>QUSF01000042.1:2291226-2649367 GCA_003676055.1 Chloebia gouldiae
TTTGTATGTTTTATTTCATTCAAATTATCAAGGGTAAAAGTCAAATTATAAAATCACTAGTTGAGTATCACTGCATAAGAATCACAAAATGCTAGTAGACATGTCAGTATTTGGTATTGTTTTGTAGAGGCTGATTATAGGCAATACCAAAATATTAAAGCAAACAGAATGAAGTATTGACATATAATCTCAAATATTTTTATCCTCAATTATTAATAAAGATAAAAAACATTCATGTGAACTGGCCCAACCCTGTGTCCTCCCCATCTACAGCCACTTACAATGAAGTTGATCTTTGTTGAACTCATAAAATTTTGAAGGCCATATAGAGTCCAAATTCTTTGAAGTTTTCCTGACAAAAAGGATCCAACTGTAGGTTTTGAAAGAACATAAAATCTCTTGCATCACATGTGAAATTAATTCACAAATTATTCCAGCTCTGCACATTGCATAAAGTGTGAATCATTTCACTTATATAAGGAAAAAAAATGAAACTGATCATAACCTAACATCACACTATGTTTAAAATTAAAAAAAAAAAAAAAGAAAAAAGAAAAGGAAAAACTGGGTTGGGGGGGGAGGAAGGAAAGGATTAGAATTCGTACCTCCAATGTCTTCTAAGAAATTCCATCTGAATTCATCACATTTAAATACATGAAACCAGAGAATACTTGGAAGCAGATTGGGAGGTTATTGAGTAACAGGAAGAAAAGGCCACTTGAAGAAAAATATTCAGAAAAAGGGGTCAGATATGCAGGAGAAAAAGGAAGCCTAAATTTTTTTTTAAGAATTCAGCATTGGATATTTCTTTATTTAAAATTATCATAGAAATTGTCTCAATATTTCCTCATTCTTTACTTCTATTTCTTCATTTCTCCTCAAAGACAAGTGATTTAATGAAACTGAAATTTCTACCAATTTGTATTCCAAAGTGTATTTGTATACAATATTTCAGAAAAGGTTAATTATTAGATGACTCCAGAAATGGTCTATTTGTCAAAAATCTGTATATATCATGCATTATGTAGTCATGCACAGGATGGGTCAGATACAACCTGAGTATCTTTTAACTCAGCTAAACCAAAGGCTCTCTTGCAGATGAGAGAGTGGGGGAAACAGCAACACACTAAATTTCCATTCTCACCCTTCCCTGAAAAGCAGGTACAGAAACATTGTGAATATGTTAATAGCATTTTTGATGAGATGTAGAAGAATATATTATGAACAATCCCCTATTTTATCTTAATGTAAGATTTACTGGGGAAAAGTGTCAGACTAGAATAACAGGAGCATATAAACTCTTGCAACGCAGAACTGCCTGGGCTTATGTCTCCTCAGCAAGGGTTCCAAGTGGTGCATGAGGAAATAGGTCATTTTCTCATGTTGCCACAGGCCTTTCTCTTTTCCTTTGTCCCTGCTGAAAGGACTGGTTTTATACCATATTAATCTGTACTTTCATAATCAATCACCATCCTTCTCTGCTTTTTAAGAGCAATCATGCTAGCATAGATGGTGCTCCATTAGGCAGCTCTTATTACATTTCCCTGCAGACAAGCTGGGCTGTCATCTTGAAATGGCATCTGCCATCAGCTATGCCGTGATGCCAACAAAAATGGGGGAGATCACAAGGAGGTCACACTTTAAAAGATACAAAATATAAACATCAGATAATTCCTAATACTTGAGACTGACTTTGAATCTCCTGTATTGGAGTAGGTGACAGAAGAAAAACTATCCTTTGCAGGCTACTTCAGAAAACAAAGGAACAACGCAAACAACAGAGTAATGCATGTCAGACAAAGAAAGAGGAAGAAGAAGTGACCACAGCAAGACATCAGAACCATCTGTTCCTTTTGTTCTGAGTAAAGACTTCTGGATGAACAAGCACACCTGAGATCCTTAACAGTAGCAAAGGCTACATCCAATGGCAAAGGTGGCCTTTGTTTCCAGCTGACTGGTGACAAAGGCATGTGACTTCAATATTCAGGATGCATCCAAATAAGCTGTGTATTATTAGGCAAGAACCGAAACTAGCCAAGATTAAAGGCTTATCACTGTTGCTGTCTATAGTATTTTTTCCTTTTACTGGCTGATAATGATTGTGTCTATTTCTCTTCTACAGACTACTTTACACTTGTTTTCACTGTAATGCTGAAGTTCTTTTACCAAGCAAAAATAGTAATGAGAAGGGCATTATAACTATTCCAGCTTTTGTGACGTTCTTATATAATAAGTACTGGTCCTTGAACTAGTGGAAAGGAATTAACAGAATTGTTAAAAAAAATATATTCATATAAATTATGGAAAATCTAGATATCATCCCTCATTTCCACACAATTGTACAACAAAACAATGGAACAAGATTTCAGTACTTCACATGTAAAGTTGTGCTGCTTTGGTTTGACAGATATTTGATATTCTCTTTATTTTTTCATTATACCTATCCATAGAAAGTACATAAACTTCCCATAGGAGACAACCATGATTATATCGCTAAATTTTGCCTTCAAATCACTTCCTTTTCATTGATCTAAAAGTTGCTTTTTTTTTGATGCCTCATTCCCAGCCTGTAAAATGGTAAGAGCACTATTTTACAATGCAGGTCTTTATGCCAAATTCTCAACTAAAAAGACAATATAGGTATATAATCATCTTTTAGGGAAAATCATCTTATGACAGGGAGAAAGGATATAAATATGTGGGGTCTGAAGACATATTTCCCTGTGTACAGCGTCTGACAAAAAAAAATCTTCTCCCTGGAAATTTTCAGCATTCTAATCAGCATTTAAACCCTGATGGTATGTAATTTTTTCTCTTTGTTTGATGTAACTGTTTACAGTAAATAATATGATTTTTTTTCTTTAATTAATATTCATTGAAATTATTTGTGATTTACAAAAAAGAATGGAAAAATGTTTATAATAAACTAAAATCTTAATAGTTGCAATTCTAATTTATATAGTAAGCTTTAAATGAGTTTCCCACAGTTCTTCACAAACAAATCTTACAGAACTACAGGAAGAAAAAGTAATCCATCTCAAAGAAAGCCATTTTGAAGACTTCTGGTCACTGTGCTTGTAAAAATATTCCATAAATAAATAAAAAAGAATATTTAAAGGAAACATGTGATATATCTAGGGTGCCAGCAGAGAAATGCTGTTTCAAATTCTTTCTTTATTCAGTAGCTGAAGTAATAAATCACACAGTACATTAATTGAGATAAAAATAAATAATAAACATTACTGAAAACAAAATAGTAAGAAACTAAAATATGAACATATTGGAACATATTGCAAGCAATATTTGGCATTGTGTGAAAGTAACAGGGCCTCTTTTTTTTTCTCATTAGCTCTGAAAAGTGTGTTGTCTGGCTTCATGTAACTGCAGCTTCTTTTTTTTTGGCAGTAGATGAACATGCTTTTGTTTTAAACCTTAATATCTTTAACACTGAAGTATGGATATGTGAGGCAGGGAAGATACAGTTTAGATATTGTGTGTTTCAGGAAACATGGCACACTGACTGTTCTATCTACATTCAATTTAAATTTTAAATTTTCTACTTTCCATTGTATTGGAGGTTTTGAATTTGAGTTTGACCAAAATATGGCTGTATTAATAAAAGTTAAAAAAATCTTTATTGCCTATTACAAAAATGATCAAGATTTCTGGGAAAATACTTGGGTGAACTTTGCAATGTCTCTGCTGATGTAGACGTCAATATTTTTTTTTTTTTATTTTAGTCAAATATGTGAAGACTTAGCATTGAAAAATAGTTATAGTTAGGATTAAATTTTCAAAAACATCTATAAGTAGGGGGAATTAAATATTAGTTGGGGTTTTTTTAAGCTAATTGTTAAATCAGACTGGACTATTTACATTAGTAATTAATTTCTAATTAATTAATTTCACTCTTTTAGAGAGATATAGAGCTGGCATTCACCAGCATGAAGCTGGAGGGGAGGAATTGTTTTACTGTGTCAAGTACCATATGACTATATATTCTCAGGGCAAGTAGCAGATATATACTGTAGGTAGGTTGCAACTCTAACATTAAAAAAACCCAAAACTTTTGAGGCTAGAGTGAGTGATCTGAATTATCTCAGAGTCTGAAGAGATTTTTTCAAGAGCTTTTACAGGTACTTAATCATCTCTTATTCAAGGCAGAAAACCCAATACTGTTGAGAAACAGCACAGATGCACAGAGAGGATCATATTTGCACTTTGGATTGGCATAGAGGTACTGAGAGCAAAGAAGAGGCCCCAGCTGGGGGCTGGTGGCAGGGTGGAAGGTGTCAGGTGGGTGAAGGGTAAAGGTTCCCAGTCTGCCTTGCTGAAAGTTGCTCATCTGCCATCCTATGCCAAGGAAATGCTCCTTTAAGCAGAGGCTCTGCTGGAAGCTAGAGGCAGATTGCAGTGGTGGGCAACTGCTACCAGAAAAATAGCAAGCTGGGCTTGTGACTGCAGAGAGAATTTCATGGTGACTTGCTTGCCAAGTGCACAAATGTTTCAGACCTTATGAAATGTCACTACCAACTGCTAGGAACCAACAGAGGGGGTCTGTAGCTGTGTGTATGGGAATAAAAATAGCAGAGTGAAAGAGAGAGATGGAGTAGATTATAGGGTTTGAAGAATGTTTTAAGAGTACCAAAATCCCTAAAGTAGTTTTTTTTGTAATGCTCTCTGCAATTTCAGTGGTGCTGGAAATGGAGAAAGAGAGGCAAATTTTTAATGCTGGGATGAGAATCTAGTAGTAAGGATGAAGAGGCATCAGAAGCTTCTAGCATAATAATGGTCATGAAGAAGACATGTACTTCCTCTGAACAACAAATGGGTCAAGCTGCCTGTCGTGGTTTGACAGGGAAAAAGAATCTTCTCGGAAGGGAGAGATCAATTTGGATATTGACATTTGGGGTGACCAACTGAGGGTGGACACACCTCTGAGAACACAGAGGGGTTAAAAGCAGCATTCCCAGGGGAACTCGCTCTCTTTGGTTCCGGTCAGGATGCAGTGCAGGACTCTCCCCTGCCCGGCCCCTTGCTGGGTGGGGGAGGGGAAGGCCCGAGGCCTGGCTGAGGTAAGGCCGAAGGGTGGAGGGACTGGAACCAGGCTGGCCCCTGCAGATGGAAGGGTGGAGAAATCTGGGATGTCTCCGTTCCCCCCTAGAGTCTCTCTCTCGAAAGAGACAGCGACGGTTTGCCAGCAGTACCGCGGGGAGGGAGGAGAGCGGGGGGGCCTCAAGGCCGCGAGGTGCCAGCGTGGGAGCCGGACCGGAGATCCGGGCAGAGAGCCAGCCAGGGAGTCGGGACTTTTAACCCTTCCTTAAGAAATGAAAGCTTTGTGAAATTTTACTCCTCCTCGGCTTGAAAGAGAGGAAGAGAGACAGCCTGGGACCTGAGATGTTAGAAGGAGAAATTCTGGGTGGAAGGAGATGATGGAGTGGCTTTTGGCTGGATGTTTTCTTGTTAGCCATAGACTGAACTGATTTTCTCCTCCAAGAGAGAGAGACTGTATTTTAGGAGGATGCTGGTGAGCCAAGAGACCTGCTTCAGCAGCTGAGGAAAGACAGGAGTGGAACAAACAGAGTAAAGTTGGGGAGGTTTGTGGTGGTGCCCCCTTTCTTCAGAAGAGAAGAAGATCTCTGTTCCTGAGAACAGAGACCCTTGGCCCCAGGGGAGGAATAAAATGGGGGGGACTGTGGTCCCAGAAAATGAAAAACTGAACTGTTGGTTTTTTCCCTCTTGGCAGAGCATCCTTGAAAGGCAAAATCCTAGGATCAGTCTGTCCATCCATGCACTGGTGGTGAGAGCATTGTGCATGGAAAGGAGAGGGTCATACTGGCAAACTTTTTTCTCTGGGCGGTGCCATGTGTGACATGGAAACACAAGGAGTGGCAGCTGTGTTTCCTGGGGGGGTCTGTGGTGCAAGGGAGTCTCCTCTCTCCCCTGATGGACTTAGTATTGATTATATTGAAGGGTGATGAAAGGTCCAAATGTGTCTCACTGTGGTTTGTTGGAGTTGGGTGGTAGGAGGATGAATGTTTTGGAAGGTTTTCATTTTGGATCTTGTGTGTGTTTTTCTTTCTTTCCCCCCCCCCCCCTTCTTTTATAGTAGTTATAGTGGTAGTAGCTTAATAAAGTTATTTTCCTTTGTTATTAAGTTTGGGCCTGCTTTGCTCTGTTCTTGATCACATTTCACAACATTCAATTGAGAGGTTGCATTTTCATGGGGGTGCTGGCATTGTGCCAGTGTCAAACCATGACACTGCTACCATTTAATATCAAGGAAATTGAGAGTGAACTTTTAAATGAAAGAATAAGAGTAAGCTGACAAGTCCAGAACAGCAGAGAAGTGGAGATTACATATTTATTACAGATGATGGTATGGAATCTTTTTAGTCTCTGTAAAGGCTAGAACACAGAATGGAATTAGTCAAACACAGAGTATGATTTAAACGAGATACTGGGAAGAGAACCAAACCTGTACAATATAAAGTATAAGTTGTCAAATGAAAGAACATGAATAAAGCAACAGCAGACGTACCAGAAACTTGGTGGAAGGAGAACAATCTGCTAAGCATCATTCAGTGGAATAAAAGTAGCAACAATGATGAAAAGAACGTTGACTATTTGGCAGGATCAAATTATATGCAGCCAAGATTTACTTAAAATTCTCCTGGTACTTGAAGTACTTGGGAGATATGAAGTTACCTTTTAAATTGATCCCAGGTGAGATTCCAAGAAATTCAGGGTACATAAGCCTGATATCTCAACAAGATAAATTAGCATAAACTATAATAATGCACAAATTAATAAACACAAACATAAATCTGACAATACATTGGGAAAGGGACAATGCAATGCAGATTCTGGAAGGGAAATCCTGTGCCATAAATAGACTATAGATATTTGAAAGTTCAGCATGTGGGTAAGGGTATTCTGACTGATATATCCCACCTGGAGTCCCACTAAATTTCTGGTTTAGTTTGTCATCCAAAGCTTTAAAGTGCTTAATCAGTTACAGCATGAGATAAAGTCTTTCACTTTATTTCATCATTTGGTTAAATGATGAAACAGAGAGGGGGAATTAATACTTTTTGCAGTAATCAACAGTGAATTCTACACAGGTGTGTTCAGGGACTTGTGCCTTTTGATATATTAATAGATGACCTGGAACTGAAAGACATTAGTGAAGTGGCTAAGGTTACTGCTGATTACAAGTTATTCAAGACAGTAAAAATTAAGGCAGACCATGAAGAATTCAGGAGGGCCTGTGGAAGATGGATGAATAGCCAATAAAACAGCAGATGAAATTCAGTATAGATAAATGTCAAGCCATGTACAGGGGACTGAGCAGGCCTATACACACAGCGCAATGGGCTCTGAATTGGTCATTATCACTCAGGAACAAAATCTTGGGTCATCATAAAAGGCTCTCTGAAAATGTCAGCCCAATATTTGTAAGACAGGAAAATCAAAGGTGAGAATCATTTTATAAAGAAGTGAAGAATAAAAAAAAGGGGAACATCATATCTCATTGTATAATTCTCTGGAATCACCCCTTTCTCTTCCCTTTTAACTATAATGGATGAAAACTGGAAAATATTCAAGAAAGGGTGACAAGGATTAACACATGTATCAAACTGTACTGCTTCTTTGTATCAAATAACAAACTAAGAGAAGACTGTAAAACTTGTGGGGAAAAAATGATGAAAAAAAAGAGATTACAATAGACCTCTTTTAAAAAGAGTGTCTGGGAGAGGTTAAGTAAGGACCAATAGTCCATTGGGAATATAAATTGTCCAAAATAAAAGGAGGGATAGATCAATTTAGTAGGAGTCAGCTTCAAAACAATTTTAGGGAATTAGTTCTTCATTCAGTAGCTGTATGCTAGTGAAAGTGTTCCAAAGAATGTTGGAAATACTAAAAAGAACATGGACTGAAAAAGACAGGCGGAAAACTCATGGAAAAGGAGACTAAGGGTACATATTTAATGCATTTGTACAATTTCTGACTCCAGAACCCAAAAACATTGGAAAGCACATGAGGCAAAAGTATCACAGATACTTCTCAATTTTTCATTCTTTCCTAGATTTCCATTTATAATGTATTTTATTTCAGAAAAAAATAGGAACAAGCATTTGGTGTGACTCAGAAGGCCTTTACCATACAGATCTCTCGTTATTGATTCTTCCAATGACAGTCACAGCCTACTTCATTAGTGACAATCAAACCAAACTGAGCACAGAGAATGAGGCATACCATGACTCTTAATACATGCATTGCAACTTAACTCTTTTCCTTATGTAACCCCAAAACCATAGCAATTTTTTATGAATTTTCTCTTTCTATTCAAAGTTAGCAGCCTGTCCAAGTCTTGTTTTCACAGGGTGGTCTGTATGTCCTCACTTATGATGCAAGCGTGTTGAGGGGTGTTTTAAGGTGTGAAGCCTGGTGACGATAGTGCTGGAGGAGTGTGGGAGGTGAGGACTGCCGCACCTGGTGCAATGTGGACCATTCTGCCTGCTGGAGTCAGTTCCAAGGATGCAGAGTATAGCACCACTCTTACAAGTCATTTCAGACACTCACAGGCAAGGAGTGCAGCAAGCACACGATGCAGACAGCAACAGCCCTCTCTCAGCACAGAGACAGATGATGTGTGGTCTAATAGAAACAGACAGTGGTAGGCATACTGCTTTTTCCTGAAACTGAGCCTATAATTGAATTATAAAGAATTTGAGGCCATCCTGATAAGGAATGTGAGCACTCAGATAATTTTGTTGCATACTATTTTTTTTTGTAAATGGAGTCTGTGCTATGTCTATGATAAGAAACATAGGTTTCTCACACATCTATTGTTCCTGGAGAGTTGCTTATTACAAGATTTATACTCCCACCTTAGCAATGGCAACATTAATCTTCATAGGTATGGACTGCATACATAGCAAGAATAATAACTACGAAGAAACATTTCTTCTTATACCTACTATTCATCTTATCTTTTGGTTTGTAAGCTACCATTCATTATTCAAGACTGCTAAATCAAAATTTTATGAAGGTCAAAATGCCTCTGGTACCTCGACTTCGTTTTGGGGCAAATCACAGCTTTCACCCATATCTTTCTTGCCTCTAATATCACTTTGTTATTGATCTTTATAATTTCAGGTTGTTGTTCGCATCAGTTGTGTTGGAGCAGAACCTCATCAAGGTTTTTTAATACTAAGAAACCAAACTACCTCTAGCTCCAGATTATCTGGCATTTTATTCTTGCACAGATTGAAAGGATCCAGATACATGCAATTTAGACTACTTTTTTTTTTTATGTTTAGACAGCACTGTGTTTTTGAAAAACAGAGAACAAACCCTTGCAAAATTTTTAGTGAGGAGACAAGATTTCCTTCTCCTACTTCCTATTTGAGTATTCAAGAGTAGCCTATGGCATCTGCTTCCCTTAGTGATTGCACTTTTTGGAATTGAAGGTTTCTTCTTAGGTATGGAACTATTCTTATAAAACTTGGCAAAACATTGTCCTTCAACAGAAAGAAAAATCTCTTCCCTAGATTGTCACCAATCAATATTACTGGCATTTATAAAGGCATTCTTTCTTCTGGAAAAAAAAAAAAGCCAACAAACTAGCTTATAGTCTGTTTTTAGCTATAGATTGTCTTCATAGAAGAAAAATATGGGAGCAGTAGGAATTTTTACTTTTTTTTTTTTATGCTTCCTTAAGGTTGACAATGTTCTGAAGGACTGTCACTGTTCTGCTCCACAGCTAGGAATGCTGACCTAAATTTACCTCTTAATGTTTTTGTGATTAGGATTAAGTGAAGATCCATATAACAATACAGTTGAATCAGTGTATTTCACCGATTAAAGAATTTTGTCTGGAAAATAATTTTCCTCTAAAGTTATTATATTTATGTGACTAACATAATAGCTTGATTAACACTGATTACAGTGTCTATCAAAAAATACATGATTCACTACTTATGGCAAGCTAAGACAATATTTTCTTAACCTTATGTGCTGAAAAAACATTATCTATCTAGTTAATTTTTATAAAAATTGTTGATATATTTGGCATTTTCATATTATTCATTAACTAAACTATGGGGGAAAAAAGAAGGTACAACCGTTTCATATGTCTCTGATTCAGATGATACTGTTTTTATACTAATCATGATTTGATATGCATCTAGGCATATAACATAATGTCTTGCATTATATGTAAATCCCTCAGTATTTTATCATTAATCATTGTGCCATTCAAATACAATAATATATTTTTTTTTTAATAGTAGAAAAGGTTTTAAGTAATCAAAGGAACTCAGAGAAGACCTAGTTTGAGCCTAAAAAGGGCACTTAGGGTTTAGTCAGCCTGGACCTATAGTATTAGGCTCCAAAGAAAGCATTTCACTTGTTTTTTTCCTTAAGTATGGATTTATGGATAAGAACAGGCAGACAGTTATTTGTTGGGGTTTCCCCCCAACCCAATCCCTCCAAAATCCAGAATCTGTGAAAATGCATTTGTACACATCCAGTTTCCAGGTCTTTGCCATCCAACATGGCAGCCTCCTTTCTCTTCCTCTCTGGTGTTTTGTTTTTTTTCCAGAATGACCTGAGCAGTGCCTACCTCCATTCTTTTGCTGCACAACAGCACACTATAATGAGGAAAGATCATTCTTTTTCTTCTCTAGGGTAGTGATTTTTCTTCTGCCAAGAAAACTGTGAAAGATCATACAGCAGCAGTCTGTGGAAGTTAGTTTAGGAAACTTTTTAGTATCTCAAGTTCCACTGCAATACTTTACACATGAGTTCAAAGCACAAGATCAAACTTGTTCTTTCACATTTTCATCATGTCCAAGTACACCACAGATTTCAGTGTCCTATTGCTGGAAACCAGCAGTGATATTGCAGGATTTTTTTGAGGTATCAATTTTATAGAAGACCTAAGCATTTATTATTATGTGTCTCAGATCCTCTGAATAGATGGGGCATGGTAAGTTGAAAGCTTCAAAGCCTAAAAATAGTTATTTAGACAATGCACAAAAAAGTGAATGATGGATCAAAACCAAGTATACTTGTGGATAATGATAGATCCAATGCACTTCTACTAATATTGTATCTTTAACTGCCTGAGTTAGGTTACAGAAAACCTAACTGAGGTAAAATGATGAAGTATACTGCAGAATCTTATTTCTGTTGTTGCCATTTCTTACTTGGCAGAATGTCTAAAAGAGTTATGTCCTCTGAGTCATATAAAACATGCTGTAATTTAATATATACCTCTAGCTTATACTGAAATATGAAAAAATCCCCAAAAACCTCAAACTGAACTATGCTGGATTTACAGCAGAACTTAGACAAAACCTGTGGAGCTTTAATGATACCTTCTGAAGTAGCTTAAGAATTAACCTAGCAATATATTTAAAAATAGAGTATTTTTCTTCAGTTAACAAAAAAACCAATGAAGAGTCTTGCGACAATACTCTCAAGACAGCACTTTTTTTAACAAGTCCAAAATTAAATTACAATAATTAGTCTTCTGTTTAAAAGACTGCCTGTGTGAATGTCAAAACATACACTGCTAATAAACTGAGTTGTGGTAAAGGTATGAAAACCATGTTATATGAACTGCTCTCCCAGTTTAAAGGTGTTCTGAAGGACTCTGCAAAAAGCATGTGAAATGAAACCTCGATATAAAGTTACGGGCTTTACTAAACTTATTATGCCTCACTCCTGCTTAAGATTCATAGCATTTACAGAGAACAAAACTTCCAAATATGTCAAGTTCATTTTGATTTTGAAGGTTTATTGCTGCCTGAAATTTGCTTCTGTAATCACTTCTCTCAGAACTACAGCTGAGGTGTCTAGCAACTCAAAGCAGACAAAACCCGAAGTTAGTAATTCACATGAAAGCTGGGGGCTCTATCTTTGATTTCACTTTGATTTGAAACAAACCAAAATCAGATTTGTTTTTTCAACATTTTCAGTAAACTAGAAGGAGTATTTCAACCAGTCATAAAAATTAAAACAGACATAGCAAATAAATATTTCAAGTAATTGTTTTGCAATCAAAATTGAAAAACAGTAGTAAACATCAATTTCCCTGAGAGTAGATATTAGGTTATCTGGGATTTACGGCTATGGAGTAAGCTTCTGGGATGACAGTCCAGACCAATAGACCTGGAGGAAAAGATTATGTCACGGTTTTATAGCAGCTGCTATATCATTTTGTTAATAGACTCGAATTATTCCCAGCCTCATCAATCCTATGCCAACAGTCTCCAGCAGCTGTAGTATAGTACTGAAGCCTATCTCCCATTTTGCTAATCCTGGTGATTGCCTAGTGAGTGCAAATAGAATTTGGCCTGGATCTGCATCTCACAGCAACTAAAACAGAAATTAATACCAAAGAATACATATATTAAATAGGTAGTGGGTTTTGTGACCTAAATTCCTTTTTTATGTCAAGAAACTTCAGATGCACCTACCACAACATGATCTAATACAACTCTTCCAATTAGTTCTACTTGTTATTAATGTGCTTCATTCTGAATATTGTGTGAAATAAACAGGAGAATGCATAAAATTATTTTCCTCAATTTGAAGTACTTTAATTACCTTGTGAATTCCTTACAGTTGTACACAAGCACCTTAAACATACAATTCATTCTATAGTGTCATTCTAGGACAAGCTAATGTAGATAATATTGCTCAATATGAATATTTTATTTTTCAGATCTGTGTTTATTGTTAAGAACTATTCATAACTTTTCCCATGTTTATAATGGTGTTGATTATGATTATGAGAAATGGTGTTAGATTTGTATTTGGATTCCTAGGTAGTTTCTCAGAGAGCATTTTTTTCCTTATTTCTTTTTCAGGGGTATGAAGTGAAAAAGAAATTTAATGAATTTTTATATGATGACAGATGACCTGTCACTCATCTTTAATCATTACTATAGCTGTTAACAACATAAAGTGATGGTTCCGCTTCAGATTTCAATTGTATGCAGTAATTTTTTTTTTTTTTTTTAATACCAGACATGATCTGAGAACTAATAACTGCAAGAACAGTGGCTCTGGAACCTCTTAATCTTCAACATTTTGGCACAATATCATAAATCTTTTTTATTCTCTCTAGAGAGAAATCTATTGAGTGACATGAGTTGAATGAGATATCAAGACGAAAGGTTACCAAAGGTGTATTGTATGCAGAGGAAGAGTTAGAGCTTGCTGTGATCCTCTACAGTAAACAGTAGGAATGCCCTGTCACTGTGACTTCATGTCATATCATACGGTATAGATAAGGAGTGAGGAAACAAGAAATGGCAAGTCAAGGAACTGATTGAAGCAGAAGTTTGGATTCTGAAGTTTGGATTCTGAAAATCTGTACTTTTCCAACATGGCATGAATTAAAGGATTTTATTGCTATTATTTGGTCCTTTACCTCTTTTTGCCACTGTTAATGGTCTTTGACTTCTTCAGGTCTTAAAACTAATATGGTATCTCACATTTTGTTTCATACAAACCTCTAGACATTTTAAGTACCTTTCTTTTCTGTCCTTTGGGTCCTTCAAATGCTCTAGGTATACATTTATTTGTCTAGATGTCTGAGCCTAAAAGCTGGATTGACAGAAACTCTGTTCAGCTGATGCCTGGCCTGAGATAAAAATATCTCAACATTAAAACACAAATTCCCAACTATGACTAGAAATTCTTCTCACCTGAGAGATGTGACACCTTTCTAGAACCATAAATGTTGTGGTTTGCATTATCTGCTTTCATTGAGTAGCTTGGTGATTGGAATATTTGTGCAAAATAAAAATATTTGGTGGTATAGAGGAACACAGGTTTCCTTGCCTGCCAAAGCATTGCTTTCACTATCAGACTATGTGGCCATTATAATTTTTCCTCATTTTTGTCTCCCAGTCATTTGTTAAGCCATCTTCAACACGACTATTGAGACTTGAGCATGTATTTAGGATAGTAGTAAGTCTGGCACTTAAATCACTGTCTCAGAAGGTGAGATGTCCTCAGAAGAACACATAAAAGTCTACATCAAGATGCAAAATGTAAAAAAATTATATTTTTATAAGAAATAAGAAATTATGGCATTATGTTTTAGGAAAGAATCTCCTGAGTAATTAAATAGATTTATTTTTACCTAAATAGAGTGATCGAGGCCACAAAATTAATGACAGATTGTTTCTGCAATTTGAGGCCCTATTTCTCTATGGCTGATTTGTGTCAAGGCCCTGAGAGTGCAAATAAGCATCAGTTGCTTTGTGTCAAGAGAGTGCTGGGCTCTGGTCATTGTGTCCCAACAAGAAATCAGTGTCTTATTAACACAATTAAAGGTTCATATCCTACTAATCATGTAGAAGGGTTCATTTTGAATATGCAGGGTTTAACTCCTGATTATTTCTACCAGTCAGGAGTTCAATGGTAGAGGTATGTATCTCCACCTGAAGATGCAGGTGAAGTCCTTTCACCACATGCACATTTAGGAATCTGGTTGCCTTTCACAAGCCCTCCTTAAAGTGATGTTGCATCTTTCTGCCACAGATGGGAGATGTTACTGGTGTTGCTTCATCCCATAGATGACAAATTGATGATTGCCAGCAATTTCCATTAACGGGTGGGTATTCTGGAGAGTGGCCTGCATTTTGCAGGAAAGCAGCTGTTTCATGTCAAGTGAAGTAGTTCATGTCAGTCATTTATGTCAGTCACTGTGCTCTAGAAGTGGTACAGAGACAAAGTTCATTGATTTGTCTCAACTCTTTAACACAGAGACTAGCACTTGTGTGGCAGTGCATGTGACAGCATACTTGTATTGCAAAGAAGTTGACAAAGGAGGCAGGACAGATGGCTGATGGCATGGACCAAGCACTAGTAGCAATAATTTCTGATAGACTGTTCATCTCTTCATTGCTGCCTTTCCTCCCTCTTTTGTCTAAGTCTGTAATAAAAGACAGAAGTTTATTGGAAGAAATGCTTTGTATTTTCAATACTGAGAAAGAATTCCCTGGCCCAACTAACTGTATTAACCTTGGTATTTGAACAGAAAACTATTGTGTTAACAACTACACTGGTTTTTATTTCCATTGTGATGAGACTCAGTGATGGAATAATATATTCACATTAACAACATGTCTTTTTCTGAGTCGAGATTTTTCACAGAATAATGAATAATTTATACTGGAAATGACCTATAAGATTATGAAGTCCAACCTTTAACTCAGCACTGCCCAGTCCACCACTAACCATGCCTCCAAGCGTTGCATCTACATGTCTTTTAAATTCCTCCAGGGATGGTGAGTCCACAACTTCCCTTCACAGCCTTTCCAATGTTTGACAATCTTTCCCATGAAAAAATTGTTCCTAATAACCAAACTAAATCTCCCCTGTTTAGACCTTAGGCAATTTAATCTTGTTCTTTCCCTTGAGACCTATCAGAAGAGACCAACTCCCACCATCTGGCTGCAACCTCCTTACAGGTAGTTGTAGAGAGCAAAAAGGTCCCCCAAGCCTCCTTTTTTCCAGGCTAATCAACCTCTCAGGATCCCTCAGGTGCTCCTCATCAGACTTGTGCTCTAGACCCTTCACCAACTCTGTTGCTTTTCTCACTTCAGCACTTCCATGTCTTTCTTGTAGCGAGGGACCCAAAACTGAATTGCAGAATCCTCAAGGTTGGAAGAGACCTCCGAGATCATTCAGTCCAATCATCCACCCAGCACTACCACTGCTACCCCTACTAAACCATGTCACCCAGCACCAGAACCAGTTGCCTCTAAAATACCTTCAGGGATGGTCACCTCACCATAAACCTGGATAACTTTTATCAATGCCTGACCACCCTAACAGTGATTTTTTTTTTTCCTAGTATCTATTATGGATCTCCTCTGCCTCAGCTTCAGGCCTTTACTCTTGCTGCAGGCAGGGTAGAAGACACTGCCCCCACCTCACTACAAGACTTTAGGGGTGGTTTCACCAGTGCCCTGGTCCTGCTGGACACATCATTGCTGATACAGGCCAAGGTTGTCATTGGCCTTCTTGGCCACCTGGGCACACGCTGGCTCACGTTCAGCTACTGTTGAGCAACATCCCAGGTCCTTTTCTACTTGGCAACCTTCCAGCGGCTCTTCCTTCAGCCTGTGGCATTACATGGAGTTAGTGTGACAAAAGTGAAGGACTTGCCAATTGTCTTGTTGAACTTCAGGCAACTGGACTCAGCTCATCCAGCCATTCAGCCTATCCAGATCAGTCTGCAGAACCTGCCTGCCCTCCAGCAGATCAACACTCATGCTCAGCTTGGTTCCATTTGCAAACTGACGGAGGGTGCACTCATCCCTTGCCCAGATGCATGTCCTTGTAAGTGTACTCATATTGTGGATCTCAGTACACCAAAAGGCAAGAAGTAATTATGCTCTACATGCACAGAGTGCTTTGAGGACAGAATCAGTTTTATCCCTTTCCAAAAGGTATCCACCAATTTGCAGATTAATCAGTCTGTATATCTCTTTTTCTGTCCAATATTAAACCTGGGTGGTGCATGAGATATATAGGATGTTAACTGAGACAGAAGAATATTATTGGCCTAATTTGAGCTTAGATAGAGTTAATTCTCTTCACAGAATCTCACATGGGCAATGTTTTGGATTTGTGGGAAAGAGTGTTGCTGTTTAACAGCTGAGTTTAAGTCACAGCTGAGCAGTGGTTATAGAGCACCAAGACCTTTTTATCTTCTCACATCACCCCACCAGCAAGAAGGCTAAGGGTGCATAAAGGGTTGGGAGGGGATACAGGCAGAACAGATGACCCCTGCTGAACAAAGGAACATTCTATACAATATGGCATCATGCTCAGCATATAAATCTGGGGAAAGAAAAAGGAAGGGAGGATGTTTAGGGTGATGGTGTTTGTCATCCAAGACATCATTGTGTGTAATGAAGCCTTGGTTTCCTGGGGATGGCTGAACAACTGTCCGCCCATGGGAAGGTGTGAATGAATTCCTTGTTCTGCTTTGCACTTGTGTAAAAGCTTTTGTTCCCATATTAAACTGTCCTTGTCTCAGCCCACAAGTTTTCTCACTTTTACCCTTCCAATTCTCTGTCCATCCTGTTGGGGGGTAGTGAGCAAGCAACTGTGTGGTGTTTAACTACTTAGTGATGTTAATCATGACAATTATTAAAAATATCTAGGGTAATTTTTTTTTGGCTGATGAGAAGGAATATTAGTCCTGAAAACAATGCTAGAACTGAATACTAACTGAATTAACCTTAACAAAATATACACTTAATCAGGAAGTATCTAACACAAAATTAAAATCAGCTTTATTGCAAAAATAAAAATTTATATTTTGCAACCTACTCTATTTAGCTACAAAACATTTGTGAAATATATAGATTTCTGAGAAAAGCAATGTCTTTCCTCACTGGTGCATATTCAGAGTGAATTAGAGCAAAAGTTTTATAGCAGCCAATATTTCAATTAGCACTTTATATTTTAACTGGTTTGTCAATTTACCTTATTGTATTTTTCATTTGTAGTTATTGTTCAATTGATTTCCATCTTCATTTATTTTACTTAAATAATCACCATTCATACAGTATGCTGATATGGTTTCTTCTCCTTGCATCCAGTCCAAAGGCATTGAGAGCAAAGCAACCTTTTAAATGTTCCTTACATCAGAAATTTAAGGATTGTTTCAGCAACAGATTATATAGGAAATTCTGTTTGTTGCAAAAGTTTCTTTTAAGGGAAACATCTTGTTGCTTTCTTTAAAACATATATATAAGCATAGATTCCAGATTAACCTATACTAATTCATAGCCTATAATTATGATAAGTAGTAGTGGGTTTGTAATTATCAATATATAATATAACTTACTAGTAAAGCCAAGTGTTTTACTTTGAATCCACAATTAGGGCAATAATTTGATACTAGTATCTAAAAATTACATGCTAATTTATATGCTTTTTATATCCAGAAAAAAGTTCTTAGGATCTTTTACAGATGCTTTGTTAGAAACCTGTGTTAGTATTTTTCTGATTCCTCTGTGTAATAGGGGATATACATATCTACAAATTTTAAAAAGTTTACAAAAAAAGTGAATAAAAGGAAATAATGTCATTATAAAGTTGAGTCCCAGTCATGTGATGTCCTAGAAGAGTTCTTACAAGAAAGACAGGGAAAGAGAAAGCACTGAGAATTGAAGAAAAGGGTCAGCATGTTGTCAGGTTTTAAAGACTTCTTTTCCTCCTGCCTGAGTTGCTTTAATCAGCAAAACATATGCCACTATCATTATGAGGCAGCATCAGCAGGACTCACATCTATATAGAAGCTGGCGTGAATAAATCTATTAGCTTAGGACGAGATTTGACCTTATGAAAGAATATCTGATTTTGTCTCTTTGCTGGATCAAAGCTAAATCTGTGACAACCCTAGAGGGTATCTTGTTTTCCAGCTTCTTATAATGATGTGTAACCAGAAACTGGCATCACCATCCAGAGGCCAAGAAACCATCTGCCTTTTCTTAAAGGTCCCATGGTGCATCAGTCTGGTCGCCCTCTTCCTCTCATTTGGTTCTTTTGGGTTCAGGGATCAGGGTCCTGCAGCCAAGTTAAAGGGCCTTTGGCCATGTGATCAGCAATCAGCACAGTTCTTTTAGCTTCAGTTTTTTAGGTCATCCTAAAGGACTTTAAGGACAGGTTCTCCGTGGATGATGCATCTTCTTTCTGGACTCAAAAAGAAGGTGGATGCAATTGCATGAATAGGATATTTCAAAACCCTGTCATGATCTCTAGTCTGCCTCCTGTATGAAAAACCTGAATGCTGTTATAGCTTAATAGATACAGATTAGTTGGTCCCATCCAGTACTCTCTTGTCTACCAGTGGGACCCATCTGGAGCCAAGCTATTTGATGATACATGGCACAGATCAATATGTGTGAGTGCAGATCAGCATGCCCAGTTATACCAAATTATTTTATGCCTGGCTGTTCCCTCTAGTGCTGCTTGTTCTGATGATGACAGCTACAGGAATAGATATTATGACACTGATATGTATTCTTTTTCTTAGGCAAATATTATGTGACAGCAGGTTTTGGTATTCAACAAACTTTCCCTGGATACCTCTTTTCCTTGTTTCTTTCTGGTTTTTGAAGAGGGAATTTCTTCTAGTCACTACCATCACTTGGACAATTAGAGGACAGCTAGGTCCTTGGGGTTTTCACTCAACAGACTGCTTCAAGAGTCACTTCCCATTTCTTCCTAAAGCAATATCAGACTTTCATCCTGGCCTATCGCTGGACTAAGAAAATAATTAATCTTTCTGTTTATTTCTCTAGATCTCATTCTTTTAGGTGTGATGCAGCACTTCTCATTCAAAATTTAAAAGACAATTTTGGTTTATTTCTACAGATGCAGGCATTTTAAGATAGCTCTTTGGCCACGTGCTTCCTAATAAGGAAGCATAGAAGCTCAGTTCTCTGCCTTTGGTGATCTCCAAGACAATTCTCAGCTGTATCCACATTATCTGTGAAACTGTAAAAGCCCCACAAAATTCCAATGGAATTTCCAATGGAAAATTCCAATGGAATTTTTTCCAATGGATTTTTTACCATGTCCAGCATCTGGATCCTGAAAATGCTTGTGGACTTTTCTCACCAACATTTCAGTAGGCTCTCTTCCACTTAAAAACTATATAGCTATAATCATGGTCCATTAAAACAAGAATTCAAGATTCTCAGCTAGACCCTTTATACAAGAATTCAGACAATAAAGAAATGCTTTCTCAAATGCAGTGAATCCACACACAAATTAGTCTTCCAGCCCAGTCTTTCTTCACTTCTGTGTTTCTTTATACATTTGATTTTTGTTTTAGAAGGAGACAGAAAGGACAGTCCATGTAAGCCGTATACACATCCACAGAGCAGTAGAACACAGTACACTTGGCTGTTTTATCTACAGCAAAATTTTTCTTCTTTCAAGCATCAAGACACAGCTAGAACTACTGTAGAAATGCATAATCTGTCTGTAGAATCTCATACTAACTACCTGTAAGCAATGTTTCATTATAGATTTATTGCATCTTGGAAATTATACTCTGCTATTAACCTCAGATTTCTCAAAGGCTCGGGCTTGCTTGCCACGCATGGTTTGGATACATTCACAGGAGTCTGCTTCTCCTGAGCTTGCATATGTACATGTCCTGCTAAGAAACATGATAAAGAAACTAAATTCTTTTTGACATGGATCTGTGCTAGTGCTTCACAGGAGCTACAAAATAGAATGAAAGCACATATGATACTAACACAACATTCCAGCACTGGGGTGCAATGCACAAGACAGATGTATTGCTTAAAGGATTTCATAAACATCACTACTAAAATGCACTATTTGACATTACTCATTAAACTGTGTTTGAGTAAAGTGCTTTTTAGCAATATAGCTGCACTGAAGATAAATTAATAATTCTTTCTCTAGTTCTGCTGAAATTTTCTGTTTCTAAACATCTGTATTGCTGCCTTGCTTAGATGTACTGCTCAAGTAATATCATAGTCTGAAAATGAAAATCTTGATTCTCAGGCCATTCTCAACTGATGGACTTTCCCCCATAAATTTCACTTTTGATTTAAAAGCATACCAGGGTAACATATTTCTTTGGGTGTATTTTCTTTAGTGAATCTGAATTGCTAGTATCAGTCTGGCAGATACTAACTTAATAAACTGATGTAGCAGTCCCCTAATTACCAGCTACTCTTTGAAAGGAATGAATTGTGTCACCCTTGCAGATAATTTACGGGTATGATACAGGAAGTCTGCATTCCGTGGGTTAAGATATTATTGCTGTTAGCTGGCTGACTTGGCTGTCTGTCAGAGTTGCCAAGACATAACTCACACTTGAGCCATGGCCTCTGCAGCTCCCAGCCTGTTGCCTTGATGTAGCAGAACCAGCTGCACTGGTGAGATGTGACTGCCTGGAGCCAGCACACAAGATCCTGTTTGTTGACTGTGGGAAATTGCAATTGCCATGAGAGCAATCAAAAGAAAAGTTGGTGATTGCAGTGGCTGAAACTGTCTCTGCTAGTTTTGTCATTGAATATTAGATTAATCACATATAAAATGCTAAAAAGAAGTTTTTTGTTTACTGTAGTCCACATTTTGTCAGGTGTTGTGCAGAAAATCCTACTACAATGAATTAAGGCTTTCATCTGTTTCTTCTAGAAAATAAAAAAAAAATTTAAAATCCAAACCCAAGCATCTATATAGTGAAGTGCTTTCATAATATATTACATCAAAAAAAGGTGTTAATCACAGTAGTGCTGATTTCTACCATTCCTCCACACATAGGTTTCCATTACATGTGTTTATACTATTAAGCTGCCATTCACTTCTCTAAAATAGAGATGTGCCAATTCAACCCTCCATCAAGACCTAAGTATTCCACCTCCAGGGTTCCAAGGTACACATCCTCCCTCTCTTTTGAAACTGATGTCTTATCTGGCAAGACAAGAGCTTGAGGGGTGTCATCTCCTATGATCAGCTAAATATGCCTGTTTGTGTATATCTTCTGTGTCCAAAGCATCCTGAACTCACAATATTTCTAGCTCAAGGTAGTACAGTTCTATAAATTCCAAAATTCAATTATTTGTAGCTTTTTTTCAAGCTAACCCACTTTGAATATTTTAATATTAGGCTAGATAGAGATAGAAAGAAAACTAGATACTTTTGAGGTTTCAGTTGTAAAATAGGTGAATTCTAGATCTTTAAAGACAAAAGAAATGCTGGAAGTGAGGACTTTGAAAATAGAGTACATACTGAGACTCTAGTGCCTTATAAACATAGTTTGAAGTACCAGACCCTGAAGACAGGAAAAAACAAAAACAAAAACCACAAAGAATATGTGTGTTGAAACAAGCAAAATCTATGATACCTTTTCTTACAATTTGCTACTTCTTGTAGCTGTCAATATGTGACATTTTCCAAGGAGTCATTATTCTTTGTATTTCTACATTTGCTTTTCACAGGTAAGAGAGAAATGTACATAGCTGATCTCTTCTTTCTATATGTATCACACCATTTCTCTCATTTTCAATTCATATCACGAAATTTTTCTTCTTGTTAGCACCTTTTTCCGTTCGAAATTTATGCACAGCTTGGTAGAACATTTTCCTGCATAAATTTACTTTTTTGCTAAGGTATACAGATCATTTATGATCTACATAGAACAATATTTCATATGGAGTTTTTAACCATCCATTATCTGTATTTTTACTTTTTTCACAAGTCCAATGTTTCTCTTCTATTAAATACTGTGCTGCATTTGACCCATTGCTAAGCTTTTCCATTTCCTTGTGACACCAGCCAGGATCTCAGCCTTTTCTGTATATGAACTATATCACCCAGTCTGAGAACCATGCTGAGAATTTGATGGAGTGGAAAGAGTCAAGGTCTGAGCTATACATCTGAAGCATATTTGACCCAGTGGAAAAGCCAGCAATAACCACTTTTAGGTGCACTGTCCTCTGGCAGCTGGGGATGTTCTGTTCTGTTGCTGGAACTCCTTCTGGAGTTGTTCATAGCCAAGTCCTTCACTTTCCATCGCCTTCAACTTTATCATCTCCATTGTCCTCAGCCTCACTTCCCCGTGCAAAAAAAACCAAAACCAAACAAACAAAAAAAACACCCAATAAAACAACAACAACAAAAAAAAACCACATATGAACGCTATCTCTCATATCTAACTGGTATAAGATGGTACAGGTGAGGTAGTTCTGTGACTTTTTTTACTTTTATTTGTTATGAGGAAGATCACGAAACTAATTTCAGAGATATTGCATGAGCATGTTTGCTACACAAAAGTAGGTTAAACAATTAAAATGTGCTGTTAGCAAGATCTGGATAGGATAAATACTTGATTGAACTTTCATACAATGAGGGTAGTCATGCTGGCTGACAGAGAATTTCTCCTGAGGTGATAGATGTTGTTTAAGTTCGATAGAGCTGTTGCAATATCTGAAAATGTCTAGTTCTTTAAATTCCATTAATATTTATATATTTAATAGGAAGAAAGATCAATAGCTTTTTCTCAGAAAGCAACCACTATAGAGCTAAAATTAATTACTTAAAATAAAATAATTACAGAAAATCGTATTTGTGTTCTGGACAGCTAATTAGAAAGATCAAGATATAAGTCAATGTTTTCTTGTTTCTGCATTGACTTTAAAGACTCTGCAGCTCGCAGATACATGGGATATATATTTTAACTACTAGTATCTATATCCTATTCTACATTATATCATTACTTTTTATAACTTTAGCCATTTTACTGCACTTCCTCTCTCTCCTTTCTCCTTTCCTTTCTTCTTCAGTTCCTCACTTTCCTCCACTCTCCCTCCCTCTTTCCCTGCCCTCATTCATTCCTTCCCTTCTCTTAATTTTTAAAAATATTTTCCCATAGATATTGAATTTATACCCATTCTATGTACTATATTTACTTGGCATATATAGTATATATATCTGTTTATGGAAATGGGAGAAAAGAAGAAATGAGTGCCTTTTCCTGCACCTTCACTGTTGGTAAATATTGAACTTGCAGGGACTTTCGATTGCTTTTGCCATTGGCAGTAATCACATTTGCAAATAAAAGCTCCCTGAAAAACAACTTACTAGTGTTAAGTAGGCTGTACATTGACCTCCTCTATCTTTAAATCCACATATATCAATAACAAATCACAAAGAAACCCATATGGAAGCATTTTCCCTTCAGGAATGAAAGGAGATAATGATTTGCCTGATAGTGATTTGCCTGTAAAATTTATGTATTAGACCTAACCATCTCAGTAAATTTATCTTTCCTTCAGAGGAATTGTCAATTTTAGTCAAATAATTTGAGACATCTCAGGTAGATATTCTACCTCTTTTTTTCGCTACAATGCAAATTAAGTGCTTCTCATAACACAGGTGAAGGAAAGATAAAGGTGAAATGGACAGAGACTTCTGGCATGACATTTGGATCTGAAAATCGTAATTGCTTTAGGGGTTTCTTTTTAACATAAATCAGAATTGTTTGAGGAAAAAGCCTTGGTGTCGTAATAGGAGGAAATTTAAAATCTAGTTTATAATAGGATATACTTTTTTTCATCTGGTCCTAATAGCCTCAAAAACTTCAAACTGATACTTGATTACCTTCAATCTATCAACCTGCTAGATTGAAATTTACATAATATTGTAAACTATATGTGAACAATCATCATGGCAAGGAGCAGGAAATGAATCTCATATGTTTAGGAATTATACAGATTTTAACACCTTAGCCTCAATTGATTTGATGGACACTGAGGGGAACAGTGTCCTCTTTAACTGTGTCTGTTCTGAAAGACAAACACCAACATGTCTAGTGTACTAGTTGTGTTATTCCTGATGTTCCATACCCTTTGCCAGCACGCTGAAGAATATTTAAGGTAAAAAAACAAATTACTGAAGAGCAGGAAGAAATTAATAGAACAATGACAGCAGAATTGCTGGGTTATAAACACAGCTTTGCCACTTATTTTTATTGACTTTTTTAGAAGCCACTTGAAAACTACTGCCTGAAGTTTGTCTACAAAATAAAACCAATGATTCTTTAAATCACTGCCATAACTTTCCATGTTATTTTCAAACTGTTTTCCTTATTGATTATCTTACATAAATAACACCAGTGACAATTTGTTTATAACAACCTGTTGAATATGTAGTTGGTTTTCATCCTGTTATGTTTGTATTTTTAGTTGAATTTAATTTCTTTGTGAGACATGACGTTAAAATAATCACTGCTGAAGTCTAACATAGGGAAAAACAGTAGGAGTTTACAAGTTAGCCAATGATTTATATAAATTTGAGCATTTGTTCTAATTGATTACCAAATGTTCTTTTGGTTACTTAATATATTTTATCTAGTTAAAAATTGGCATCATGGCATTCTGCGATTCATTGTAACATAAATAAAATTATTTAATACAAACTTTTTCCTATTACAGAGACAGACAACATTTCATACACTAGCAAATAAAATGTTGCTTTAAAAAGTAAATAATATGAATCAAAGAAGCTAAGGGCAAAAGATAAAATCAGTATTTTCTGAAGTTCAATATTTTTTAAGCTACCATTCCAAATAGAAAAGATGGCTCACCATGAGCCTGTACAATGACAATTTTAAGCTTGGCAGTTTGGAAAGACTTGGGTTTTAAAAGATCTTAACTCAAAGTCAAACGCAAGCTTTTTCTGTATTACTGTAGCTCAAACATTTTTTCTAAAATTTGAAAGGCTTGAAGGAATTGTAAAATCAAAGTATCTCCTTAATCTTTGCAAGTTCATATACATTTTTCACAAGTATTTTCCCTAGTGTGAAGTGAATTTCAGTGTAATATTATCATACAGTTAAAAGCTTTAGGTAAGAGAATACATTTATGCTAGTGGTCACAGAAAGCTCCCAACACCCTCTTTGCCCACCCTGATCATGCTGCTTCTGGTCATTCTCACTGCCCCAGGGCTGCTCCTATTGCGTGGGTGGGGGTTTACCACCATTATTCCTTACTCAGCCCGTGCTTCACCCAGCCTCATGTTGCCAGCTCCTGGCAGGTCTCAGAGCTCCCTGCACACCCTGTACACTGCAAACCTCCAGAGGTGGAATGTACCTGCACCAGAGATGATCACCTTGGCAAGGGATGTATGTTCAACTGGGTCCTTTTAGGTTGGGCATTAGGACAAATTTCATCACAGAAAGGATGACTGGGCTTTGGGGTGGGCTGCCCAGGAAAGTGGTGGAGTCACTGGGAGTTTTTGAGAAAAGGCTGGATTGTGGCACTCAGAGCCATGGTCTAATTGACAAGGGTGGTGTTTGGTCATAGGTTGTGTTCAACCATATTAAAGACTTTTCCTAATCTATTTGATTCTGTGATTCTGTGATTCTTTACTTAACACTCCCTGTGATTTTTGTCCTGTTTTAGTTGTGCTGTTACAAATCATAAATAATGCCTTTTAACTTCATACTAGGGCTTGCAGTTTGTATTTAATAAAGATAAAGCCTTTTCAAGAAGTTAGGAATCTGATGCTACGTTTTGTACAGCCACATCATCTGCTGATTTGAACGACAAGAAACACCTATTGTATAACTGTTGAGATGAGTGACTTCTACATTTACATAATAATTTTTGAAGTTCAGATGATTTTGTGCCCTCTGATTTGTTTCTAATCAATTGTTTTTAAAGAAAAAGAGGAATATTTTTTGAATCATGATAAAAGATCAATAGAAGTCATTAAGTATCCCAGTCTGTGCACAAAAATACATTTGAAAGACAGAAAATTACTTTATCTTCTCAAAACAAGAGAAACTGTTTAAATGTCCCAAAGACAAAGAAAAATAATTTTTAAATTTTTTTTCTAAGAAAATTATTATGAGAAAACCCTGACACTATAAAAGCATAGATTTCTGTTTGAGGAACTCTGGTTTTGATTCCTCTTCTTTGAGAGACAGGGAAGAAATAAATCTTCATTCTTATTCATCAGGAAACATCATTATATAAATTTTATTCTCACTATTATTTAAAATGACAGTGTAGTTGCACTTAAAGTAAATTCAGATTTACACCCTAAGAATTCTGTATTAAAAAAATGATTTTTAAGGTCCCGTTACTGCAAAATTGCTACTTTGGTAGTTTTATAGAGATGTTAGGTGTATCAGTATCATCAGAACTATGACAAAGTTTTATGTCAGAAACAAGTAGTTTTATCAAATTATGATATATAGCATAGAAAACATATTTCTATAACAGCTTTGGCTTTAAAAGATTAAATACTCTTTTTAAAATAAAGGGTCTAAAATTAATGTTTCCCTGCATGTACCCTAGGTTTGCAATGAAGACTTCCATGGAATTTGAAGCAGGTAATTTAGTTTCCTTGACATATTTATACTCAAAAACTAACAATCATTTCTGCATTATTTTTTTAACCCCAGAAGCAACCTAGAGACAGTTTAGATCTATTATAGTGCTTATAACTAAGAGATTTGTTTCTAAGCACACATCAGAGAGTATCCCACCTCTAGAGGCTGTTAATAGTGTTTCTGCTTTCTTGGCACTTTTTTCAGTCCCAAAACATCATGACCAAATTAACTACCACTGACAAGATACTTTTGTGTATTTTAATAGCACTAAACTGACTCTGTGGTGATCTATTTGTCGTTCTCAATAGTACCAGTGGGGCTAAGATTGCAAAAAGTGTATTTTTAAGTTTTGGGTATGAAGAAATCTCTCATTTTAATCAATGGTATGCTAGAGGTAGATAAATATCTCCCTATAATGTCTATGAAAGTTAGGAATACACCTTTATATCCAAAATATATATTTTAAGTATCAAAACCAGAGTGAAAATAATATATTTTTAAAAAATCTTCTTGAAGTTTTTAATTATATTTTTTCTCTTGGTAAAATAGATTGTATCTTAATTATCTGAGAATATTTACAGATATATCCAAATCATTCTTACTGACATTTTTAAGCGTCTTCTCCAAAAGGTTAATTATATTCTAAGAGGTTTTTAATATTTCTGCCACTTTTGTTTGTTTTTTTTTTTTTTAACAGAATGATACTCGAAATAGTCTCTCTAAAACTGTGGAATTGTCACATAAAAAAAGAACTCCATTATTTTGAATGAAATCTGAGTTATGATACAATCTATCATGTATATATTATTCACACACTTCCAAATTAGGAGAAGAAACATATAACTTTTCTTATTGGAACACAAAGTTGAAACACTTTTATGTGCATTTGTTAAGCACAGCTTTTCCTGCAGCAATGTACATGTAAAGTCTGTCTTAAACTTAATAATGGCAAAACTTACCTATTTTCTGTCAGTACAACAGTGTGTTTTCTCCACTATCAGGATATGGATTTGAAACATACTCAGATAAAAGAAAATCCTCCCAGAAATATTTTCTTGTAGAAGAGGAAGATGAAACACAAAGTTTAAGTGACAAGGATGAGAATAGGAAGAAGAACAAGGAAAACCTATGTGTTCTAGGGGAGAAGTAGAAAGTACAGGTTCAAACCAATTTTTTTCTTTTCTGATTTGGTCCCTGATGTGACTCAGAGGAAACTAGAGTTATTACTTTAGAAGTTGAACCAGAGTTCAGCTTTTAGAATTCTTTAAATTTTGGTGTCCATATTGAGATAGTAAGGTTGCTCATAGTTTTTGAAAATAAGGCCTTATGTGTTCCAGAAACAGTGTTAACCTGAATTGTGAAGTCCTTTGAAAATATTCCAGTTATTTTGATGCATTAGGCTTAGTGCAATTTGCTTTACTAAAAAATAACTCAAATTTACACTTTCCTTTATTGATAAATAATCACTGAAATTCAAACAAAAAATTGTGGTAATTCTTCAAAGAAAGTCAAGAAATATCAAGGAAGATAAGTTTCTGTATGATGAGAAATGTATATCAGATCAGAAGTAAAGAATGTGAGTGTAAAATTTGCAGGTCTGTTTGTATATATCAGTGCATAAGACTGCCTGGAGAGCATTTAACCCAAATAGATTATGTTAAAGTCAACTAAATCATCATCCAACAGTAACTTGGAAATTATGAATAAACTTTTTAATAAGGAAGAAGACTCAGATGGAAAAGTATAAAAAAATAGCTGGCTTCTCTTAAAGATGCAATGACTAAAATTCCTTTGGATCCATTTCATGATCTGAACAGTTACTTGTTTTCTCCTCCGTCAAATCTCCAGTACTTGGAGCAGGGATTTGGACATTGGCTTCTAAGAATATTGTGGCAAAATGTCTTAATCTTTTTGTCTTTTTTAACCAGCTTTCTGTGAGATCCTGTGGCAAAAGCCATGGCACATTCATAGACACCTCAACTAAGGCATGTTACACTCTCATCCTTTAAGGGCAAAGGCTATGATGGCTCCCAAGAGGTTGTAGAGGCAGAGCACGGTGGCAGGGATGGATATTCAAACTGTCAACTGGTTATCTGGGCATCTCCAGGCAGAGCAAGCTGTCCTGCTGAAATAGCAGTCAGTTCTGTACTGTGAGCTTAATATGGAAAAGAATAAACTGAAGCTTAGCAGAAAAGCTTAATCAGTGTGGAAGATTGTTCTTAGGACAGAATAGGAACAGAAGGGACAAGAAGGACTAAGTCAGAGAGAAGTATAGAAGTTGTTTTTTTTTTGCTGTTGTAGTTTACTTGTATCATATCTCTTGTCTCATGCCCTTTTGTTACCATTCTGTTTCCCATATCCAGTGCTTGGAAAACATTCTGAACCATCACCCCTGAGTGACTGATCTTTATGGAAGTTTTGTTGGTTGATTTTTAACTTGGAGTGGCTCCTTGCTGTGCTGAATAGTGCAGTGTGATGACTCTTGAAAAAATGAGAAAAATCTAATGATTCTGCTTGGGAAGTAGTAAAAAGCTTAGTTCCTAGAGAAAATGAAACTATGGCAGGTAGAGACTGATTAAAAGTGGAAAAAAAAAAAAGATTGTGAGAGGACTTGAACTATACTGGGACCAGAATGTGAGCATTTGTGGACAAAAGAATTGCCAAACTTTTCCAAATGTTCTCCTAATATTCCCACAGCCCACTCTTACCAATTTCACAGTATCACAGCAATAAGACAGCTGAAAGTGTAAAAGTTAAATTCAGGCAGTCTCACCTTCAAGTCCCTTTGTATTTTCTTCTATTCTTGACAGAAAGGGAGTCTCCTGCTCCTACTGGTTCAGATTCTGTGGAGTAACAGTTGCCTATTAATGTTAAGTACTAAACTGGAAAAACAGGGGTCTCCAAGCATTGTAGTATGCATTCACTTCAGTAAAAAGAAGTTTCCAGCTTGTATCATGCCTTTTCTGTCTTCCAAGCGACATTAATTTCTCACTTTCTAGAAACTGCATTGTTTTGACCTGCCATAGTTGCAGAAGACAGCTCAACTGGTGTCCCCTGAAGGAAAAAGTTCTCACTGGAGGGATTTTTGCTCTTTCTAAATCAATATTGAAGATGGACAATACCTGCCATGCTCATTGTTAATACTTTTGTAGCAGAAATTGAGACATTCTGAGAAGGAAATATTTAAGCGGTTAGATGGATTTTTGCAAAACTGGCTTGCACTGGCAACTGCTTTGAATACAAAAAGACTCTTCTTATGGTTCCACCTAGTGAGAGAAATAATAAACTTTTCAGAAAGGAAAATCATACAGACAGTGTAAAATGCAAAAAAGTAGAATGTAAAATAATTGAGAAATAAATGAGAAAAGAAAGACAATGGCTGCCCTTTCAAGGAATGTCTGTGACCAAATAAAGTAGACACCACAATTTGTGTTTAGATTGTTGTTTGCCCTGTGGGAAAATGACCCTTCAGTTTGTTGTAGGACTGAACCCCTGAGGCAGTCTTCAGAATGACTCAGCTGATATTGTCATGTGAGGGAAGGGAGAAAGGCACCTTCAGTTACTCAACTCTGTCACTTCTGACTTTGTCTACAAAGGCTGTACCTCTGAAATATTTCTGAATTATTTTTGCTGCCTGCAGTACACCATCTTTGAGCATGACCTTGAGGCATCTGTGAAGATGTTGCTCTGGTTCATCAACAGAGGGAGGAAGCCAGGGCTAGAAAATAAATGCCTTGCCACATCAATTTATGTGTATACAGTTAGCAAAAAGAGAGATGCTTAACTAGTGTTTCACAAAGAGCCCGGCTGGAAATATTTCTTAGAAATTATTTTTATTATCTAGAGAAAGGTTAAGAGAAAGGATATTGAGTGATATTCCTCAAATACATCTTTGTTAGTGACTCCTTGACTCAGTCTAACCAACTGAAAGCTGGAATAACTGCTAGCTCAGTTGTTATTCAAGATTTTAGGTTATTCAAGATTTCACGATATTATGAAATGTTGAATTTTTTTAATTGTCAGGCATTCAAATTTACATGTTTAAAAGAGCTTTTTAAATAGGGAAATATAAATCTAGAGAACTAATGAGAAATTTTATAAAGATATTTATGTTTTAATACCATATCACACAAAGACTATAAATCATGCTTTTTCATCTTCATCTCAAAAGTGCTATGAAAGACCTGTTGCTTAAACCAACATGAAAACTCTTTGCCCTTGGAGATATATATTGATGAATATAACTGCTCTATTTTTTCAAAAGATAAGAAACATGGTATTGTGCTGCATCTTAATGGTCTGAAATATGAGATGTTCACCCTGGAATTGATTATTGTGGATTGGATTTAGATATCCTGGAGAGAAGGTGATTTGAAAGTTCAATTAATTAAATTAACCCATAGTTTGCCACCAAAGAGTGATTATTTTATTAAATTGGTTTTCTCCTGCCTTCTTTAGAATTTTATTTCTACACAGCTCTTATTAAAATGATGATATAAAAAAGAAAGTGTGCTGTTTATTTTTCTTTTGTCCCACCTTTATTCTTTTGTTGAAAATGTTTCCAGTGAATGAAGAGGTGTCTAATAATTGTAAGACTTAGAAAATTCATGGTATTTACTAATCACAAGAGATCTGGTTGTGGACTTGATAACTTTGTTTCTAGTTTTACAACTTGACTGACACTTAAATCTTAGCTGTGGTCTTTACATTTCTCTCTTCCCACTTGTCCATTTGCCTTTGAAGTGGGAATAATAAGGCACTCAACACTTGCATTTTTAGAGAATCTTTAGAAAGCGTTGTGGCGTATGCAGATAAGAAGAAATGTGGTAGAGTTAGGCAGTATTTTTAAACATAATGCCATCAGATCCCAACCTGCACAACTAAACCTCTGTGCTTCATCTTTGATGCAAGACTAAGAATCACATCAGCACCACAGGAGCCTGGCTCTTTTTTGTACTGTTCTCATCCAGATAGTTTTAACAGTAAAAGACTGAGAAAATATGTGCTCAAATTTTCTTCATATTTTTACCCTTTATACTTCTTCCCTGGGATACTAAGAAAGCATTATACACCAGATTTGCATCTTCAGAAACTATATAGCCAAAGTCTTGAACTAATTGCAAGAGCAAAAAGCAAAGTTTAAGCTTGGCAACATAGGCTGCTGCTTTGAAACCTGAAATGTAAGAATATGCATAATATTAATGTGTATTAATAGCAATATACAAATATATATTAAAATATGTGTGAAACCTCTTCTTTAATGCCTCCTAGCAACTTTTATGGAATAAAGACAAGTGAGAACAGATGCTTGCTAGCAGCTGTTATCAGACTTGACGTTAGGTGTACAGAAACCAGATTACATGGTCCAGCTGTAGGTTATTATTTTTTCTATCTTGTGTTCTCAGTTTTTGCCTTAACCATCATGTTACATATTTGTCCAAGGTAAAATATTGGAGCATGGGAGGGGAGGGGATATATGATACAATATATCATATGATCTATGATATATTGTATATATATTGTATATTGTATATGATACATTATACATTATATATTCTATTATATGGTGTGGAATATGTTCAGTTGGTGAGAGCTGTCCCAGCTGTGTCCCCTCCCAGTTCCTTGTGCAGCCCCAGAACCCTCATTGGTGAATGGGGTAAGGAACAGAAAAAGGCCTTTTCTCTGCATAAGTGCTTCTCAGCAGTGACTAAAACAACCCTGTGATTTTCATGCTGTTTATATCACAAACCCAAAATATTTTCCCATACAAGATTCTATGAAGAAAACCACCTCTAGCACAGCTAAACCAATAGAAAAAGACTTAATTAATTTCTAGGTTCCTGCATTATAGGAAAGAAATAATTTGCTTCCAAAAGATGGAAAAGAAGTGAACAGGAAAGAGATAACTGAATATAAAGATATAAATGCAAGGAATTTATATTCTATCTTCCTCTTTAATTATTGCTATCATATGCATTTGCATGAGAACTCAGCTCTCTCTCTCTTTGCTGATAATACAGGCCATGAAAAGATTATCTACATATGTCTCCAACTAAATTTCCAGCACAAGAATATGAGGACATAGCAATATCTAAGGGCAAAGCAGTTGACATGGCAACAGCAAATAGCCAGAAGATCTTGAGCAGTCTCTCAAGATGGAAAAGTTTGATTTTCCTCACTAAGGGAAGGAAAAAAGATCTCTAACTTTAGATATTTTGTTACATTCTAATACAAAAAAATTGAATTGCCTCGTGGCCTGTTTTAGAATTAGCAGGGAATTACAATGAAGAGTAGTGTTCACATTGTAAATGAGAAATTATTTACTTAGTGCACTATGTTCATTACCATGGTTTGCTGTTGACTTAGGTATTTGAGATATTAGATTTGCCTTAATCTCTAAGGCTATATGGAAAGGCAATGACAGATGAAGGTATTGATCTTCTGGGCAGCCTCAAAACAACACACACTGGACCATTCTGTATTGTGCACATTTCTCACAGTAATGAATTAAGGATTAAAAAATACCTCACAAATATGAAAAAAATTCTGCTTAATTTCTTTCCCGTCTGTGTGTAAAATTTGAAAGTCTACTCCTGAATAATCTGTATCAATTTTACTGTATTAAAACAAACCTCCTTTGACATAAATAAAAGACATGCACTTAGATGCACTAGAATGCACTTAGGATGATCTCAGTTGTCATCTTTTGTCATGACTGAAAATGTTTACTTGTACAATGTCTCCCTTTTTATTTAACTAATCTACAAATTAAGATACAAAAAAATAATATTTTAGTATCATAAAGAAAATCATTACCTACTCCAGGCTCTGATGTTCACATTGTGTAGTACTTTGCTTTCAGCTTGATCCAAGTCCCACTGAAAGTAGTGGGATACAGTGAATTGTTTGTTAAATAGTCCTATTGGTTCCTGCAATGTTGAAGTTCATCATTAGTGAAAATAGTATCTTAGACAGACTTCTGAATTTAAATAACATTGTGGTGGGTAAAAAGCCTGCAAGCAACATACAAATGTATTTATCTTCCTGGTTTTGAAGTACACTGTATTTTTGTTATATTTTTTAATTGTAGAAAGAAACTATGTCCTTATCTGTTGTTGTTGTACCTTTTTCTACTCAGGGAAATAATTGTTAATTGTTCTAGCCCAGTTTTCTCTTTCATTTAGGTACTGTTGGGGTTTACTCCCTGCTTTTTTTATGAAGTTTGTTATGATTGCTAATTGCATTATAAAACTGGCTTTGAGAAAACTAACACACACTCCAGAACAGACTGTAATATCATGTGTTATGCAAAAATATGGCAGATAAAAGTTTCACATTTTTGCAATACAGTAAATAAATACTAAAAACTTCAAACCATTTGAGTGAAATGTAATTTCAGGAAGACTAGCAACTCATTGATTTTCTGCTGCTGTCACTACTGTATGTTTTGTTCATTTCTGTTTCTTCTGACAAGGATGATCTCTGGACAGGTATTGGGAGACCCAATATGTTCTAAATAGAATATCTGCTCCTGACCATGCAATTTAAATTAATTTTGAGTGAGAAATACCACAAATGAGGAGAGATTGTACTCACTGAGCAATGAGCTGCCACATTTTAGCAGAGAGATTTGTCCATTTCCAAGTATGGATGAACTCTGCTTTGTCCATATGTGCATGTGCCGCGTGCCTCGCTCCCAAATAGTCCTGCTCCCAATGGAGCTGTGCCCCGGCTATCTCCTGCCGTAGGCGAGGCGGGCAAATCAGGATGCCTGCCGCTGGACCACCGAGTGGCTTTAGCAGGCACCCTCGTGGGCTTCGCGTGGACACAGGGCAATACCCAGAGCAACGAAGAGGAGACTCTCTCTGGTGTAGCAGCTTTGGTTTATTAACAGACAGGAAGCTCAAAAGCACAACCCCGACAGGATGGGTGTTCACCAGAAAAGAGCCCCGAACAATGGGGAGCAACAGTTTAAATACGGTGTGGGAGGGGAAACAAACGACCAATAGTGAGCCAGCAGGGGGTAGCTAAGGGCATGAGGGACAAGGGAAACCTCTAATGGGGAAAGGGCACGGGAGGGGCCCCAGGGTCTCGTCCAATCACTCGGTGCCCTGGATGGAAGCTTCTAGATATGTGGGAAGGAACACCGAGTGACAGACAAGGCACCTGGGAGGGGTAAGGGGAATGACTCGGCACTTTAGGGAAGATTGACATTTACTGGAAAGGCGGGAAAAGGGGTACAAGGCGGGAAAGTCTGGGAGGGACCAATACATAATAGGGGAAACCGGAACAAACCATTTCAACCTTAAATAAGAATACATCATACAACTTAAAGAACATAAAAACACACCACCACATGCATGTTCATAGGAGTGGGAGCTTCTGAATGTGTAGGACCTGTACCTTCACAGAAATTATATTTTTTTGCATAGATGGCAATGGACCTTCTGAAAATGAAATTCAGGTTGTCCATGTAATGGTATTTTTAACCTTACTGGACAATTTTTTTATCTGAAATCTGATAGCAATTTAGTATTTCTTACATTACAGTGTCTATTTAAATAATTCTAGTTATTCATGTGTATATACTTATGTATATATATGAATTGCATATAACATTTGACATTTATATTCACTATTCTACTATTTGGTGCACAAGACTAAGTCGACTTTGGAAAGGGAATAGGTACTGACTGCCAATTTTTCTTCCAAATTCTTCCAAGTGCTTAGCTAAAACAAAAAATTCTTATCTATACCTTTCTCTCCTATCTTGTTCTCTCCTTTCCTACCCTCTCCTCTCTTCCTATCTCCTCCCCTTTTCTTCTTGTTAATAAATTAATACTTCATTCTTCCATGAGAAGCTAATTTTATTAAAACAGATATTTTGAAATTCAAGATAAAGTAAATCTATGTAAGTAATTTAGGTCTGATAGCTAAATAGAAAAATTATTTTTAAAATGCTTTTAGAAATGGCCTAAATAATTCACAGTAATAGCTAATGCTAATATTGAAATTGATACAAAATAGGGCAAAAATTACTAAAAGTGAAACTTAAAAAGAAAGACCTGTCCATGGTGGTCCTTTTTTGTCCTTCAATGACATGCTGTGATGTAGGAAATTTTTGTTCATCACAAAGAGATCAGTGATCCATCTGTTGTTCAGAAACTTTGTGAAAGAAATTACTGTCTTACGAATTTGGCAAGCTTAACTCTTATCTGAAAGAGGCTACCTAACATCAGAGCTCAATGCTGCTACTTAATACTTCTTACTAAGGATTAAAGGGTCAGCCCCACTCAGCCTGAACACCTGGCTGTCCTGTACGTGCCATGTGATAGCAGTCAAGATGCCTGGCTGCATGACATTTCCCTGCACCGAGGTCAGGCTGTCAGCCTGTAGTTCCCCATAACCCCCTGACCTTTTTTGCAGATAGTGATCATGTTTGCTAATGTCCAGTCATCTGGGACATCCTCAGTTAGACAGGACTGTTGGTAAATGATGGAAAGTGTCTTGCTGACCCTTCTGGCAGGTCTCTCAGTACCCTTAAGTGGATCTCCTCTGGCCCTATAGACCTGTGTCTGTGAGTGGTGCAGTCACTGACCATTTCCATTTGGCCGGTGGGAGCTTCATGCTACTCCCTGTCCCTGTCTTCTAGCTTAGGGCCTGGGAAAAACTGTTCTTACTGTTAAAAACTGAGACAAAGAAGGACTTTGGCCCTAATTACTCCCTGCACAGCCCCAGTAGACACTTTTAGTGCTCCTGAGTTGCCAGTCCCTTCTAAAGGCCATAAAGTCTCCATCTTTTTTCCTGATCTCTGGTCACAGCTCTTTGCACAGCCTGGCTGATTTTCCTCCACACTGACATATCTTTCAGCACATGCAGACACCCTGTTCCCGCACCTTCATGATTTGTTTCCTGAGGAATATCCAGGCTACCTGGAATCCTCTGCCATTCAGGACTGCCTTCCGAGGGACTCTGCCAACCTGTCTCCTAAACAGGCCAAAGTCTAAACCCTCCATAAGTCTAGAGTAGCAGTTCTATTGACCTCTCTCCTTACTCCTCTGAGAATCAAAAGCTCTACCATTTAGCAATCACTGTGCCCAAATATTCTCTGACCCCCACATCATCCACAAGTCCTCCATTCACAGAAACAGGTGCAGTGGGTCACCTTCCCTAGCTGGCTTGTTCAGCAGCTGCATCAGGAAGTTATCTCCCACGCACTCCAGGGCCCTCCTAGGCAGTTTCATCTTTGTTGTGTTGTATTTACAGCAAACGTCCCGTAGGTTTAGTCACCCACAAGACTTCTCCCAGATGCTTATAGAACATCTACTTCTTTATTTTGGTTGGGTGATCTACAACAGACTCCCACTTTGTTGGTCTTCCCCCTGATTCTTACCCATAAATACTCAACCCTGTCATCACCATCATTAAGCTCTACACTCCCTAGCACACAGGCATATACCACCAACTCTCCATCTGTGGCATGATCCTTGCAGGAAGAAAACTATAAACTTAAACTTCTCTGCACTCCCCTTGTTTAATAATACAAGCAAGCAATTGACTTTCACCTCTAACATGCTGCTTTGCATTTGATGGAATTGAGTTCCTCTGAACACCGTAACTGAATCCCTCTGGTGTATTTGTGTCCATTTGTCTATGCAACAGCCTTTGGCAGACTAAAAAGTTTTAGTTCAGTGGTTTTCCTGCTGGGTTGCATGACATATTTCCAGATGATTTACCACACAGCTTCATGTACTGTGATGAGGCATCATCTGTTACTCTTCAAGCAATTGTACTTCATGCTGGTTGCAACTTCCTGCTGGGTTTTTTGACCAACAAAATTGTGAAGATTCTGAAAAAAAATCCTCAAGTGTTGTCTGACTGTTATTGCTTTATATCAGATTATATTAACTATGATTTGTGTATTGTCTAGGTAGACTCATAATGGTAGATGAGCTACAAGAGAAAAAAAAAAACAGCAACATGCAAAATATTACAACAGACAGAAGTAGACCAAGAAGAGATTTTTTTGATCATAATGAATGCAGAGTTGTTCACATTGACTGAATAAACAAAAACCCAAGTTTTGAAATCTACAATTCAGAATGCAGTAATGCCTCCAAGGAGCAATTGCAAATGCAGCATTAAAATGACTCATTGACTCCTGTGTTTTGACCTAATATTGACTTTACTAAAGATTAAGCTTCCATAAAATGGCTGGGGAAAGAAATAAAAGCATAAAGTTTTCCAGCTGGAATATTTTGGTATATGCACCAATCCAGCAAAACACTGAATGTTGTTTACCTTTATATAAAGTTTTTCTGTATCAGTGTCTCAGCCCCTGATGAAGTAAAAGTGATTGTTTATAAGCAGATGAGTTCATTTTGGTCTGTTGGTGTATATTCAGAAGGGAAAGAGAATCCTTATTTTGAGAGATTATCTACACTAACATCCTCATTTGAATTACATGCTGGGGATTTTCAACAGTTCCTTAAATTATTTGAATGAGAATCACATAGCATACATTTAAATCCTTGAGTAATTTACAACATCATGAATACTTAAACTGATGAAAATTTAGGTTGGTTTTTATTATTTTATTTATTTGAGGATGAGTAAAACAAGTTCCCCTATAAGAGTTATGTTGCATGAGAAATATACATACAGAGAATGTATGTATGCAGCAATCCTCTTTTCAACAGAACAGTTCTTTAAATAAATGCATTGGAAAAACGCTTAGAAATAATTTTTAAAATGTGTAGGCAAACTGTTAACTCAGTATGAAATGATTTTATATTTTTTGTGGGTATGACACTGCTGCAAGCTAGATATTCAAAACCTGTAGTAACTGCAGCAGGTAACCAGGGCCTGATTATGGCCCATATCATCAGGAGGGAGCATGGGAAGATATCTTGTTATTCAATATTGCTTTATGTCAAGGCCAGAGACAGGGAAAAGGGACTCTATCTCTCTTTTCTGTGATGGAAGCATGTCCTTTTGTGGTAGAACAAAAGCATGGTAGGGTGAGAAACCTGTTGATCGTTGTTCATTTTGTTGGACTCTTTGGTGAGCATTTTGGCATGTAAATTTTTCTCTTTACTTGTATATTCTTGTTATTAATATTGTTGTTGCTACTGTTAATTTTCTTATCTCACTGATGTTTCCAGTAAATTGTTCTTCTCTCAATCTCTGATCTTTGCCTTTGTGCCAACAATTCTCTCTGATCACCCTCCCGGTGGGGGAAAGGGGGCAGAAGAGGCAGAAAAGGGAGGGAGAGTGACAGTGTGGTTTGGAAGTCTAAGTGGGAGAGCTAAATAGGGGAGTAGCATTCCTAAATCACGATGTGCAGTAATAGCTACTCTGAGTGAATTTTACCATTTAGTTTATGTTAACATTTATTTATTTTATGCTTTTCCATACTACCGGAGGTTTCTTCATTTTGCTCAGGATGGCACTTTTCATATTTTGAAAACCAACCACTATAAGAAATACAGAATGAACTGAAAAACTGTAGTCACTTCTTCTATAGTGGGAGAGAGCTGCAGTGATCAGTGAGTTTGCATTCTATCATTCAGTTTGTTTTAGGTAGGAATTGTTAACTAATGAGGGATTTGTATGAAAGCAAATGGAGAATAAAGAGTGCTTTATTCCAAAGGTCAATGTGAGAGCAACCTTAAAACACAGAAGTGTTTAGAAGGAAAGGAAAGTGAAAAGCTCAGTCAGCACAAGGGATTTGGAATAGATCAGAGGAGAAATAAGTGTTTGAATGGAAATTAGCTTCATTCATAGCAGAGAAAGCAAGTTTATTTTTAGGCAGAACATAAGAGATATCAGGAAAAAAAAACGTGGATCAGGGTGCAAAGAGGTGATTGCATCAGAGCTATTGTTTACAATAGAAATGGTAGTAGGCCATGAACACATTAGCAAATGAACATCACACAGGAAAAAGTTGAAAATATAGGGCAGGTTGCACATTACTATGATTATCTGCAGACTTTTCCACTTCATAAAGCTGCTGTTATAATGTACTGTTCAATAATATCCCTACCATAAACTTCTTAACTGGGGTTACAAATACAGTTTTTTCCTCAAAATTTTTGACATTTACTGTTTACTTCTCTGTTCCTCTACTAGGATTTTGGTAATGGTTTCTACTTTACACCTTTTTTTCCACTCATATGTAATGAAGGTCACCACAAATCCCAATGGCTGCATCCTCTTCACAAGACATTTCTCTCAAGGCTAGTAAATTGCCATTTCTCATTACTTGTGGAAAAGTGTTTGACTACCCAAAGTTGCATTAAATAATCCAGCATGATGTTACCTTTCCTGGGATCTGCTTTTCAAAGACTTCCATATTTATTTATAAGGTGACAAAAAAGAAATGTATTTATTCATCTTTCTTCTTTTCTTGTTTTTTTTTAATGCCTAATTAAGTCATGAAGTGATGATTTTGACTTTACAATAAGAGTAGCATCAAAACACCCAAAATTTTACCAGCTGCTTCCACTATTTTAAAATCAACTCTTACCTGTCCAGAAGAATGTGGTTTACTACCCCAGCAGAGAAAAAACAGATGCAACAGCATAATGCATCCTTGTTCAAAGCCATTGCTTTCCAGCAATTTTGTCTCTTGACTGAGGATATGATGCACGGGAGCTGTTGAACTGTACATTACCATCAAATATTAGCAAGAGCACAGCTGGTTTATTCTAGACCCATAAAGCTGAATTCCTAGTAAAAATATCTCATCTATATTTAATCAGTATCAAAAGCAATCAAAGACTAACATCTAAAGGTACAGAATAACATTTTATTCAATGTCTTCAGATCATTAATTCACCCAATTCTTTTCAGTTTAAAAAATCCTGGAATGCTTTTTTGTGGGTTCTTAGCTATTTAGCAATATGATATTCAGTAGGAGGAAACTGCAAATATCAGTGTGTGCGTCAGTACCCATCATTTAGAATGAAGGAATTTTTAACGATTTATTATATTTTATGTTATGTTAAAACTACTAGAATGACTAAATGTTGTTTATATCTGACTGTAACTATATAAAAAAGGAACCCTATAGCAGACAACAACTGAAATGACAGCCAGTAACTTGTACTTGCAACCAGGTTGAATTTGCAAAGAAATACTGTGTCCACTTATAATGAGAAAAATCCAAACTGATAAAATGGTGAGAAGTATTAGGTAAAATTGTGCTTAACAATTAGTTTACATAAACTAGTAAGGACAGAAGTTCTGTTGAGGAGTTATGGAATACCTGGTATTCGGAATACAGCATCAATTTGATCTTCAGATGTGTACACACAGAAAAAGAAATTCCTTCAAGAAATCTTTTGACATACCATTGGGCTAACATAATTCAATGCATTTCCTGACTTTTGACATCAGGTATTATACAATTTAAGAAACAATGTCAGTCACAGAGATGACAGAAGAGTATTTTATCTTTAAAGGAGTTAAGTCCTTCTCACACTACTGCAAACATCCTTTCTTGTTACCAAGACACTGCTTTGATTCTTAATTGACCTCTCCACAGGTATTGTGTCTGTATTCTTGTGAACTTTCTGTGCCTTCAATGTAACAACATGCAATATTAAATTAGGATGTCAGCTTGTGTATTTCTTTCCTTTTCTAATGTATGTCAGTGAGCTGTTCACAGAATAACAATTCCATTGTGAAACACCCTACTAAAATCCCAGAGATTATTTTAAGATGGAAATTAATCGTTTTTATTATGTAACCTGTGTTATTCTCAACAAAACCATGGCCATAATTATAAAAGGACCTTGCTTTTCAATTGCATTTTTTTCTTTATAACCTACACTCTGCCTTTGGGGTTGAAATGATGCATGCTGTAAATGATGTATGAAATAAAACATGAAATTATACTAGAAAATGAATTTTGGAGAAAAAAAACTCTGATTACTAGCATTATTTTAAAAATAAAATAATTAAACTTATTTCTAGGGTTTATAATGCTGTGAATAAAATAATGGTACTGGGAATATAAATGAGAATTGATTAAGTAAATGACAAAGAGACTTAAAGCAACTTCTGATGAAAAAATTTTGGAACAGGTGACATTTTAATAGGGACATCTATAATAGGTATCAAAACATAAATTACTCTACTAAGCATTATCATTCTTATACAACCAGAGTATTGATTTCTTCTTTCTAGAAATGCCTTTGATAAACTGTTTCAAAGGAATAGTAAAATTATTATAAATTATCATCAAATTACAATAGTTACTACAATTAATTGTTACTAATATACACATTATTATTCATGCTATATTACTGCTATAAGTAAAAATTATAAGAAACTTCAAAATCTTTTACATTTTTAGAAAAACAGTGTTTTTTTCATTTACTTTTACAGGTATATATTTTATTTGATAGTAGAAAACTATTTATTAGCTCTTAATGAATACCTGAAGGAGTAGAATTTCTCTTTCCTAAATATGACTTTTAGTCTATAAATTGTGTTTGGATCAACTAAGTGTGGTGTGCTTAGGCTTTCATGAAAGCTAAAGTGACTGGTGTTTGAAATGTTGATTGCTAGGTGAAAATTTTCCAGCTAAATGTTTATTTTTTTATACATATCAAACTCACAGCTCATTATTTTGGCAAGAATAAGCTGGCATGTCAGATTCTTTTTCTAAGAAATGGATACATAGACTGAATTTTGTTTTCATTCCCACATTTTAAATAAATGATATAACATGTGTCACACAATATACTTGAAATTCTTTCTAATAACTTAAACAACATTTAGAAACTTAAGAGCTAGTGAAATGAAGGTGGCATTAATCCCTCTTTCCAAATACCACAAAATGTAAATCAACACATATTAAGCTTAAAAATGTCTTTAAAAGGTACAGTCAACTAAGTTTATTTACCTTCTCTTCACACTAATCAAACAAATTAACATTATAAGATATATCACTTAGTTATACCATTAACTGAGAACTTGTTTTATTCTATATTAAAGTAGTATCTTAAATTTATTCTGGTTCTGAAATAGCAAAGTATTTAATTTTATATGCTTCTCAATACTTTTTTAACTTTCTATATGGGTAACTAAAATATTAGTACTGGCAGGTAAAAGTATATATATGAATATAATTTATATAATATTATAAAATATTATTTGAAGTATAATATGCATAGAGTTATTCTTGAAATGCCCAGTAACATTATTTGATGTCTATTTGTATCATATGGCATAATCTACCCCTTCAAAAATTTAAAAATTACAATAACTATTCTAACTTTAATTGAATTGTGTATGTGATAAATTGTCAACTGTTATCATTTGGAATACCACAAAATATCTAAAACAATTTACCATGTCTGTACTCAAATTTCCTGATTTCACCAAGATATGATGAGTTTGCAAATTTCAGTATAATGCTGTTTAGAGACATGGTGCTGACTCATAGTTAAGCAAAGTGGCTTGAGACAAGTTCACATACCTGAAGATTTATTAACATGGAAGTTATGTTGAAGGAAAATTAAAAACAAGAACTGTGTGAGAAGGTAAGGAGAGAGGAGAGAGATGCTGTTACTGCTGACTGGAGCATGATGAAATCAAAGGTAGGTTCTGCATGCTACATCCGCTGACGAGATCTATTACAGCAGAACTGTTGGAGTCGGCAGGTGCAAGATCAGAGGAGTAACAGCACCAGAGCAATTGCATGAGGAAGCAAGGGAAAAACTGCTCTCGGTTATGGAGCTGCACCTGGGAAGCAGCCCATGGATGGGCAGATAGAAGACCCTTATAACACAAAAGGCAAAACCTAAGGCAGTGTATAGCACATCTCAAGCCAGTGGGGACTTGTTGTTAATGAGGCTAAAGCTGTTCCTGAAATTATTCAGACTATCTTTGTCTGCATGTGATTCCTGGCCAGTTTCTGAGCATATACAAGAAACAGTCATTTTGGTCAGTGAGCTTGGCTTGGAAGTAGTGGAGAAGGATAGAGAGGGGCAGCAGGTCTCACCCCTTCCCTACAGACCCATCTCCTCAGCTGTGCCAGAGCTCGGGCCCCTCTCTTCTGAGAAAGCCATCCTCATGTCTGTTACATATAAGAAGCTGTGTGTGGAGGAGAGGTGACTGATTCTGACACTATGTTCACTGTCAGTAGATACTGTACAGAATATCTGATTTCACAAAAAAAATCATGTCTAGGAAAAAATTACATACAAAAAAACACATTAGGCGTAAGTGACTCAGCTACATAATCATATCCTAGTTATAAAACTGACAGTGTTCAGCAATGGATTTTTATAGCAAGATGTATTTGTTTTCTATTTTAAAGCAAAATTTTAGGGCAACTTTAAGGAGCTGTGGAAAACAAATTCATCTAATGGTCTTCTGGAAAAATGTAGAAAGACTGTTGAAGCATGACGTTATTCTGTTATTTTGGGTGATTAAACATCCATAAAAGAAAAATCATCAAAAGTGTTATGAGTCTATTTTCTTTAAAACACTCAAATACTAGTTTCCAAGAAAAATAAATATATCTTTACAAGTACAGAGATACCTGAAAATAGCTAGTCCTCTTGTCTCATTTAAGTTGCAAAAGAGATGGTCATGTGCACTTTCCACCTAAGGCATTGACATGAGTGATTTCTTCTTTTAGTAAATGAGAAAGTGTGAAATACATTTTGAATGTCCATTTCATAGGAATCAAGATATATGTTATAATGAAACCTTCTGCATGCCAAGAAAGAATATTTTGCTGGTGGGTAGTCTTAACTCATCATTTGAAGTGGAAGTGGGAGGGGACAAGTAACCCTGGAAATTTCTCCCCATCAAACCATGGATTTCTGAAGCTGTTCTTCTGGCTGGCAGGGGTGACCACTGTCCCAAAGCACTGCTTATAATTCCTCCCTTCCTCAAACAAACAAAACCAAAATGAGATGAAAGAGCTCTGCCCAGCCTAGTGCTGTGCCCTGAGAGGGCATCCTCCATGGAACTTGTGAGACCTATGGGGAAAGGAGGAAAAGGATTAACCTCAGGTTCCTGAGATATGAAGAAGGCTTTGCATTGTCTGGGATTTTGTGGAGGCTGTTTCTGACCCAGGACTGTAGAAGCCCTTTACTCACATTTTATCACATTCAAAGTTTTATGGGGCAGGTGAGGCTGACAGGGATAGTTGTGTTTATCTGTAGCAGACCATCTACTTGAGCTGTGGGCTTAGGAACCACCCTGTTCAGTGCTGGTCCACCAGAAAACAGCTGCTCAGATGTCCCCTGAGCAATCAATCTACACCTAAAGAAACCTCAGGACTGTTGGTCTTGTATCAGAGATGGATTAAAATGTTGGGTATATGATAAGGACTGTTCCTAGTTATGATTAACTCTCCTTTTCTAGCCTGTGAATGGGCAATGGGTGGAAAGAGCAGAGCCTACTGCAAATCATGGTGACATTCATGTTCATGCTGTCTGTACCTGTAAGGTTACAGCAGCCAACCTTTGCTTGCATCAGGACTTCCCCACCCCAGGAACTCCTTGGTTCCTTTGCCTTAGACAGTGAAATAAGCTGTACACATAGGGAAATTGTGATATCAGAGAAGAGCAGCAGAGAATTTCCTAAAAACAAGAATTCAAATAGACCTTAATCCTAACTCAATGAAGCATCTTCTGAAAAGCAAAGTTGTAAAACCAATACAGTGTCTTCCAGCATTGTTCCATGCTGCTTTAAATGGTTGATATTTGTTCTCTAATGAGTAAGAAGGAAGGCAATTCTTTATTAACAACTTTTAAACATTTAAGATATATCATTATATATCATTATAGCCATATTGAAATGTGATGTGCAATTGATACTAACAGATAATAGGATACATACATGGGACTTTTATGCCACTCTACAGGTCACTTGGATTTAAAATTATAAATTTGATTAGATAATTATATTTCAATACCTGGTTTTGGACAAGACCAGATGTCTTTTTGGTAATGACAAGCAAGCTACTTTTTTTAAAGAAACTTGCTTTGGTCTATCATGGAGACTTGAAAGTGGTATCTTAGCAAATTCTGTTTGACAGAAACTGTCCCCCACTTTGTGCACACATTTAACTCATATCCTAATGTTTTTCTTGCACCTCTATGTATAATTAGAAAGATACAGAGAAAACTGATTTCTCAAAATTCCCTGAATTAGTATCAGATAACAACTTTTAACTGTTTTCAATTCTTGAGAATAGATTAGTTTTCATTTTTAATTTAGGGATTATTGTGTTTATGATGCTCTGTAGGCTGACTTCTATGAGATCAGAATATTAATTTGTGCAGTAAGTGTCACAAATCTTCTGTTATATGTATCTTCTGACTATCATAAATTTACAAGGTCAACTTCTTTCATTTAATGGATCTGACTTAATTTGAGTGTGAAATATTTTGGCCTAGCTGTAACCCACTATTACAGCTGAGGATAAGAATAAAAAATCACCATACTGCTTGGTACTTTTTAATAGCATCTTTCACACTGTGAAGAGCCTAACAACCTTTAATTCCCTTGTCCTTCTGACCTATTCTGAACAACCTCACTCCCTATTTGCTCCTTTAGTCCTGTATTTGTTATGTGCAATTTTATCATTTACCAAGGATTTACATATCCATACTTAAATTTCTCAGAAAAAAAAATGAAGGTCAGGCCTCACAAAGAAGATAGATTTAGATCAGCTATTCGGAGTATATTCTTCACTATGAGGATGATGAGGCACAGGAACAGCTTGCCCAGAGAGGTTGTGGATGCCTGCCCCATTCCTGGAAGAATGCAAGGCCAAGTTGGATGGACCTCTGAGTAATCTGATCTAGCAGAAGATATCCCTGCACATGGCAGGGGTGCAATCAGATACTTTTTAAGGTCTCTTTCAACCCAAGCCATTCTATGGCTCAACCATTATCAAGGATTATTTTCAAAGTGGACCTGCATTGTGCAGTTCTAATGCTTTTTTCAAAATCAGTAGATGCTGCAATGGCAAAAAGTATTTTCCATTGTGCCATCTTGCTTGCTGTATAACATTTCATTTGGTATATGAACCAATGCTTAATTTTTCAATTGTTACTGTGTAAAAAAAAATGTTAATTCTTTTGCCAGTTAGTTTAATAGCAAAAGCCATTTAAATAATATTCTCACCAAATAATATTTGTTATAATGAAACATTCTGCATGCCAAGAAAATATTTTGCTGGTGGGTAGTCTTAACTCATCATTTGAAGTGCAAGTGGGAGGGGATTGCTATTAAACTAAATAATATTTGGTGAGAATATTTGTGATTGAGAATCAATATTGCAAAATAGAATACAGAACACAGCAGATGGAAAGACTACCTCATTTCCCTCCTCTTCATCTTCATTTTTCAATTATGAATTGTGGCAATTGGTTAATACTTTTTCTAATGGCGTTTTTTCTTTACTTTCAGAGTTTAAAAGAACTAGAAATTATTTTTTATCTGTTTGTTCTTTGACTTCAAATATAAAAGATGCTATATTTCATTTATAGAATCTCACAAAAGGAACGTAGATAGATGTATAAAATGATTATGTAAGTACCATTAGAAAGAGTAAATCTTCTTATGAAAGGATTTGGTGAGTTCTTGAAATTATGGATGATAACAGCTTTTTTTAGTCATTATCAGCCTGATTAGATTATGAAACACTATTTTACTTTTACTTAAAAGAATAGTTTTTAAGATTTTTTTGTCTGACAACGAGATATTCATATAAAAACAATATAGTGTAGGTGAAACAAATCATGTGATGTAAGACATTAAAAACTGTGAAAATTTTCTTCAAAGACATGGAAAAAAGTTTTGTAGCAATGTCCTTCACAATGTAAATACTTAAAATTATGGGGAAAGTAAATGATCCTTCATTTTAGGAAATAGGCATTATTTTTCCACTTGCTGTGACTATATGCTGAACCTATTACTCTGTGCTTGCACTAAATGAGACTTGCAGGAATCTGAGTTATATGCCCCATGAAGCTTCCTTTAGAGCTGTTGTCATATGAATTCATCTTTTTATGAACCAGTTTTCTGCCTCCATAGAACCACGAAAGAGCTCACACAAACAAGAGAAGATGTCTCTTTGGACTTGAGCTATTTTCAAGACTCAAAGCTCTTCGATAAATATAATGTGTTTCAGAGACACCTCTGCTAAGCCATTTTTCCACTTACATAGTATAGAATGGAGGGGAAATTCTTATGCAGCTGGAAAAAAACCAAAACATTTAATACAAGTAAGAGGAACTCAGAGGGAAAATATCTTTCTAAGGAATCTTTACAGAAATGTGGACTTGCATTTAATCTGTAATGACATGTTTGCAGTATGTTTATGTTTTAATTAGTTGCTTTCTTTGATTTGTGACAAGCAATTCATTATCAAGTCCATGCAAATATCTGGGCCTTAGATCACACCTTTGAGAGATCGATGTCAACGATCATTTTACAAACTTCGAATTTTCATGGTAGGGATAGAGACAGGAGAAGCAGATCCTGCCTTCAGAAGTCCATTTCTACATTAGCTCTGAATCTTTGTTTGGTTAATTAATAAAAATAAGCCTATACTTTCAAAGTAAAAGGGAGAACTGAAGTTTCATATATAATCTGTTATTTCCTGAAAAAAGAAGGGGCAGCAATTTTATTATCAAAATTTCATTCTTTAAACCCAAAATTTAGCTATTTCAGAAGTATAATAGCAATTTGGTTCTTCAGCTCTTTTCCTGACTATAAAATGGAAGTATTAATGTGTAGTGATATAAGATGGACTAGGAGAAAGATGAAGTGGAGAAAAAGAAATATTAATACTAGAAATATTTTCTTATTTTTTATCATTACATGAAAAACCTGTCAGCAAGTAAAATTAATCTTTTTAAACAGAATCATGAGAAAATTTGATTAATTTTCTGGTTTTGCTGTCAAATTGTGAGAACAATATTTCTGTGGTATAACTGATGTCAGTATGGGTATCTCACATAATCTGTTTATTTAAATGTTCTTGAATAAAGAAAAATAGAATCAAAGTTATTAAAGTTGTATAATATTTTCTTCATGCAATAATGACCATATAATTACAGCAGTCAGTTATGTAATTATATTTGTACTTGAGCTTAGATTTCATGTAAGTGTATGCAGTAATTAAATTTCTTTTGCATGATTATGCAGTGTCATAAAAATTTAAATAAATATGCTACAAAGTGTGGTATGCAGCTGCTCAAAAGGCTTTGTGAATCTGAAGTTAGAAAGTTTTCTTTACTGTATTCCCCTGAGCTGTCACCCCTCCCCTGAACTATTCCCATTGGATTTGACCTGTAGTGTGTTTAGGCTGGACACTGTCTCTATTGGTTTAACCTCTTGACCTACACCCCCTATAAAAACTGTATCCAGACCTCCGCCCAGGGTCATTTGTCCCTGCGGGGTTCGAGCAATACAACTTTCTCTGGACTGCATACAAGTGTCCTCTCTTAGTCTCTTTGTCCCAGGTCCTAGTAGCGTCCTTGAAGCGCCACTGCCCGTGTCACAGCAAACTAACTGCTACCTGGCAATCTCAGCAGAGACCCAGGGGCAGCGGCATGTGTTGCTCACCCACTGGCCCCCACGGGCAACTGCTGGCTAGTGCCTGGGGTCCCGGGGGGCCGCGTGGAAAAAGAGCACAACAAAGCAAAATGTGAATAATGTAAGTTATTAGAAAGAGAAATTGTTCAGTCCAAAGTTGCTTAATCATCGTATGCTTAGTTTATTACTGCACTTTTCCCTTTTATTACTCCCAAGAAATTAGAACAAATTTTATTGGCACTTAAAACTGTGATTTAGTTATTTTGTAAACCATGTTACCTTTCCATATTCTCTAGACTTTCATTATTGAACAACTGATTCTTGGATTTAGTAAGAATAATTTCTTTGGAACATCTTCATGAGCTCTGCTGTTGAGGATGCAATCATGTTGATAATGTTCATCAGCATGTTGCAAGAAAGTGCAGAATAAAGAGAGGCTATTGATGAGGAAGTCACACTTTCATTAGACAAGTGTAAGAAGCTGTGGGGCATTTATTCCTATATAAACCACAGAAGTTAGGAAAAAATAAAGAGAAGTAGAAATAGCTAAATTCTGTAAACAGCATAGGCAAGAATATCTGTTTCAAATTATCTTCACTTGGAAGCAGGTTCAGAGATTGCCTCCTGAAGAGGAATGTTATGTTGCAGGCTCCATGAGCAAAGTAAATTCAGAGGTGAGTAGACCACAAAGCATGCTAAAAAAGCTAACAAGATTTTTGGAGAACATGCTTTTGGACATGACAGCTAAAGTTTGAAGAAGTCCAGTGAGTGTGGTTCAGATATACCAGTTGAGTAAATACTTTTTCTTATTCCCTTTCATGTTGTTCAACAAGGACATAGTTGAAAGAACTATTAAAAAAAGCACTATTAAAAAAAAAAAAAACAAAACACAAAAGTTTAGTAAACAAGAGTGAACAGAAACAGAGTTTGAGGATTCTATAAATTGATCCGAAAAAAGTGCAAAATTCCTTTGTCCTTGAAACACTTTATCTAGAAACTGATATAAGTGAATGGTGTTCAGCATATTTCATTGATCTACCAAATCTCTATAGATTCCTTAGGAAATATTTTGCAACTATAATAGAAACGTTACTTTAATATTTAGAATGTATTATCTAATGCTTTTTTACCATATGGTAATTTTTAAGTGTTTGGCTTTGTAATTTGGATTAATATTCTTTGAAGATTCTTATTTGTTGTTATTTCCCATATTTTAGGAAAACTTGCTGACAATAAGTAATTCCATGGATTGACATCAAAATACCTTCCATCAAAATCATGTAATTTTCTAGGAACATCCACCCTTGCCACTGTGCAAACTAAGCTGTTACTTGACTTTTGGACCACTGCTGAAGAAATGTAGAGAAAATCTGATTATGGGAAAAGTGTTTAGTTCATGCACCTTAAACAAAATTACAAGTGACGTGTTTTATTGATCCCTTAATGATACATAATTAACAGTGGAACATCAGCTTAGCAAAAGAGGAACCATGGTCCTAGGGACTTGTAAAGGTTTAAGAAATACCTACAAATTTGCTAAACAAGCTTCCATAATTATTCTTAAAAAATTCTAATCTCAGGCACATGCAGAATGAAGGTAAATCACTTCTCCCTCACAGGCAAGGTTTATTTCCTCACTTCTGGGACTGTGGTTTTTCTTCTTGCAGATGACTCCTGTGGAAGACATCAATAGTTGCTGAGGCGGGGTTTTTCTCTTTTGTTTAATGCCCTGCCGTTTCCCTTCCCCCCCCCCCCCCCCCCCCATTTCCCTGGTCCCTTTCTCCCACACCCAGCTGCCGTGTTTCCCAGGCTTTTTCCTGCCCCTCCCCCTTCCCTTCTGGGTTTCCCCCAACCTGTTCCCTGCCTCTGAGATTCGGGTATAAAATCTGTGTTCGCCCGGGGTCTTGGGAGCTTCCAGAGTAAAACCACCCTGTTCCCTCCTAAGTCCCGTGTCGCCTCCGTCTGTCCCCGCGCCTGAATTGAGACTGCAGAGCATCCGGAAGGGGGAACGGCTGACTCTCCTCCTCCTCTCCTGCCACTAAATCTCCCGCCGCTCGGGGAAGAAAAGCGGACGGCACACACCGCAACAGATGGTAGCAAAGAATGGTTTCGTTTTTTGTTTTGTGTTTCGTGGTGGCGCCCGCCTCACAGAAGAGGAAGGAGGAAAGAGAAACACCCGCAGCCGTGAAGGCTCTGCACGATGACGCTAAGAGGAACCCAGCGCCGAGTGGAAAAACCCGAGGTTCCCGGACCCTCTTCGCGTCTCTCCGCTCTACCCCAGCCGGAGACAGCCGCGCTGCGGGGCAGCCACGCTGCAGGGAAGGGGGGTAGACTTACCCCAGGACAGAGAGGGAGGTTTGGCAGTGGCTCGATGGACTGAGCCCGAAGAACAGTGCGTCGAGGGACGGCACTTGAAAGGAGAACACCAGAGACTAATAGTGGCCAAACCCAAGGCTTCAGGGACGAGCCTTGGTTAACGGGAACAGCTACGTATCTGGAAGAGCCAAACCGTGAAAGACAACATTCCCAGTAAAGTGCGATTTTTCCGTCACCCGAGAACAACGAACAAGCCACCACCACCTGCGCCTGGAGGGTAAGTGGGACTGGAGCAGGGTAGATCCCCTGGCGGGCAGCTGGCCTTCCCCTTTCTTTTTTTTTTCTGCATTTTAACCACCGACCGCGCCCAGATCCGGGCTGTATTTTTGCATGTCCGCAGCGGATGGGTGGATTTTTTTCTTTTCCGAGGGGGAACTAACCCCGCTCGGTCTTTTGTGGGGGGAACTCATATTTGGGGGCTTTTTCTTCTTCTCAGAAGGCTGTCCTTTCTATCCTCTCCTCCCTGCTCTGGGCTCTGGGGGCAGAGAGGGTAGAAAAGACACAAATGGGACAGAATTGTAGACTGTGACATGTTAGCTACAGGAGAGTTGATAATATTTTAAGAGAAGCCCTTCACATCCATGCATTTCATCAACTTTCAGTCACACCAGGCCCCTCTCCTGTAGATTTCCCTTTTAGCTTTTGTAAAGCTCCCCATTCCCTTTTCTCCGCAGACTTTCCTAAACATGTCCCTTGGGGATGGCAGCGTACGAGCCGCCCCAAGTGCCCTGCCGGACACTGCTGCTCTCCCTTGGGGATGGCATTGGCCGTGCCGCCCCGGGCGAGATGTGGTGTGCCTGGCACCCCCTCCCAAGATGGCGCTGGCCACACCACTTGGAACCCGTTTTCCCACCTTGATCCTTCTCTTCCGCCCCAAGTTTTCCCTCCAGCCCCACCCCTCCCCCAAGGGCCCTGCACCATCCTGCAGCGAGGCCAGTCCCTATTGTTGGGAGGCAGGGTTGGATCAATCCCCCAGTCCTTCTTCTGGCTCTCCCTCTGGGGAGAAGGATTGCTGGGGGCACCTCTCGTCAGAGGACCTTTTTTTCTTAGGAGATCAACCCCATTTTTGGGGGGACCTCCTTTGGAAGAAGGTGAAGCCAGAAACCTGGATCGGGAATCTACCATTTTGTTTTTCCCCTAAAATGGTGGTGCCCACGTCCATCCCTTAGCAAATTCCCTTTCTAATCATGACAATCATTAATCAAGTGATTGTCTGATTCCCCTATCCCATCCCTTAAGTGTACCTTACCCAAAGTTCCCTTTTTATTTCAATGCAAGCCTTTTTTACTACTTTTGATCCCTTTAAAATAATTGTTTTGATTGAGTTATATTTTACAGAAAGAAAGGTCATCCTCTTTGATTATTGTTCATAATGCTGTGCCCACTTTGCAATCAAACAAATAAGGGAAGCCACATTGCTGCTTGCTGCTCTAGCTCTGCAAGAACTTAAACACCACAAGCGTTGCAACAGATCAAGCAATGCATCCTGCTTGTACCTCTGATCTGAAAGAATTTGTTTGGGACAATTTTATATGTTTTGTTTTAAGTTTTAAAGTGAAGAAAAATTTTACTCCATGTTTTGTAATTAAGATTGAGTTATCCTTGTCTGTTGTCTTTCACTTTATGACCTTTTAATAATTTGTAATATTACTATATGACTTTTATGTTTTATTAATTTGTTTAAACCTCATAACTTTCTTTTTGAAAAAAAGTATTGAGATGTTGAGGCAGGGTTTTTCTCTTTTGTTTAAGGTCTGTGTGTTACCCTTCCCCCACCGCGTTTCCCTGGTCCCTTTCTCCCATACCTGGCTGCCGTGTTTCCTGGGCTTTTCCTTGCCCCTCCCGCTTACAGGTTTCTCCCCTGCCTGTTCCCTCTCTCCTCCGAGATTCGGGTATAAAATCTGTGTTCGCCCATCCTGAGGCGTCTTGGGAGCTTCTGGAGAACCACCACCCTGTTCCCCTCTCAAGTCCCGTGTCGCCTCTGTCTGTCCCCATGCCTGAACTGAAACTGCATAGCAGCAAAAGGGGGAACGGCTGAATTTTCTGCCTCCTCGTCTGCCACTAAATCTCCCACCACTCAGGGGAGAAAAGCAGACATGGCACACACCGCTAAAAATAATCTTATTTGTGTCAACATGTGCAACCTAAGCAGCACATCTACATGTTTTTTGAACATCTCTGTTCCTGTGTGTGTGTGTGAGAATTGATAATAGTGTGAGTTTTGTAATCATTAATCTGAAATTAAGTCACTTTTATGGTAAATCTTATTGAATCACATTATAAATAGTAAATTGTTCAATGATTAAGTGCTACTAAACCCATTTGCACCCTCAACTTTTTGTTTCTGTATCCTTTGTACCCTTGCCCATTCACATCTCTGGTGTCTGTGTAAATAATTCTAAATTGATTCTAATCTGATTTTCCTAAGTATGGTTCATTCAAGTAGTAATTAGTAGAGTGAACCTCCGCATCTAGCTCTGTCACAAAGTTGCACTTTTGCATATTCATGCTAAGACCTGTTTTTTTTGGTCAATACCTGTGATGATGATTTTTTAAGCAGCCTAACCCCTCCATCATGACATACCCATGGTGGACACTGCAGAACCTCTCAACTCCCTCCCTCCATTCCTGGGTCCTGTCCTGACCATGCCCAGCTCTAAGGTTCAGACTTGGTACAATCTTTGAATTAGGCTTATCCAGTTGCTAAAATATGAGGAAGGATTGCCTTATGGAGTAGGTTTTTTTATTTTATTTTATTAACTTTTTTTTTGTTTTGTTGTTCTAACTCTTGGTATTCCTCTCAAGAACTGAGGCAGGGGCAGGGGCAATCCTCTGTGCTTTTACTTACAATCAAACAAAATAAGCTTTCCCTTTCCATTAATTTTCTTTCCATTTTTGAAGTCCCTAGTTGTGAGCAAAGTAAAGTTTTTTTTGTTTATTTTTTCTTTGTGCCAGAATGTACTAATCATTTTAGGAAGTACCTTCTGCCACTTTAGTGACTGTCACAGATTGAGAAACACTAACTCACCTGAAGTATCTGGCTTCAGGTTAATTGGGGTCAATTAACCCAATCTGAACACTGAGGTTCAGAATTTGCTGGTTTTCCTCTCAGGAAATGTTTTCCTGCTGTCACTTCATAGAACAGTAGAGAGCACTGGACTCTTTTTAAGGGTCAGTATGGACACAGCAGTCAAATATTTAAACTATTAAGGTCCAGGAAGACATTCAGAATGGTGATCGGTTTATCATTGCAAATTTGATTAATGATGATGGTACTTTAACAAGGTTAGCAAAAGATGCAAAGGCCAGCTCCTGGCAGGGTTTCAAGTTTCTCCTTGGACTGCTTAAAAAAAGACAGCACTTTCACAATAGGAGAACAATTTTTGTATACTTAGCCTTAAAGTGGCAAACCATTTTGGCTACACTTGAAAGCATTTCATTGCCTTATTTGCAGGCACTGTTATCCACCACCTATAATCACATTTATAGTGTCTTCACTGTGTTCACCTCTTTGTGTTATATTAACACCTCTAATTGGCAAACCAGGCGATTTTTTACCTTCAGCTGTATGAGCCGAAGAAGAAACACTGTTAGTGAACAATTTAAGACTATCAATAATTGGAAGTGTTAACATCAATTAAAGGTCAATATTTTTGCCCTATAAAATCACCTGCAAAATTGCCAAAATAAAATGACTGAGTACTCTGTCATTTCAAAGGGTTGTTGAAAATAATGCAGTATAAAGGACCTCCCTGCTTCAGAAAGCACAAATCATGCTTTATGAAAAAGATTCATCAGAGAATTTTTGTTATTAGTTTTAAGTTACTCTGAAAATGCTCGTCCATCTTTGTAGTGGTAGTGATGCCTCAGATTTTAGCTTTTATATTTTTTAGATTCTGTACTGCTTATTATGCAATTCTGAGTTTCACATTAAGGGATGGTAAGCTCTCTTCACAGAGTAGCTAGACAAAACAATTCCTTCTCTAGCTGGGGAAAAAGAACGAATGATCCAGATTTCAGGCCCAAGAGCATAAATAATGGTGGACTGAAGACAGAAAAACAAGGAGGGGAGTTCAAAGTTAAGGCTATAATTGGTCAGTTAGCTCCAATATGCAAATGGATCAAAACCTATAAAATTGTGCAACCCTGTGCCTGGTCATCCATTTTGTGGCCATTTTGGGTAAATCTTGGGTGTAGCCCTGGCTGGACTCTTGTGCTTCCCAAGGTGTATCCATTGAGGTCTTCTAATAAATACCTACTTTATTCTTTATCTCCATCTAGCCTCTGTTCTAGGTCAGCCTTCACAAGGCATCAGTTTCAAAAATGTAATGATATTTCTTTTAATTAAACTTAAGATTTAAATGCTACATGAGACAATGTTTAATATTTGTTTTTAATTTTTGAGTCATTAAGATAATTTAAATAAGAACAATTTTAAAGAGCCTGATTTTTATTTTAGGGTTGTGTTGCTAAGAGAAGTGATTTTCCATGTGCTCATTTACTCCCATTTTACAACTCATTTATTCACATTTACCTTATATAAGGAAGTACAAAGCATAAATGTTCAAACATCAATGATTGCAATACAGACATTTTGTATATGTCTGGGAAAATTAATTTCTTTTATCCCTATGTAGAATATTTTGAAACAAACACTCTTGATCAGACTTTCTATTTCAAATATTCATATTTAAATTCCATTTGGGATCATAGTCTTATAATCTGTTGGAGATAATATATAACATTTATATATTGGGGCAATACTGTACCAAAACCAAAATTTAAAAGGCAATAATACTATAAGAATGAGGAATGTTTGCAATTTTGTTCTACTTGTTAAAAACATCTGCCAGCAATGAATCAGGACTAGATGAAGTTTGTGAATGTAAATGGAATACCTCTGTTGCAGAACTGGTATTTGTTTTCTTTTTTTTTTCAAAGGTGGGAAAATGGCTGATGAAAAGGACATAAAGCATGGTGTGAAAACTTAGTATTATTCCCTGATTCCATTCACAAGAAGCATCTGAATAGAGGAACATTGTTGCAGTGCTTTTTCCCTGGGTTTAAAATTCCTAAATCAATTATGTTTATTTGCTAGCATGCTCATAGCTACTTCATTGTTGCAAGATATAGCAATTAAAGTATAGAATAACTGATTACTTCTCATATACAGAGTTCAAATCTTGAAAATCACAGGTAAAAGTATACATACAGTTTCTGTGCCGTTTTTAATTCTCTTAAGATTAGGTTTTACTGGCTCAATGCTGTCTTTAGACACAAGATAGACAACTTGGTCATATTATTTTCCAAGATTTTTTCAGATATCATGTATTAGTTATTTGTGGACTACTTTTTTGTTTAAATCACAGCAATATTTCCTACCTTAAAAAAAAATACAAACCAAACAAAAAAACCCAAACATTTTTATTTATCACACTAGGTACATGAAATCAGTGTTTAGGACCGAGAATTCAATTCTGAATGGGACAAGACTTTAGGATACACATGACAAATCCTTATTGCTTTCTTAGAGTAGGAGCACAATATGGCAGCAGTACAATGGTATTTCCATTCCAAATGTACACATCACCCAGGGATACCAAGATTACCAGCTGCTGCACTGGCACACTACTGTATGTTTCCTTTTACATTCATCAGTCATAAGTGCATTTGTTACTATGTGAGCAATGAGTTTAGGTGGGTCCCTTTCCTTCTCTATACCCACTAATGTTAGAGTAGCACAGAAGTAAACAAAACAGGTAGGCAAACAAAGATATACTCAGCATTAAAACTGAAGTGATATTAACTCTGTGCTTTTCACTTTGGATGAACTCAGTTCTGAGCTGTCTTCTGAATTCAGTTGAGTAAAAGAACTTTTTTTTCCTGCAATTATTCTTACATGATGAGTCAAAAAGTTGCAAGTGCCATCTCTAGATTGAGAAAATGTTTAATTACATACCATGTGTATTTTCTGCATCAGACACATAAAAGAAAACAGGCATCAGCAAAAGGATAAGTAAATTAGACACCCTGCGGGTGTGGGGTTTTGTTTGGGTTTTTTTTCCACTTTGTGCATAGCCACAAAATCTATTTTAATTTTATAACTCAATCTACATTTTAAAAGTTCGGCATGAGGAAAAGAAAAATCATCAAGCCTGCAAGTAGATGCACAAAACTCCAGGAATGGAAACTATTCTTATTCTTCTAAGAATAAGAATTTCTTTTAATAAATTCCACAGCCAACTATCAGCTATGCATGAGAATACAGACAGGAAAAAAAATCCAGAAGAAAACATCCAGTATTTCCAAGACCCTCCTTAATGTAGGTGTAACTAGAGAATTTGGAATAAACAAACTGCAGGTGATAAAAACATATTTTGGCTTGCCAGCATCTTGCTGTTCTGGTGGTTACTAAGCACTCACCATCATCTTACACCTTTTGAGCCCTTATCCACCCTTCTAAAAACACTTTAAAATCTGAGCATGGCAGAGAATTAATTTTAAGGTGCTGCATTAAAATTTTAAATCAGGCAACTGTTACATTCATGTAGAAGTGTTTTACTGTTAAGTAGCCAATTGCTCACCAAATTGCTCAAAAATATAAATAAAACATAAAAACATTAAAAATAATAAAGCTATGGCAAATTAATGTATTGCTTAGTGATTTTAGATTACACTTTTTTCTGAGTTTGGTAGTATTGGCAATGTTGAAAAAAAATAGTGCAATACCTGAGTAACTGCAACAAGGACTGTAGTAACAGTAAAGTAGACTACTAAGAAAAGAGTATGTGTACATCACAATTTGGGAGTGTAATATAATTCTAAGTAGCAAACATACAAATGTCTAACCAGACTATAAGAAACTTGCTTTATTGCTACATTTAGGAGTGAGAGGAAGAGAAATCCTGAAGATTCTATTTCATTTATACAATGTAATAAATAAGTTTCTAGCAAGGTATACAAGATTAAAATGAAGGTGAAGATTTAAAAGAAAACTCATTGTGGAGTGGCACACTTTCCGCCTGGAAGAATATATTAATAGAAAAGAAACTTAAAGAGAGAAAGAAAAAAACATTTAATTCAGAGTTATGGGTTATGATCTTAAAACTTTAATTGTTGAAAGGCATGTAATTCAACAGACTGTAATAGAACTCTGCTTATTTCCATCCAATAAAGATTTGGTACATAAAGTTAAATATCAGGTTATTGTAGAAAAATGAAAAATCCTTATCTGTTTCTTTTGTCTTGCTCTTACAGACATGTGATGTTGATAATGAGCCTTATGTGAAGTATGACAAACAAATATTATAACCAGCTCTTTCTAAACAAAGAGAAAAAATGCTACTCTTTCTGGGTTATGGACTTTTTGAAACATATGCTTCAGGAATTCAGAAGTTTTAGCATGCTTACTTGCTTGAAGGGTTCTAGCAAGGGTAAATCTAGGGCTATACATGAGTCAGTTGGTGAAGATAGTGTTCAAAAAGCAGTTTTATGATGGCAAATATGCCAGACTTTTTTTGTAATTTCCACTGCTTGTCGTTCTTTCTTAAGTGATTTCAATATATGATGTTAATGAGTCATAAATAGACTACTGAGAGTAAACCCATGACCAGAGCATGCTCTTGTAGGTTGTCTTCAAATTCTGTCCTGAAACCATGACACAGGCAACAGACGTGCAAAGGGAAGCAAAAAGCATTACCAGTGACCTTGATATTTAAGATGAAATATACTGGGGGTTAGTTTTAATTTAATATATTAATGATTCTTCTGTGCCTCAGGCAAAGCCCCAACATATGCAACACTTATGTTAAAAAGGACCTGTGTGGTATTTTTAATTTTAAGTATTTCCCATCATTTAACAGGGCATGTTTTGTTCTGCTTTTCCTACTTATTATTAACCACATTTCAACAAGCTTGATGAGTGGGTCCATGGGACTCTTATGAGGTTTAAGCAGACCAAGTGCAAGGTTCTACACCTGGGTTGGGAAAACCCCTGGTATCAAGAGGGGCTGGGGGAGTAATAAATCAAAAACTGCCCTGCTGAAAGGACTGCTGGTGGATGAGAGGCTGGACATGACCCAGCCATGTGCACTTACAGCCCAGAAACCAAAGGTGTCCTGTGCAGCATCCAAGGCAGAATGGGCAGCAGGGGAGGGAGGGAATTCTGCCACCTCTGCTCTGTCCTGCTCTGGTGAGACCCCACCTGCAGTGCTTCATCCAGCTCTGTGTGCCCCAATATGAGAAGAACATGGACCTATTGGAGTGAGTCCACAGGAGGACCATGAAGATGATCAGAGGTCTGGAGCACCTCTCCTGTGAGTAAAGGCTGTGGGATTGGCATGGGGTTGTTGAATCCCATGATTTCCATATGATTTCCATATAGGCCTGTTTCTAGAACTTGCCAAGGTCTCTTTGGATGGCATCCAGTCCCTCAGGTGTGTCAGCTGTACAACTCAGCTTATGTCACTTCCAAATTTGCTGAGGGTGCACTTGCTCCCATTACCTGTGTCACTGATGAAGACATTTAAACAGTACTGGCCACAGTATAGACCGCTGAGGAACAGCACTTGTGGCTGATCTCCATCTGGACATCGAGACATTATATTCTTCTATTTCATTGGTTCTTCTGTGGCAATTGGAGGCCTCAGATACACCATTTTCATCCAAAATTTCATTTTCTAATCTGCAGGAGAAGATTTCTCTGACAAAATGCAATCTATCAATTATTCAGAAAATAATCTCACAAAGCACTACTTCATTTGCTATTATGATCAGATGATCTATAGGAAAAACTCGGATCGTGGGGTTTGCGGGAGATCATGCGACAACCGATAGGATTGATAAGCAGGTCTCGTTTATTGAAGGTTTACATGGTGGTTATATAGGGTACTTAATGAGGCTCATACATAGTACAAAAGCAAGCTCATGATTGGTTTTTTGCTTATCTCCTACTTCTACATTCTTATGGTTAAACATTGCTATATTTGTAAAACTAATTGCTTCTTCATATCTTGTTATTGATCAGCTCTAATTGTGCAGCTGTGTCCAAGGATTCATCCTGGCCTTGCCGGTTCAACACTGCCTTAGTTCTATTAAAATATCCCAGCTGTCATGGGCCTTATCCATGGCTAAATGGGTGGCCCTCATTAGCTTGTCCAGCTGCTATGGCCCTTATCCATGGCCCTTGTCATTCAACCAGCTCTCTACACTAGGACTAATTTCACAGTATAAGTGAAAAATCTTTTAGTAAGACCCCTTCTCTTATTTTTAATCTTGTAGGGTGTTGAAGGGTTTTTCATCACTTCTTAGCAACAACAGTTTTTTTTTTTCCTTTCTGAGAATCATTTCATCTTTGCTCTCTTTCTACATGACTACAATTAACTGAGAAATGTCTGTGAGTACTGATCGCATTTGAAGCAATGTAGTAGTTACAACTGTATCCCTCTTAATGAAAAAAATGGTCTGAGTCCACAATTCCCTTCTTTTTAAAAAAAACCCACTGAGTTTAGATAAATTATTTTCTTTGCAATGAGACGTATTTTTCATTAATAATAACTGGAGTGCATATATTTGCAATTCTGCAGGTTAACTGTTTTTGAAGCATTTTTCAAATATGTTTACTTTGCTTTTGTCTGCAAAGCAACTTGATGTAGTATTGTTGTAGCACAATAGAACATGCTGATGGATTCTGATGGATTTATTTTTTGTATTTTTGTCTTTTTCATAAAAATATGTTGCTTTCAACTGAATTTAACATTGAGAAAAAATATAGCTACTAGTTACTGTATCTAGTCTCATTTTCTAAAAAAATGTAATTGGTTTAGGCGTGCAATTTTATACTAAAAAACAAAATAGTTAAAACTTGAGATTTTCAGGATTAAAAGTGAACAAGACACTTTCATTCTGCAGTAGAAACGAGTAATCTTGGAAGATACCTCCATAATATATACAGCAAATTATATATAATTTTAACAATACTTTGGATATCTTGAAAAGCATTACAAATTTCCTGCAGTATAATTTAGTGTGTTCAGTTTACCATAGAAAAAGGAACAGGCAGATCTAATAATCAGTGTCATCGCAATTGAATAGCCCTCAGCAGGTCTGAACAATGTAATTCTACAATTTTCTGTTTGGGTACAGTACTCAGACTAAATCTGTCAACTTTTAATAACAATAATATCCCTTTAAAGCAATTTCCAGTGGAGATAATTCAAACCTGTATTTTTTGTGTACTTCAAGTCAATAAATTCTGATAGCATGACTTGCAGTTATCTTTGGTGGGCAAAAAAAGGTTTCCCCCTGAGAACAAAGTATCTTTCCACCTTATTAACCAACATTTTCCCCAAATGATTCAAGAAGAACAGAAGCCATGACATTACACACATTTGTGAATATCAGAAAATCTGAAGTGATACTAAAAATGTGCAATTTGTAATTAAACCTGTGACATTTAACAGAAGATTTGCCATTGATTTACTGAACATTAGATCTCAACATTCTTCCACTTTACTAATGAAAGCCCATAAGTTCAAATTGTTCTTAGGAAGCTTTGTATTGACAATCACATAATTCTAGTTGATAAATTTCAGCATCAAGACTGTTAGCTTTACACTTGCACAATCAATTTTCAAAAGAACCTTAGGAAAGCATAAATTTCTTTGCTCATGAAACAAGGATACAAATCTAATATTGCTATTTTGCCTGGTTCTTGGAGTAACTCTTGTCACCACCCTGGGTTATTCCACACTGAGACATTATTGACCCTTTAATTGTCACATACATTTTAATTGTAAGTCTGGGTTTTGCTTCAAGATTTCATGATTTTCTGGGATTTGCTGATTTCCTGTTTTTCCAGGAACAGATAGTGTGTATTGCTATAATGAAAGAAGCAAGTAATTAAAGATCCATACAAACAATAAAGAATTGTCTATTTCACAGCACCCCAATGATAAGTTGAATAAAGTGATCCATATAGGAAAATAAATATTATTTTACATTAAAAAATCAAATTGGGTTTGAACTGGAAAATGCAAAGCCAATTTGTATCTCAAAAACCTCAAAATTCCTCTGTTGTACTTTAACAAGAATTACCAAGAGCTTAATTAAATTTTTACAAAATATTACATTGCTTCTTGAGGGTGGAAATTGTTGCTGCTTTTATTTTCTTTCTGATGTAAATATACAGCTTTTCTCTTTGCTAAGGAATTGAAGAAGCTTTGCTGGAAACATCAAACTTAAAGGCATAGCCTAGAGTGCTGTCATTTCCTATTTGACTTCTCTTTTTATTCCAGAATTTATTTATCTGACATTAAAAATCAAGAAATTATTCTAAAGTTTTCTTCTCTATCATGAGATACAATTATAAAAGCCATATTCCAAGAGGTTAATATTAAAATGAAAACTTGTTATTAAATGGCATGTTGAAAAGCATGCAGGTTAAAACTGAGATCCCTCCTGATCTCTTTTTTTCTATCCTTTTACATGAAACCTATTACTGATCTGGAAAAAAACAGGCAAGTAATGCAGAAATAACATGAAATAGAATTGTGAAATCACAGTCTTACTTCTCCAAATGTAATCCAACAAAATTTGCTGTTTTCAGACATAAAGATATTTGTTTCAGGATTTCCAAGAGACCCCAAAATTTACTGTGAGGATATCCAGGTAAACATATGCACCATTAAGAAAAACAGCTAATCATGTGCTGAATATTTTCCATAAGCAAGAACTTTCCTGTCTTCTTATACCATACATGTCCTGTTAAGTTGATCAATATGAGAATTACCTGTCATTTCAAATTAACAGAAGATTTAACTGGCTGCAAGGGTATTAAGTTATAACAATGTTGAAACAAAGCATAATAAACTTGCATTATATTTGAAATTCATTTACTTAGGAATCAATTTAATTCATGTCATATACATAAATTATAGAAGATACCAAATCATAAAAAGAAATGCCAGTCACAAATTGAAAGCTTATTAAAAAATAAATATGGAAATGCAAATTGATTGCTGTGGGAAATATTGATGCAGTGGACAATAGTACAGTAGAATAAGAAATCAAAAGGACTTTGCAGTACAAGTGATACCAGAAGTTCAGATTCTTCTCTTTCGCTTTAAAGAACAGTACAAAATTTAAAACACTAATAGAGCAGTAGGTTAAGTAGATTAAATTTGAAGAATACATAATATTATATGTCTTAGTTTAAATGGGTAAGAATCAAAAGTTAAGCATATGAGCACACTTGTAGACTATTCTATCCCCCTATTAAGAAAATTAAATATTCTTCTTTGGAGACACTAAGTAAACAAAGCTTAATAAATGTGAATTTCATACTGAACTGAGGCAGCCATGGATCACAAAAAGACATAGAAAAAAATGGGATTTGAAGGTCTTCAGCTTCATACAGCAGCTTGGTATTCACCCTGATGAGCCAAAGCTGGTTGAGCTTTTAAGATGTCACCTCCAGAGGGTGCAAAGCACTGCAGTAAGAGAGGGAAAGCTCTGTCTCCTCTTCTCCCTGATGAGTGGGAACCCAGTCAGCTCTTTCAGAGTCTTTCCTTGTAGAAGTGCAAGCAACTGTCTTAGAAGAAGTGCCTTCTTTTTCTTCAGCTTTCTCCTGACTATATTAACAGGGGCTTTTGTAAACATGGACAAATACTTCTTGCATGGTTCTGCCTCTTGAGATTCACTCAGGAGCCATTTAATTTTCTACCTCTCTAAACCAGAAGGGTACTATTTCATCATACTTTCACACTACTTCTGAGATTTCACTGAATTTCTATTTATAATTCGTATAGTGCAATTACTTTCTTTTCAATCAAAAAAAATCCTACTAGATTTTTAGTTAATCCTACTAAATTTTAGTGAAATTGGTGTCTCGCTAAACAATGAAAAAAGAAGCAAAGTCTTGTCTTGGGTAATTGCATTCCAAGAAAATACAAACAACAGAGGACGCCTGTGAACTGTGTTCAATTCTGCAACCAAAGAGCATCCGGAATGAGAATGTGAGAGTGTTTATGATATCAGCAGAATGCATATAAATGCCAGTTATTGGAAAAGCTTATAACATTAAGTGATGCACTTTGCAAGGAGCCATGTCACAGTAAGGAGCCTTGAAAACCAAATAATATTTTGTTCTTTAAACAATAGGGAAGAAAAACCATATTATGGAACATGTGGTTTAAAACTTCACATTATTTTAATTGGGGTTTCAAGATTTTTTTTCTCTAATTTAAATTTATTTTAGCTTTCAGCAGGATTATGGTTGTCCAGATTAAAATACCCCGTTCTTTCTAAAGACTAGAGTACTTCTTAAACTGTGATATTTCCAATTTTTTTTTTTCATTTAAATCGGAGCAGCAAATGCAGTAGTGTTAAACTGATCCTTGTAGTTCAAAAAGTTCCACTAGAAGCAAGAAACTGAGGCTACAGGTGTAGCAAAACATAGGTGTAGCAATTATATCTTAATTTAAATGCTAAACTATCCTCCTGCTCTTGAGGAATATCTTAGAAGCAAAATTAACTTGTAAACATCTGTTCTCTACAGGACAGAACATGAATTTTGTTCAGAATATATATTTTTTTAAATGTTTATTATGTATTATTTAATACAAGCCGACTCTTTAGGAAATGAGTTGTGCTACAGCATTGATTTTAATGATTTTAACATAGGTGTTTTAAGTCTTTATTCTTTGATATGTGAATAAATGTAAACTATGATCTTGCTCAAAATTAGAAGAATTGAAAATGTAGTAGTGTGCTTCTCATGTCAGGTAGCACTTAAAATATTGGAGGCTGTTTTAAATTAAGTTCTTCATAAAAGCACTCAAGATACCTAAAGATCTAGCCAGTCTGAAAAAAAACAGAAGATGTACCCCAAGCCCAAGACTGGTGTTAGAGTGGATTTAGTTCTTCTGACGAAAAATTTAACTTGGTTGATTGTCACAGATGGATAAAAAATTAAACATTAGAGAACTTCGATACAATACCACTAAATCTCAGTTAACTTTGTAAAAAAAATCTGGAATGTAAAACCAGTCAGGATATATTTTCATAGGTGTGTCAGTGTGAATTAATGAATTTATCCTATGGCTTCTATCAGTCCATCAGAAAAAGATAATTTAATAATCCATGGAAACAAAATGGATTGATTCAAACTGTCCATGAAAATAGAATATTCATTTGTCATTAAGGAGTGTCAACAGATTCTTTTGAATAGGAGTCAGTACTGATATGAATTCACCCAGGTAAACTAATTTTAGTTTATATCTTCTGAACAGAGAATGCCAGCATGAAATTGACCATATAATTAACAAATACAGCACTTTACAGAATCAATCAGCTTTTTAAGAGGATCTATTTTGTTTTCCACTTGTTTGTACCTTCACAATCAGAAAATTAACATGATTATACCAAAAGCACAGCCTCATTAGTCCCCTCAGGGAATTAATTAACCTGTTTTATCTAGGAAATAGCAATAAACCTCATAAGTTATTAGTGGCTGTGTTTAGTATTGCCATGTAAGTCCAAAACTATAATGAATGATTAAGTCATGGAAAAGGAAGGAACACCTTTATATTCTGTCTGAATGAAAGCAGAGACTTCAGAAAGTAAGAATTATTTCCTTTCAAAGGATGAGATGCATGAAGGTATATAATATCCTTCCCATATATTATGAAGAGTTTAACAGTATTTTATTACTTAACTCCAACTATTATCACTTTCATAAATCAGTAATCTAAATTTGTGGGAAAAAAATAGTTTGCCCATTATTTAAAAGCTTTGGTGTACAACTGAAAAGCTAATAAATTTCCAATATTAGTTTTGCTTTCTTCCCAAAATGTTTGACCTACTGAAGGCAGAGCTTAGGTAGGTAACAAGGTGAGTAAACAGTTCCTGCAGAACTGTATTTTGGCCGGTGTAACATGCTACAGAATCCCTCTTTTTTTCCTGGGCAAAATAAATTATTATAAGGCAGTGATATTTAGAAAAAGTCAGGGTAAGCTTAGCAGCAGATAAGATGAATCTTAAATCTTAATTTCTTGCTGTGTGGAGAAGTCCAAATTATGAAACCTCAAACCAGAAGCAAAATAATTACATCAGTATAAAGATGCACCTACAATTTCTTAGTACCTGTAGCCTCCTGCCAATGATGCTACAGTCCCTTTCTTGGCACTAACTTGAATCTCACCACTTTGTGCTTCTCCTTGTTACCGTAGAGGAATGACCAAAAGCAGCACAACTTGCTCTGACTGACAGCACAAGTTCTGAAAGAGAGGGGGATCTAAAATAAAATAGAGAAAAGAAGAACTGAGACAGAAGACTTTGCTGGCTTGTGAGAAAATGGTTGTGGAGGAAAAAAATGCACAAGAGAAGAAATGAAAAGGGGTCCAAGCATCAGAGCAACAAGCTGCACAGTTATAATCCCAGTTCAAAAATCAAATTTTAGCCAAGAGCTCATTACAGCCAAGATGTCTACTGGGAGCTGTCACCCCTTTGACAACTGAAGATGAGAATACAGTTATTAAGTCAGTTGGCATTCATAAAGCTCCAGAAAATTCTACTGGCTTATCAGGTCCATGCCACAGGGAGCTCTTACTGCCTTCTTTACAGCAGTTCTAGGAAATAATGAACTCAGTTTCATTCTGGTGCTTTCACAGCAATTTTTGGTGTCCATTTCTAAAGACATAGAAAGATGCAATGTGCATAAATATTCTATGTCTGAATTTAAGTTGAAGAACTATGACTCTTGTCTCAGGCTAACAAATACCATATTTACAGGCAATTCATGATCACTCAGCAAAAAGCTCAACTCCTTGTCTTTGAGATCTACTAGTATGGCACCATGCAGACACATCTGTAAAACCTTATACTGTACCTGACAGTTTATGCTCATAGTACAAGCAAATTGTGATGTAAAATTCTTCTGTTCTGAAGCTGGACTTTTTATAATTTTTCAAAGATTTAATCCCATAGCTCCAGTAAATTTAGCCAAGTACAGGAAATCAAACATTCAAATACTTCAGATATATGGAAAAAAATACCACTGAATCTTTAAACTGCATTAAAATCTTGTTTGAGCTACTGCTAAGGGTGAAAATGATGTTTAGCTTTATTTACATACAATGTCACTCAGTGTGGACAAAATTTGAACCTCTTCAAATTTTCTTAAACACATCCATCCATTAATTAGTTGTTTAGTTAATCTACTTTAAATTCATATGCAAATAATTTGAGTTAAAACTCTTCATACCATTTAATTTTGTATACAAATGCTTTCTTTCATAAATTAAAAAAAAGCAAGCTAATTAACCACCACTAGATAACTATGTTTCATAAGCACACACACATATATATATATATTTATATTAAACTTCATTTTTCCTCTTCTAAGAAATAAATCTCATGTACTAATAAAACTGATATATTACCTGTAAAATTACTTTTAGTGTTCTGATTTTACCTTTAGTAGTAATTTCGGGATTGTAGATCTCTGAAAGAAATGGTGTATTCAGTTTCACTTCTAGAGTTAGGGTGCTTCACTGCTGAAGCCACAAAGCTCAATTCTGATCCCCAAATTAGTCTGGATTTCTGGAGGCGAATTTTCACAGAGAAGAATCCAGCAGCAAGTGGGTCAGAGATAGCTATTTCCAAATGGAGAAATGAGCCCAAAATAGAGCTAGCAATTAAAGCTCCATGAGCTGGAAACTTGTGCCATCATCATTAGAGAGTTTATAACAATGCTAAAGAAAATTCTGTGACTCAGAGCCCCACTGATGTTGGCTTTGAAAAGTAGCCTGAGGTAGCATTTGCTCAGACACAATTGTTTTCTGCAAAGAACAAAAAGTGCAATAACCTCCCAACAAGAGTGATGACCTCTTCAAGAGCAGACTCATTTGTTCATCATGAAGATGGCAAAAACTGCACCAGTTACTTTGTCCTGTTGCAGAAAGTTGTCATTTTAGTCACAGCAACTGCAGCAGTAATCAGAAGCTCATGTCAATTTTGTTTATCTGAGTTATCTGCTAAATCATATATTAGATTATCTAATAAGCTATTTACGTTTAAAAAGCAAATGAAAATAGATGTGCATGTAAAAAATCAAATGTCAAACATTCAAAAAATCATTTGCTTATGAATAACTACAATTGAATTTATTATCTATCTCTTCCAATAGTAACTTAAAGGCAAAGTTGACAAAATTTGGCTTTGAATAGCAGGTTTGCTGGTAAAAAGAAATAAAAAGAGGAATAATAAAAAAAAAACAAGGGAAAGCAATTCTTAAACCTTCCTTAGTGAGGACTCTGCCTCAGTAACAGCCTCATGCTGTTCTACACTGATGTTTTCTCCTATTACAACTCTGTTGGGAGACTGTTTAGCATGAGAGTGCGTGGTGATATGCAGCACTTTTCCCTTTTTGATCCCCTTAAGACTAGGGAAAACTTGGAGTCTCTTTGATCAGTCTCAATTCATGTGCAAATGACAGCCCTCTATCATTCAGAATTTATTAATTCATATCACATCTTCATCTTCTCACTGACATTAATATCTGCACAATAATGTTCAAAAAAACCAACCTAATAAATGCACAGGCTTTGTGTATGCCACATTAGAAATTTGACAAATGTTAAATTTACTCACATAAAACTGCTAAGGACTTTCTAAAGAAAAACTCAATTAAATTAATATGAATTCCAGTTACTAGTCTAGCAAGCCTTTGAACCATACATTTGCTCAAAAGACTTCCTACATCTCTACTGATTTTGAGACACAAGAAAGTTCCTGGAAGTGCAGAAGATAATGACCATAAATAATGATGATTCACTAATCTCCACTAAGAATAGCAACTAGTTTTAGCCAAAAAAAAAAAAAAAACAAAAAAAAACCAACAAAAAAGGACATCAGTAGAATTCCAGTAGAATATAATTCTTCACATTAACATAGGTTGCTGAGAGAGACTGAAACCTCTACCCAGGAGGATTTTCAATGTTCAGCTGGATGACACCTGGCATGATTGATCTTGCTGTGAAGCTAGCCCTGGTTTGAGCAGGGGATTGGTAAAGATAACCTGCTGAGATCTCATTCAACTTTCTTTCTTACTTCGACTCCTGTGATCTATTTTTCTAGAGAAAAATACTGAACTAGTTTTAAAATATGAGAAAATAATTAATTGAAGAAATGTGGAAAAGTAGGTATGCATGCAAAGAAAAAATTTTCAATCCTAATTTCCAATGAAATAGCATGTTTTAATACCAAAAATAACCCCACTGCTAACAGCCATGTCTGAAACAGAAGTTTGAACAGCTACAAAGAGAAAAGAAGTGAATGTACTGCTGCAAAAATTGAAATTGTGAGCATGAAACATCAAGGATTCAGAAATCCATTCATATTCAATATGTGAAGAAAAAAAGTAAATCTAACTTAATAGGTATTTCTGCAATACGCGAATGGAGGAATAGGCACATGTTGTAAACTGCTTCATAAACTGAGCTTGTGAAGTAAAGCATGGAAATAGAATTAATATATGTGATAAAAACATGAACAGAATTTAGGCCAAAGATCAAACTTCACTAAAAAATTACATTTCATTGAAGTAGGGAATAATAGAAAACCATGGACTATGTCAATGGGAAAAACGTGAAATTTAAATAAACTTTGGGAGGCAAATGAAGAATTATATGAGAAAAAACAGCTCAGACTTTCTGTTTTCTCTGTTACTCAAATATTTCTATTTCACAAACATTTTTCCAAAAGGGTCAGAGCATTTTCTAAAAGGGCAGCACCAAGCTTCTCTTCATTAACTCATCATGATGTTGAGCATCAACTGATACAAGTGTCAGAGCCTGACCAGAAGAGGACAGAAAATAAACAGAATGGAAAAAGAGATAGATATCAACATCAGTCAACCAGAGTATGCATGAGTACCTGCTCTTGAAGCAGTGGGAGTTAGCTAGCGCTTATTCTAACTGCATATTAGGATATCTCTCTCTCACTCAAAAGGTGTAGTATTTATCATTGCTTGAAGTGTACATGTAACCCAGCCCTATCCCCTTTAGTATGTGTCAGCACCTTCCCCCTACACTTTCCTTTCTCAGGCTTTCCAGACCTAGATGGAGAAAGAAGCTGAAAAGGTATATAGGCCAACTTGGTTTAGGTGCCATGTGTTATTTAATTTATCTAATGTATACTACGCTCAGTGCAATAGCTTTGTTTCAGGTGTCTTGATCTAATAAATTTTTATGTATATTTAGCCTTGGCCTATAGTTTCAGCAAAAATTTATGCTGTAATGTGAAAAAGAAATCTAATCAAGTGCAATCCACTTCTTAAATGTATATATTACCAGCTGCAGGTTGTTGTAAATAATCATGAACATTCACAAGACATTCATGATTAAACATCTCTTAATCCATTAGATGAATGTTACCAATCAGCAAATTTGCAAGGGTTATGATTTCAAAATTTGGAATAGGAATGTTAACTCTTTCCAGAGATTTATAATTACAGAGGTAAAGTAAGCCTCCTACCTAAACAGCTTTTTATTAGAACTTAAAAAAAACCCCTCACAATCCAGTAGTAAGATTATCACGTATTGCTTTTACTCAGCATAATCCCCACACTGAGAAAATAATCAGGTGGTGTTCTGCTCTTTTTCAGTATTAGCCTCTTTCATAATACATACTGCATATTGCATTAAATGTATCGGGATTGATTTCATTTTGGGGTTTGTGGGGTTTGGGTGGGTTTTTTTCTCTTACTATATCTGTAATGTATACATGTGTTAAGGAATTATTCTTTTGGAATTTTTATTTTCTGCCTCCAAAGTACAGACAAGCAAAACTCATAAACAATTCACAAACAGGGAACAAAGCATAGATATTTTAGGCTAGTGTTTGCAGAATAACTATCTCCCTTAGGTGGTTGCCAGGATGAAGAGCTAGGCTTTGATATTTTGTTCCTTCTCTGTTTTTTGTATGTCATCGTCTCACTGGCTGTATATTTGATTACAATTTTGGGCATTCAAGTCAGCCAGTATAGCTGCATCTTACTCATATCATAAATCTGACTCAAACAGGACCATTAGCTACAGAAAAAATAGGAATAAATCCTGTTCTTCTGGACAACACATGGCCCTCTGAATAACATGAAGGTCCTTTGTCTCTCTGAAACCTTGTGATTTTCATGTTATGTATATTTCAAGTTTAGCAAAGAAAGAAAGCAGGAGTTTTCTTTCACATTATAGTCTCCTTTATTATCTTCAAAGCTGATCTAATTTATCCATTATAAATGAAGCAGAAAAACATGACATCTGATGGTCTAATTAATATAATCACTTCCTAATACCGTGGTTTTGCAAGTTCAAAGTTTACTTTACATCATCCTTTGTGCAAATAAATTTGATAGATCAAATGTTGACATGAATCCAGAGAAATGGTGTTCTAACCAAAGCCTATTTAGCAAGTCATGAATTTTCTGCTTGAAATCTAACCTTGGAGGAAAAAAAATCTGTATTTTTTCTGTCTTTCAGGATGTGACCTGAAAGCAAAAGGAATCAATCATATAAAGAATTGTAGTTACTGCTTTCAGTTGTCATTTTTCACCACTTGATGCTGTGCATTAAGTGAAAAACTACAAAGAGACGCTTACAAAACAGAGAAATTGCTATTATTTATCATTATTCATATGAAATAGTCTTTAATAGAAATAGTTGCACTCAAGTTCTAGTCTGGCAATGTTGTAGCCAGCCTTTCAAATTATATTGGACACAAATTTTACATGTTAGATGCATCTTGGGATACCTAGTCATCTTCTGAAATTCAGCTACACCACATTTCCAACTCTCCCCAGGCTTATACAAGCAAAGTACTTTGCATAAATATATTCCAAGAACTGAGGGAATTCTGAGGAGAACATTTACTTTGTTTTCCATGTATTCCTTTGACTGTCCAAACTCATCATCTTGACTCAAAAAGATCCACATGGTATTCAAACAGTGACTGTCATGAAATTACACTTTAATGAAACTAATACTAAATTATTTTATTCCAATCAAGGAAATATGTTTATTTTAACTAGCCCTCTGTCATTGTTTAACCTTGGAGAGCAACTAGAGTCCCACAGATTCGCTCATTCACTCCCCAAGCCCAGCATCCACTGATTATGTATTCACAAGATTGTCCATGTAATATCCATGCCTTATTATAATAACAAGATTTGCAGTTAGTGAAGACTGCCTATCTTTGAGCCATTATTATGGTAGTCTTAAATGACTGTGAAATAATACAAAGTGGCAAGGAGCGAAGAGGCTGGGCAGACCATGATTTGTGAATGATGCCACCTATTCTGAAAATCACTGCTTCAGTTCTTCATTTTTTTCTGTCTTCTAGGACTACAAATCAGAATAACAAGGCAGGTTTTACAAACAGCTCCTTAAAATAGTTGTTATTAAGGCCAGATTAACAGGGAGAAAAAGTAAGGTAACATGACTTTCTACAGTCCACCCACTTTCTCTGAAACATACCCTGGAGCTTACTGTAGGTCACAGATCTGCCTGCACTCTCAGGACACATCCATTTGAAATGTTCATATTTTACTGTGGTAGGCCACTGATCTTAATCATCTTGACAATCAGCTACACAGAGCTATAGTACAAAAACAGGTGAAGACAGTTCCTCACCTACAGTAATCTATTTCTCAAATTTTGATGCTTCATGCTCCTCCTTTTTCCGCAATGGTTTTCATTGCCACAAGTAGTTAAATACAGATTGTCCAAATTTTCTCAAGTCTGAAATTCTGTGTGTTTACAGTCCTTCTCAAGACTTATGATTGTGTGTTTTATACAAACTTTTTATGAAATTGTAAACTACATACAGATTCTTCTAGTCCTTAATCTCCACAGTAATGTCAGACATCTTGGGCATTCCTCCTCTCTTTAACTATTGTCATACAGAAATGAGGTACTGTCCAGCCTTTAGGAAAGGTTGACATATTTATGTCTTCTTCATCTAACATTAGTTTTATTCCACAAGAATACATCATGAAAGGGAAGTAACAGAGAAAACTCTGACAAGTACAGAAAGGTAGATAGCTGCTACTTATTGAGAATATTGACTGCAAGTAAGTCAGGCTTATTTGCCCAGTCAAAAGCTGAATTTTGAAAACCATATGAGCTACAGTATCCTGCAATTGAACTGACCAAAATGTAATTGACATGGATCATTTAGCGACAGAGAGTTACAGCACTTCAATTTGCAGAAAGGAAAAGGACTTTGATTCTCAACAGAGCTAGGCACCAAAAAAGCTTTACTTACTTAGGGGTCAGGAGACACAGAGGTCCTTGAGAGTTCAAGTGCTTTTTTTTTTTTTTATCCATACTTCTGCTAGCCAGTTTACTCAGAAGATGCTTTTCTTCCCTATCTTCAATAGTGGAAAGAAAAAACATTGCTCTCAGAGCAAAAACTACATACACAAAGCTTGAATATATGAGTGATCAGGAGAAGAGGCTTAGTAATTAACATGAGCATGCTGATGGTTCATGGCACGAGAATCTACTAGTAAACACAAAATGACAGAAGCTAATGGTACAAGTCATGTTTTGACAGTATAAATGAGAAAATCTGGAATCTTCACTGTCTTGTATCATTGATGGTACAAGAAAATGGGCTAATTACTTTTCTTTAGAAAGAAAATAATAACTGCAAAAGTTTTATGGAGCTCATTAAACGCTAGTTGATCCCCAGGAAGCTTTGACTGGTTTGCAAAACTTTTGAATTCCTTGAATGTGCCTACAGTAAGGAAGAGAAAGCTAACAGACTGGAGACATAAATTCAAATCTACTTTTTCTCTCTTGATGATTATTGGCGGGGGGGGGCAGAGAAGTGGATTTTATTTTATTTTATTTTACTTTATTTTTTTATATGCTTACATTTTTGAGGGCAGCCAATGTTTAAGACCTCTGCTAATGACCAGTGCTAACAACAAGTGCTACCTGTCAATGATATTTAACAGTTTGTTACAGCTGCAGTATTAGTGAGTTTTCTGTATTTTTGAAAGCTTTTGATAACTCCCTTGTGTGTTGCCACAACCCTGAATATTTGGAGCCATTTGTACCTCAGACCATATATCTAGATTTTTTAAAGTGCTTTCTGGGCCTTAGAGGTTTCCTCTCCCCTTTGAAGCTTCCGGTCTGTTAAAGACTGTTATGTTCCGCTCAGGCCATATTTTCCCCATTCCCTGGGACCCCTGTGACATCGATCAAGATATGCCTGGACCCCTCCTTCATGCCCCAACGGGGTTGGCAGAGAGCCAAGAAACCCTCCTGTCAAGAGCCTAGAAAAACCCCTGGCATTTCCTGTTCACTCTCTCTTTCCCCTCTCTTTCCCCGCTCTTCCATCTCGGACCATGGAATAAAGGAGCTGGACCAACTACATCGGGAGAGAGCCTCTTTTCAACCTTTGCCCATCTCCTGATGTTTCCCCCCTCTCAAGGCCTTGTATTTCTGGGCTAGCCTGATAATTTAGGGGCTGAGAGAGAGGGGGAAACCACAAAAGACAAATGGAAGTTTGGGGAAAGCGTAGCAGTCAGAGCCCAAGCCCATGGCCTCATTTAAATTTGGTCACTGACCTAGTCCCTGACCAGGTCTAACTTTGGGTCTTTCAAGGTTCTGGTGTTCTCCCCGTTGTCAGCTAGTCCACTTTAAGGTATGCTAGTGAGGCACCACTACACAGACATCAAGATCACACAGAAAGAGTCAGGAACAGAGTTTAATAACATATGACAGACTACAGTGATCATGAACAGAACTTAGACAAATATACATGGCAACTAGGAAGCAAATTAAAATGGGACTGTGTATTTTGTCCTCCTTATTTTCATTTTCCCATGCTTGTTCCTCCTCCAACCCACCTTGATCTCTCCCTTTGCCTGCCTTTGGCTCCACCCCTAACATCATAGAATAATTTTGTACATTCTCACATTGCCCCTATAACATCCCACTATAAATTTCACATATTCCCACAAGCCTTCTTAAGTATCTCAGATATAAACTTCCCCCACTTGCTACAAAATCTTCATCTTCAAGACTCTGAGTTGCTCATTCACTTGTGTTCCCTCAATCCCTTATCTGAGATATGCTCCTTGGTCTCCCTCATCTACTGTGTCTTACTGTTTGTGTATCTAGGTGGGGTTTATTACTTCTTCTGTCTGTGGTCTTTTTTTTTTTTTTAATATCTTGACTATCTGTTAATCATATATGTCAATAAAACAGCTATCCTTACAGTCCAAGTATCTACATATCCCTTGTATTCTGCATATCCTTAAGCTTCTTAGTGTCACCTGAAAATAGTACTTAACACTAAGCAAGCTTTGGTAATACTCTGGTGCCATCTCAGGTTTGACACATAATCTTTAAATACCCATTCCAGGTTTGTTGTCAGATGCCATGAAGTTTTTCCAGGCCTTTGTGAACTCAAAGTCTGTGATTTGATATGGCACACTGACTTACAATGCATTATTTTCTACAGGTATCTTCTGCACTACAACAGTGTTTTGTACAAGGATGTGAAACAAGACATGGACACAGTACAAAGCAATAAGGTTTGCCTTAAGCAAGGGCAAGTAATTATTATACATGCCAAAACAGAGGGAAGTAGGTATATCAAGATTTTGTCAAATTGAATGCTAGAGAAAGCCACAAATTAAGTCTAATTAAAACAGGCTCCAAACAATGCAGTGGGTTACAGGGTTGTACTATAATCACTGCCATCAGAGGCTCTCTGCAAGCCTGTAATCAGTCTTGTGTTTTACTGTCTCTGCACCACTTAGAGATTTTTACTTTAGCATTTCATTAATCAGAAATAACCTGACTCAGATCACTCTATCTTTCATATAAGAAATGTGACTGACCCAATCTCATGCCCAATTTGCAAACAGGTAAAAGAGAGCTTTTAGCAACTAAACATGAAATCGCTGATCCTAATCCCATAGCCAGAAAACTCTGATTTCCATAGAGGTGATTTCCACCTTACCCATCTTCTACTCCCTCAGCTAAGCCTGCTAACCAAAATGACTGTGTGCTCCTTTGCTGTCTAGAGTTTCCCAGCTATTGATTTCAGTCTCATGCTACTCAGTGCAATACTTCAACCTCAGCATGAGAAACGTTGCTTCAGCAATTTAATATTTTTCATTCCCAATACATTCCTAGCTCAACAAAAATACCCCGTGACTGCCAGTATTTCACTCTGAGAATCCTGCAGCATTCCAAAATGTTATTGTTACAGATTATACCTTGCCACATTACACATAAGACAGCAAGACAGCATGCATCTAAATAAAGCCAGAAGCCATAGATATCCATCAATACCAAAGGCATTATTGGCACCCAAACAGGGGACTCATTTTCAGGTAACACTGAGTTCAAATTTTTTCTGACCATTAACTAAAGAGTTTGGATTTGCCAACACCTTATTTTGAGAGGATAGTATTGAATAAGATGTTTAAAAAAATGGCCAAATCTGCAGATGCCTTTAACCCTCTGTAGTTCAGCTTCAATTATGGATGTATAATATATTTCACAAAGGCCAGTGTATAAATTGAGTGCTGGCTCTCTCCAGGTCATGCCAATTTATTCCTAATCAGATGCATGTTTTGCTATGTCTGTTTCAAGGGCACAGTCATCAGCATGCATGATTACCTTATTGATTCTGTGGAGCACTGTAGTCCATCAGGATAATTGAAAGCACATTGATATTCTAGAGTGCATTCCTGCACTGTAGAAATATTCTTCAGAACATTTAAGAAAGAAAGAACAGTGCTGTATCCATCAAACACCTTGATTCAGAAACTGGAAGAGATCACACATTTTGACCTTGAATATCACAGGACGGAATAGATTTATCAAAAAAATTCTGTCATGGAACTGTAAAACACTGAAAAAAAAGCTATGCTATAAAAAAATCCTTTTTTTACAAATCATCCCAACATGATCACAAACTGGGAATGTTTCTGCTAAAAATATATTGGCAGCTATCAGAAGGGAGTAGCAGCAGTGGGTTGCTCAGTAAAGAGAGGCAACCTGGCATCTGAGTGTGACAGCAAGCCTGAAAGGACAGTGCCCTCACTGGTATAGGCACAGAAAAATGGTACCACATGGTACCCACAAAAGCTGAGCAGAGAGACCATGAGTATGGTGACAAAGCTCAGCTCAAGACCGATGATGCCCAGAGAAGCCCATGGTGATGAGGCAAGTCTAAGGCCAGCCAGGAAACCAAGGTGCAGTAAGACCAAAGTCCAGACAAAGGCACAGATTCAGCATTGCTCAGTCAGATCCCAGTGGGGCGAGCCTGAGTTTAAAAGCACCACACAAGTGAAGGGGACACATGCCTATCAAAGATTTGGAAACCTCTTGCTCAGACTTGTAGCTAATTGTAACAAGGCCAGATGGCACATCAATTTTTTTCTGTAGCTCTGGCAGTCAGAACAGAAGGATATCGAAGAAGGGTGTTCACTGATCTGACAGGTACAGCCAAGAGTAACATAGTGACATTATTTTCCCAGTTGTTTCTCTTTTAAGGTAAATAGGCTATAAATATTAAAATATTTTTTATTTTATAAACTGCTTTTGCTATAGGGCAACATATATATATATATATATATATATATATATATATATATAGTGACAACAAAGCATTTCCATCACTCTGGTCTTTCTTAAAAAATCCTAGGCTATCTGCTGAAAAACACGTCCTGTAGACTGAGCAGGGCACAATATTTTCTAGTCATTCCAGTGACTGTTTACCTAACAGAAACAAGAAACAACAGCTCTGCAGGCTTCAATTGATTCAAATTTTCTATTCGACACTTCAAGACACTAGAAAGCAAGACCAGCAACTATGGTTTCTCAATTTTTCCTCAGACCAGCATTACTAACAGTCAATATTAGCATATAATTAGCATAAAACCAAATAATTTTTGTTACAGTAGAAATCACTCCCTTAAGCTCATACATGCCACAAAATAGCAAGATGACAACAAAACACTTACTTTGATTCTTATTCTTCTGCCACTGGAATCAATGTTGTCCCTTGAGTAGGGATTCAACCTAAGAAACTCCTCACAAGCAGTAGTTTCCACTGTCTTTTTATTTACCTATACAGAATAAATTGTCCAGAGTGGTCCACTTATAATCTATTCACTCATACTGCTTACAGGTCTTTGACTTTTCATATTAACTACTCAGGCTTTAAAATTTTGACATCATTGTACTGCAGCCTTAGATTTCCCCCAACATTCATATGGCAGTTAGTGATTTTCATTAATTCAGAGTTATACAGCTGAAACCAACTATCAAGGATTTAATTTAATTCAATCTTTAGATTCTGAATGGACTATTTTTTTCCCTGAGTTTAAATTTGTGCCACAGTAGAAATCTCAATGCCATGTAAGCTTTATAAGCACTACCAATGATGAAATGAAATAGGATGTAAATATTGTCTCTAAATGCATCTAGAAATGAAGCTACTGCATCAAACAAACAAGCAAAACCAGCCAAGAATTATTTCAATATTATTCAACACATCATACTGCTAAGAACCGTCAGGTACTAGAACAAACTTGCAGGGGTAGAAAATACCCCATAGCTTTTGAGAAGAGCACAATTAATTTATTTAAACAAACATATAAAACATGATGACTGCATAATAAATACTGGACTTAACTGACAGATGAAATTTTTGAGTCCTGTCTAAAATATCACAAAACACCCTTCAGAATTTCTGACAATTTTACTGGAAGATTGAGTCCTAAGAAAATTCCAGGCAAGGAGTGAGGGGGCTTGTCCTCTAGATATTTAAGTGGCTAATGTTTACCCTTCCTCTTGCATGCATTATAATACTTCTAACAGCCTCATTTTAAAAGTTCTATGGTTCTAAACAAATGGCTGAAAGTTGTATCTCAATGTGAAAGCAACTGAGATTTACCCTTGACCATAATACTATCAAAACACACATCACCACAGCACTACTGGCTTTAAAGTATGACTGCAACTCTGAAAAAAAGAAAATTTCAGGCCAATTTCCTAATCCAGACTGTATATAATAGCCTTCCTTCAAATCAATGATAACCAATGTGTATGTTCCAGTATATTTCCATAAATATATACATTCTTACATAACATATATGAACACTTCCACCTAGATATATCTCCATACCTTCATTTAACTCTCTGTTCCTTTTGGCAAGAATTGATGACAAGATCAAAAATTATGCTCCTAGAAAATGCAGTATTTTCCCCCGTAGCTATGCAGGTTGCACTGTGTTTTATTAAATCTTCAAGATATTTAGTGTTTGCCTAAACTGTCAACAGTTTTAAACACTATCAATTTGTCAAAATATTTAGACTATAAATATTGGGAACTGAGGAAGTAGAAGAGAAAGAAGTAAGAACAGTTTAACATTTCCCACAAAAGCTAGAAAAATCTATAATAACAAAGGGCTAAAACTAGACTAAAATATATGGACCACAACTTCAAAATTTCCATTTTTGATCCTATTCCTCACCAACTGAGCTAATAGAAACCAAAACCATGGAGACGTCATGAAGGGACAACAAAACAATCAAAGTCTACATATTTAAAAATAATAGTATTTTTAAATCAAAATAAGCCAGAACCTAAGTAGAATTGGAGCAAAACCTAAGACTTTGGAGTTTTAATTAGGAATGGGAAGGTGGAGAGAAATGTTCACAATCCAGACATTCATGTCAAGCTCTTCTGAAGCAGCACTACATCTGCCAGACAAGTTCACCACTACTTAGCTGGCACGAGGCTTAGGGGAGCAATAGATTGGAACTTCACTATGCTGTTCGCAGTGAAATGCTAACATCAGACAACCATATGCTGCCATAAAAAGTTAGAGAGCCAACAAGTTCTGAACAAAGTAGTGGGGACACAAAGTTATATTGCAGCACACGTGTCGCAGGAGTCTGAGACATCATGCACCTGCAATATTGAAAAACAGCATAGGACAGAATAATTACATCATTGAGCAAACCATGCAATGCCAGACGGCCATAAAGGAGCATTTCCTCTCCTTCCCCATACCTCTTCTTCCCTCTCTTCCCTTGGGAAAATTTACCATTATCTTTTGCATAAAACTCCAACTGTTTTATGCAATATACAGCAACAAAACAAGTTCCTTCTCTCATCAGAATATATGGGCTTCAGCTGGTATCTAAAGAGAAGAAGAAAACTCCATTTCTAACTGAAGTATCTGCATTTACTGGAGCAGAACATGCCACAGGGCAAAGTTTCCACAAGAAGAAAGCCGCATTTACAGCAAGCCCAGCTGGTCTTCATTAGTGGCATTGCCTCTATCTATCCCTATTTTAATCACAGGGGTTCACAAATGTTGCTATTAAAAACAAATTGTTAACATTTAACACAAACAATGAGGCTTTTTTTTTCAGACCATTTCCCAGAAGACACCAGTCAAAGCCAAATTTATAATTTTCCTTTTAAATTGCAGTGCCATATCACTCAACTCAGCAATCAATTTAGTCTAACATTTGATCAAAGTAAATGAAAACACAGACTTACTACCTTTACTTTGGTTATTGAAAGAAAATTCAAAGCAAACATTTAAGTAAGCAAACACACATTTTAAGTATTTTAAGAACAAGGACCAAGAGACAAAAATCTGTGATTTGTGGTTCATTAGAAGCTGATATTTGAGGGGGACTTTTGTGGCTTCTTCTTTCTTCGGAGTAGCACATAGCATTTTTGCTGCAGTAATTACTGTTTGCAAGAAGTAAGCAAGATATCAGGCAAAATAGGGAAGCAGGAATAAGTGCTGAGATTTTTCAATAAAACAAAAATCTAGTATCTTATGTGAAGCTTTAGCAAATCTTTTTTATGTGACAAAGAAAAAAATATGTTTATGTCTCTCTATTGAGGTTATAGAAAGTTCTTTTTCTGAGCTAGCTATCCAAGAAGCCATTGGATAAAACTAGCATGTGTTCACAGATATAATCTGTGCAGACATCAAGGTCTGGACAACTGCCCTACAGTTTTTCAAGTTACGGTGTTCCCACAATCATCATATTTATTAGGACTCTGTGACAGTATGAGGATCCAGTTCCATACCTAAACCCCTTAAACACTTCCTAGATGTATAAGGATCTCAGTGACAAAAAAGTTGATGCAGATCATAAAATTATTTAGGTTGGAAGGAGCTTCTAAGATCATCAAGTGCAACCACAAACCTGATACTGCCAAGTATAACACTAAACTATGACTCTAATTTATCTACACGTCTTTTAAATTCCTCCAGCGATGGTGACTCAAGCATTTCCCTGAGCAGTCCCTTCCAAATATGTTGTAAAAGAACCATTGGTACAGCAGCAAACAGAATAATCCACTGTGTTCTAATGCCAGCAGCATAATATGTGGGAATTTAGGTCTATGAACAAGGCAGAGGAGTTCATCACAATCTCTAAGTCTGTGCATCCTGTTATTTCCATGTCATCTATTGAGATACTCATTCAATTTCCCCTCTATGACAGGCTTCAATGTGGGATCATGAGGTAATTACATTCCCTCTCTAGTGCTATCTTTGTATCTATTATTCTTTTCTGGCAATAAGTAGGAAACGGTTTATTTTTAAATTTTTATTCTCCAGATATGGTTTATTAAAATTCACAAATTTCCATAGTATTACTCTGTAGTTTCATGTGTTTATTGTTTTTTTCTGCCAGGATATTAGCCTCATCGGTTTGAATTGCTAAGAGTGAGGCAGACAAGATAAAGTATCACTGCTAAAAGGATATTTTTTAATTTAAAAAAAACCTTCAAGTTATGTATATTTAGCCTAGAGAAGATAATGAAATAGAAATGCTGGTACTCTTCTGCTTAGTAGTCCAATTAACTTCAGTAAATTTTTAAATTTCACTGCTGAGGAAACGTCTTCATCTATCAACCCATATAACTGCGTTGATTGATCCACATTAAATTAAAACTTATGAGTACAACAATAGGAAAACATTGAGAAAAAAAAAAAAAACAGAATTTGTGGATTAATCAAAGGAAATTTTTCCTGAAAGTTATTGTCATAAAAACTGGTCAGGAGAAAGGCTCTACATGGAGGTGTTGTCTCACAGGATGATTAAACCAATCTAGCAGGCAGTGTAAAGTGGTGGTCCTGACCCCTCACTGTCCCACACTCACACCAGAAGATCACCCCATTTTCCTCATACTTGCATAGGTATCAAGTTGTTTGTATGGCAAGACAATCCCGGGAGCTAAATTATGAAAAACTGATCTTAAGAGAAAAAAACAAACAAATAACAAAAAACCCCCAAACAACATGAAAATCTGAAAAACTATTTCCTCAGAAAATAATGGTTACATTCTACATATTGCCTTTGTAACTTCTGGAAAGATTGTTCCAGGTGATGACATGATTCTTCAATGGGTTTAGGAATACAGACAGGTCCCAGTTGACTGGAAGCAAATGCCCCAGTTTTCAAGAGAAGAAAGATGACCCTGGAAAATACAAGCCTTTGTCAGTCTCACTTCAGTGCTTGGTAAGACTGGGGGGAAGATTATTCTGGGAATCACTGAAAAACACCTGAAGGTAAACACAATAATTGGTCACAATTCAAAGTTTGCCAAAAATACTAATTTGGGTGGAGCTGTTGACTCCCTTGCAGGCAGAGAAGTCCTGCAGAGATCTCAACAAATTAGAGATGGGCAACCACCAACTGTATGAAGTTTAACAAAGTGCCAGATTCTGCACCTGGCATGGGGCAACCCTGGATATATGGACAGACTGGAGAACAAGAAGCTGGAGAGCAGCACTGCAGAAAGGGACCTGGGCATCGTGGTTGATGTCATGTTGACCATGTGCCAGCAGTGCCCTGGCAGCCAGGAGGGCCAACCCTGTCCTGGGGGCATCAGGCACAGCATCGCCAGGTGGGCAAAGGAGGGGATTGTCCTGCTCTGCTCTGCACTGGGGCTGCCTCACCTCGAGTGCTGGGGGCAGGTTTGGGCACTACAATATAAAAATTATATTAAACTCTTAGAGAGCAACCGAAGGAGGGCAACAAAGATGATGAAGGACCTTGAGGGAAAGCTGCATGAAGAGTATCTGAGGGTACATGCTCTGTCCAGCCTGGAGAACAAGAAGCCTTCTGAAGCCTCCTGAAGGGAGACCTCATTGCAGTTTCAACTTCCTCATGAGGTGATGAGGAGGGGCAGGCATTGATCTCTGTGGTGACCAGTGACAGGACCTGAGGGAACATCATGAAGGTGTGTTAGGGGAAATTTAAGCATGAGCATTAGGAAAACAGACTTCTCCCAGAGGGTGGTTTGGCACTAGAACAGGCTCGCCAGGGAAGTGGTCACAGCACCAAGCCTGACAGAGTTCAAGAAGAATTTGGACAATGCTCTTAGGGGCATGGTGTGACTCTTGGGGATGACCTGTGCAGGGACGCAAGTTGAATTCAAGAATTCTTGTGAGTCCTTTCTAATCCAAGATATTCTATGACTAGTGGAGATTTTCGGCCTAGTGAAAGAACTTGAAGCTGATACCCATTGCTCTGACTCATGCTGATGTTTAAGATCTAGGACAAAATGCTATTAATTTATCTAAAAAGTTAATAGCAGGCTCCAGATAAACCAAGAAAAAATATTTTTTTTTTTAAGTTAAGATCTGGAACAAAGATTTTCAGAAACCAAGTTTTATGCAGTAAGTTGTTTTTGTTAGAGTATAGTGGATGAGTTCATTGAAAAGATTTGGAATTACAATGAGGAACATTTTAACTCATAACCTTTTCTTGACATTCTGTTTGCTCGTAATCACCTATACGTCATTTAATATCAGAACTATGCTTTCTTAAATATCATCCTGAATATTCTGTGGGGGAAGGGGGAAAGAGAATGTACATTCTGAAGTGAACTCAAACAGACACACTGACATTTGCACAGAATGTCAGATGTTGGGAGAAATCAAACACTACATTTCTTCTGTCAGCCTGGTACTGGCACTGTTTCTGCTACAAAGGTATTTCTAGGAGTCTACAATTCAAAAGGAAGGGAAAGGGTGAAACCATCTTAAAATATGCGAAGACTGTGATAATCAGATATTGGTTAGTCTAAATGGCTGTGCCTCAGATTTTAGCATGGCATTAAAAGTCATAGGGTGCACATTAACTGTCACAAGCATAATTCTGTTTGTGTAGAGTGTTGGGCAACAGAGAAATCAGCTACTGCTTAGCCCACATCCCTGCACAATAGCTGCTGACGGAGATTCTCTTGCAGAAGATGTTTATCTTCGTGTTTGTTGTACCTGAGCATTAGTCAGATTGTCAAAGCGAGTGGCTACATCTAAGCTGCAGTGATAGAAGAGGTTTCTGTTCAGCCACTGAAACAGAATAGTAAATGAGCAGAAGAAAAAGATGGAACTGGCTTGCACAGATTACCACAGCACACATAGCCTGTCAGACATTGGATGATTTGCCTTATTAAGTATTCATTAAAGTATGTGAGGGGACTTGGTGAAAGGAAATTCACTTGGACAGACAATCTGCACATACTTCCTGAAAAATATGTCACCTAAATCCTCAGTAGAATAGAGAATTTAGAATAAAAACTGTTGCTTATACATAATTTCTTGTAATAGTGATCCCAATGCCTGACAGTCCTCATCCATTTATACATTTACAGAATGAAAGGTGATATAGCACTTTTGTATGCTATAAACATTTGCACACAAATTAAATCAGTGGAAGATAATGGAGCATTTCAAAGGATATCGATATTTTATCTCTTTCCATATTAAATCTCAAGAGTATATACAGAAAATTGCTCATATTTTAAGCTGCCAATTAAATTGCTCTAAACTCAAGTAGTTAAAGGATTTTTTTATTCTTCTTTCAATAACTTGGAAGTCTAAAAATGGCTGCCTAGGAAAGCTTTTAAGCCAGTATTTATGGCTATATTATTATAAGTTAGCATAATAACTTAACTGCTACTGACACAGATGACCAGAGGCAAGGAAGCCAACTTCTTTCTCTTCATCTAATATTGAAATTTGAATAGTCTATGTTGATACTTGACTACCTTTCACAAGGAACATCTGTTCTTCCCTGAGGCCTCCAGCAGCTTTGCCTCAGTTCTATACCAGACATCCCTGCTCTAGTTCTCAACTCCTCAAGGAATTACAGCTTAAATGAGCTGAAAAGCTTAAAAGAAAACTTCAGATAAGTATCACTATTTCTCTTGCAGACCCCTACAGCTATTATTCCATATGGTTGCTTGTTCCATAATCAGATTTGATACACTAAAATTACTATTAAAACTGTTTTCAGGGCCTCAGCAAATTTTTGCAATAAAGTTTGCTGTTCAGTTGGCTAGTTGACGAGTTACAAAGGACTTGCATTTCCTGTGCAATAAGCGAAAGGATTCATTCTAATAAACAAACACTCACACACACCCCAAAATCTTTATCTATCTATACAAACCTAATATTCAGTAATTTAACAGTAAGACTTGGAGGAGTTGCAGAAAGTGATAATCTGCCATTACAATTTTCAATTGTATCTTGAAAACAATTAAGACGCCATCTGTCTCTTACAGAAATATCTTCTTTATTTTTTCCTCTACTTTTACCAACATTTAAGTTGGTGGAGAGAGGGAGCAGGGGCTGGAATGGCTTTTTTGATTAATTTTATAGCAGCATATCTTAGGGCATGCCCTGATCTATTGAGTTCCTTCCTTTTATGATTTCATCTTTGCTCTTGCAAATTATTCCCACACTTTCCACCAGTAGAGCAGTAACCTTTAGCTTTTATAGAGTAATGCTGTACAGAATCAAAGTACAGGCAGCAGTCAAACACTGCACTGACATTTGGGAAGCAGATAACGCCACTGGGGAGCAAAGGGCCTCACAGCAAGAGTAATGCTGCTGAAGTATCTCTGGAAAGCTACCTTCCAGACACTTTAAACTAAATGGATAATCCTGCCCAAGGGCATGGGTGCCTGGACTGTGGTTACAGCAAATCTGTGTTAAACTATTATCACCCTGACTATCTCTTCACAACACTGGTGATGGCTGTTCCATCATATCAGTTTCACCATTCTCTTGACGGAGGGTTCTGTTATGGTTAATTTTTTTCTTCCAGTTTATTTCAGAGAAATGAAGCTGAGAACTGGTAGACAAAGGTTAAAGATGGAAAAATCAAAGACATTGAAAGGTTATTGTCTCCAGTGTAGTGCAGAGAAAAACATGAGGACATGGGAAAGGAAAGAACAGAAATTACTTTAACTATGTCTGTCTTAGATAACCAAAGAACTAAATCTCATCCACGAAATTGTACTTAATATTCCTCACACTTCAAGGAAATTACTGTGCAAACAAAGTCCATTATATTTTCCTAAAAGAAATTGCTTTTAAATGTCAGTGTTTTTGCAACATACAGAGATATAAACTTTAGACAGAAACTCCTCCCTGGCAAAGCCTTTTTTGACATCATATATACCAAATGAAGTCATTTCCAGTCAGAAACATGCACAAAGCTTTTGAGTTCTGCAGATTACTAGAATTGTTAGATTCTAGTAGGTACGTTTCTGAGAAAAAAAAGTCTTTTCAAGTGAGCCTTTCTGGATGCACAGTGATACATGGTTATCCACTGTACTTTTCTGGTGTTTCTATGAAATTCTTGGGAAATTAAAATCTCAAATGGGACTTTATCTCAAAAAGTATCTTTTTACTATTTGTATGCTAGACAGTCCTTTCATACCATTTTCAGGCTTACCTTAAAGCTTTCACTTACAAAAACAACAGGCTTCTACCTACTCATGCAAAATCACCTTCCTAAATGTCACATACAGAAAGTCACCAACTGCATTCAACTCAAAAGACAGAAAGTCTTCACCTACCCTATTGTAGAAATTATAGTGTTAGTTTAAGAGATAACTGAATACCATTGAATAGACCTTAAATGTTACCTTTTAGCATCCTAAAAGCAGCATCCACAGACACAAGCACTGAGTTTTCTGGTCAGCAAATGACTCTTGCTGCAACTTCCAGGTGCATGGAAATAGTGCAGTTCTTCTTTTGCAAAGATCTTCAAAAACTGTCTACATCATTGTCATCTAGTTCTCCTAACTGCCATCCACTGCCTCATTAACACTTCACAGAGTAAGTGCATGCTTATCCCTCCGAATTAAGAGGATCAGAGTATTGTCTGCAGTTTTTTACCTGCCATCTTGCCTTGACCTTCCTGCCTTGCGAAAGAAGGCTCCCACATTCAAGTGGATGAATCATTCATGTGACAGCAAGTTGAAGTCCTTATTCAGTTTCCCATCCAGAGTCCCCAAAACCAAAGCAAATACATACACATGGCCTATATAGGGCATGATTTTCCAAGGACGATGAGTTCCTAAACCCCTTCATGAAAGAGATTCAGTAAGTCCAATTATATCATATTAAAAACACACACAAAGAAAAGCAAAATGAAAACCACTAAACCCCTTCCAAGATATTCTGATCATTTTTGTAAAAAGTAAGGAAAGGCGTGTTCCTGCATAAGATATGACAGCTATGTTGTCCTTGTGAAATATGAAAAGTGGCATTCAGCCTTCCCTAGATGTTGATAGATTAAAAAGCAGCATTTCACATCAAAATGGTTAATTTCAGTGACCTTTCCACTTTTAGAAAGAAATATGAAAAAGCCTACATGAATTACACTTGTGGGCAACTGAAAAAACCAAGGTTTTCATTTTATGAAACTTCAGTAGCTTTCTTAACATGCAATCCCTTCAGTAAGGACATGAAATTCAGGGCATTTGCTGCCATTTCAGGAATTAAATGACAGCAGCTGTAGAGAGAATATCTGTTTCTATACCTTATTAAGGTCCAAATCTAAAGATGACACAGTGCAGAAAGCTCTTGACAAGAGATGAAATTGCAAGGTTGTACCAGCCAAGGAGCCATGTCTGCTTGTTTCATTTTTCCAGGGATGACTGATGACTGCTGTCATGAGTTGATCATTTTGTTCTCCTATCAAACTGAGTGGCAGTGGGATGCCTAGTTCCATTTGTGGAAGATGCTCACACTGGGAACACCAGCAAGCCAAGGCAAGAAAATATTAGGTCGTACAAAGATTACAAAGAAGTCTGGGGGAAAAAAATCTTTGTTTTTGTTTTTGTTTTTTTATCACAGTTATACTTTTAATAGCTACTTCCTATCAGGCATAAAGAAAATTCCAGGTTATTGCTGTATTGTACTATGTAACAAGACAAGTTTGTTACTTAAATACAACATTGGAAAAAAACTGAAATAGAACCTGAACTGATTATATGTCCCACTCCTTCACTCAGAAAAAAGTACATTTGTGCATCTCAGTCCTGAAATGATTGTAACAATTACCAAACATAGTGTAAATATGCTGTTGATAGCAGAACTATCAACAAAAAAAAGGAAAAAACTAAGATTGGAAAAGAGTTTGTCAGAACACAGGCACTCACACACACATATATATGTAAATAAGCACAGTCTTAACTTTGACTACTGTAAAAAGCCTCTGTATCATTAATGATTGACAAAGAGTACAACAACTACTATAAATGAGAGATTTGGCACCATTAGTAAATCAACAGGTCATACACTGCATCAGAAAGAGCTTACTAAAAGTCCCGTACAAATTTCAGGAGCAATTGCAACTCGACTGTACAAGTTCATAGATTCTCCCAGCTCAGGTTCAGCTACTATGACTAAGCTCCCCAGGTAAGACAATCATATCTGTAAAAGCAATGTGCAACCAATATGTAGTAGAAACTCAGAAATCATTCAGGAAAGAAAAAGAGATATCTCCTACTGCTCAAAACTGAGAGAACAAAAATAAGTACATAACAGTTTCTCTTTTCCTGACATAAAATGATTACTTTTATGAACATGCCCTTAGTGAACTTCTACGTGAACCTTTATTTCTAAACTTTTGTTTGAAACTGTAATTAAAAAACCTATCTTCTCCACTCTGCTATACAATTCTTTAGAAAATCTCACAGGAACAATGTCAAAGTTAATTTGCATGTCATGGTTCCCATCGTACAAGCATCTTCCCCTTTATTTTTTAATCTGCCATCGCCAGCAAAACAACAATTAGCATCACACAAAAGTTTGTTTAAAATAATAGCTAGCTGGTCTCTCCTCTCCTCTCCTCTCCTCTCCTCTCCTCTCCTCTCCTCTCCTCTCCTCTCCTCTCCTCTCCTCTCCTCTCCTTTCATCTCAGAAAGGAAGATTGTAGTCATCAAAATCTGACCTCTGCTGTTCCCCTCTCAGATCAACATTGACCAACTTCTATCTGCCTGATTATTGAGATAGAGCCAAAGATGTTTTTTAAAATGTAGCATACTTCGTGGAAATATATGGACAAAGTAGATTAACACTTGACATTTACTTCCCTCTATGGGTCCATTCTACTAATCAGACAAATAATTATTCCAACTAAATTACTGGAAGTGAGCATAAAGCTGTTTCATTCACTATTCAAACCCCCTGTGACTGGTAACATGTTTAATTAGGTCATTTTGATCACAAATGAAAAATCTAGTCATCTTGTTGAGATTGCATATAGCCCAAAAGTGCTTGTACCCTGCATGTTCTGTGTGTTATGTCTCTGGAAGAAATGTAACCAGCATCACCACTGGGGTTCTGAAGTGAGGAATTCTCAGAAGCACTTCAACTCAAGGAGGAAAAAAATGGTAAAAATGGTTAATATACATATAAAAAAAAAAGGAAGAAGGTAGATGAAATATTCAAAGATACAATGTCCAGATTATTAATAATGTAAAATCTTATTAAAGCTATAACCACTAATTAAACTCAGTTTTAAAATATTTTAATAACTTCTATCATGTGTCCTGAGTGTACCAGTTCTCTGGGATGTCCATTCTAGTTATGTGATCTGTAATTAATGGATTCTATAGATGTTTAAGATTTCCTAGCTATTTTTTTGCACACCCTTCCTCCCCCTATACAGTCACCCATACAACTAGAACATTGCAGTTCCACAATAGTTCCCTGCCTAACTACACAGACAAATAGTAAATATATCACTTTTCTCCTATCATTCCAGTCATTTAATAGTCACTCCCATAGCACCCCTCTGCATTTTGTGAAGTCAAAGCTTTCCTTTTTTTTGTGGACAGTTGTAGCAGTTATATATTGCTTTTAGAGAAGTACTTAGAATGAACTAGATATAATATATGAGCATATGTGGGAAACACACTTCAAATTCCCTCACTAAGCAAACATATTCCCAACCAGACAAAGCTGTTATGGAAGAAAATTAATGTACTAACAATGCATTTTTCTGAAGAGACTAATTTAAACAACATGCAAGAAACCCCTACAGCAAAGTAGTTCTGGGGTTAGGGTGGGGATGGAAGACTAGGAAGCATGTTCACCATTCAGCCAGGTCTGTTTATGATGCAAAGAATTGCAGTGGTACCCCAAACCCACTCCCAAACCCATGAAGGATATCTGCAGTTTTGGATACATCACTATAAGAAGCGCGTCAAAGTATCAGAGTGTGTCCAGGGCAGTTGAGACAAGGTGGAGAAAGGTCTCAAGGACAAGACTGATGAGAAGTGTCTGAGGTCTCTTGGCTTGATCAGCCCAGACAAAAGAAGGCTGACAGCATCCTCATACAGTGACACTGTACTCTCCTCTGTAGGTCTGTGCAAACACTAGCTAACACCCAGTTAGCAGAGAAGTTCAGTGAGAGTTTTGAGTACCATCAAAGTGCTTTCAAAAGCTGGATCATGGCTCTGAGGGATTTGAGGGTCTAGGGGAGAGCAGCTCCAGGACCCCAGGGTGAAGGTGCCAGCCACTGGTTTGGCTGTGTGTAACAGCAATTACCTGAGAGTCATGATGCGTATGTGTGTGCAGGTTGCAGTTGGAAAACTCCTGTCTTGCTCAGATGGAATTGAAAAGCTCCTCTAACAAACAAACTCATTTAACATGAATGCATGTTTATGTGAGTCCCACGTTTATGAGAATGCAGATAAAAGCACTGTTCTCTCTCTGTTTCAGTGTGTGTGCCCAGTCGTAGGCACAGTTTAGGCAGGAGAGGGGGCATTTCCACCTGCTGGGAATATGTGCTCAGCCTCACTACAGCCTGGAGAGGCAGACCTGCACCAGCCTCATTGATACATGAAGAATTCCCCGAGCGCAGACCCCTGTGGGTATAGTTAACTCTAACAGAATATAAGACACATGAGAAAAAAGGCAGAATATGGAGATGAATGGAGTCATGATTAAATATATTCTATAGAAGAGCCAGGCCCATTCTATGACAACATTGCTAAAATCTGGAAATGCATATTGCAGCTAAGCAGCTTCATCTTGCATACCACAGGCAGTGAAAAAAATCTTCATTTACCCAAAACAGCTGCATAACAATGTCATTCCTTATAGGATATCAACTTGCAGCTTGAAAAGCTTCTGAAATGTGTTTAAGAGCAGAAGTCAGAGAGAGATTGGGCTGGGTGTGTGCACCAGGAGTCATCCTGAGGCATATATTAACATGTAGAAAATCAGTGCTTAAATACTTGGGCAAGTTTATAGAAAACCACCCCCTGTTTCTAAATACTTGGGGTTTTTACAGTCACTTTAAAACATGTGCATATTTAATTTCATCTAATCCTTTTTATTGTATTCAGAAATATGAATAATTAATACTTTTTCCAAAACTTCTGAATGTTGATTGAGGATAATATTATAAACTGGCATTAAATATTATGTATGGAGTATAGATTTGCCACATTGATCCATTTTTAACAGTGTGAGAAGTAAATTCACTTCCTAAGTATAGTGTTGTAGAGTGAAAATTTTAGGCCTTTAAAATCTGTTTTGAATAGAACAGTTCATTCATAATGACTTAAAGCTTTCTTGCCATATAAAAATGTTGATGTTAGTGGAAAAAAGAGGTAAGAGCAGATGGAAGCATTTCTATGTCTTGTTTCTTGGGCATGAGTAATGTATGAGACAGCTGAAGCAAACATTTTGATGGATTTTCCTTTTGTACTGTTACAGTGTCCTGTCACTTTTGATATTAATATGTCTGCTGTAGAAAAAGTGAAGGCAGCCATATGGATATTTTTGTATCTCTGCAACTTGTGGCGACCCCTTGCCTTCCGGCTGAGTTGAAGAGACTATTTAGCATTAATGCATCTTCACTGGACTACATTTATAAAGTAAACGAAATGGTGCTTAATAAAACAAAGCATCTGAAGTTGATGACAGGAAACCCACACATATGCATTAAGGGGACTCTAGACTAACTCTAGTCTGGTCTTCAGTCCAAATTGAACTGCATCTTCTGGTTCAGCCCATAAGAAATACTGCTCCACAGTAAAGTGGAGAAAGTACCCCAAGGCACAGAGAGTGCCAACAATCAAAATATTTGTTTCAACTGCATAGCTGTGAACTGATCTGAAATGATAAACACAATCTGCCTATGAAATTCTTCATTTAATGTCAATGTCCCATTAAGATTTTTTTTCTCTATGCTGTGACAGGTAGCCTGTTTTCCATTGAAATGATAGCATTTTCTGTCCTGTCCTAAATTATATTAGCTCCAAATTGTCATTTAGATGGGATTAATTTTACCTACTTTTAGTTGAGTGAGATTAATTTCCTAATATCAGTCATCTAGACTTCACTGTCTGCTAGAGAGAAACACAGCTTGAGACGGAGATTAATTTTAGGATGGAATGGATCACTCTCAAAGTGCTGCATTCTCCACAGGATAGCGTGGAAGCCTTAACCTGAAGATTTCTAAACTTATAAGTCATCAGAGCCAGTTTTGAAATCCTTCCTTATTATAATGGTTTAACATTAACTTGAAAAGTAATCTTTGTTATTTTCTTAAATTAATTTGAATTATTTATTAATTAGAGTCATAAATTCATAGAATAGCACAAGTTGGAAGGGACACATGCAGATTATTGGGTACAACTCCCTGCTCCTTGCAGAAGCACCTGACAACAAACAAAATGTCCCAGAACATCATCCAGACACTCCTTGAATTCTGGCAACTTCAGTGCCATGACCACTTCCCTGGCAAGCCTGTTCCAGTGCCCAACCACCCTTTCAGTGAAAAACTTTTTCTTAATGTCCCGTCTGAACTTTCCCTGACACAACTTGGTTTTATTTCTTTGTGTCCTGATGGTTGTCACCAGAAAGCAGAGATCAGCTCTTCCCCCTTGAGAAAGTCACCCAACACAGAATTGGGATTAAATGAGAACCTAGGACAAACAGCAGTTCAAGCACAAGAGCTGTCACACAAGTTTACCAAGCATCAAGCTGTTCAAACATGACCAGACATATTTAGCCCTTGCCCCTCTCTTTTCCCATGCCAGTTCATCCCAACCCACCTGGATCCCTCGTCTTCCAGCCCTTTGCTCTTTCCTCTAAGCCTCCCATAATACACTACACACACCAATGGAAAATTGGTTTTTTCCCTTGCATCGCCTAGCAAATCCTGTTTGTCTCTAAGTTGTCAGTTTAAACAGTTTTTTAAGGAGAGCATTTCTGTCCTTATGTCATCCTGGGAGATTTCATACCACTTGCACTCTTTGGCTGGCTGTAGGAGGAGCCAACTGAGCAATTTTTACTCCCTCCAGTAAGGTGATACTGTGCCTTTGATACTTCCCTTGTGTTTGTGTCTAATTTGCTTAGTAAAAGGTCAAATAATTGTAAATATCCTACTGCCACTTAACTGCACAGCTTTTTCCACACAATCACCAGCTTTAAATACAATCATGTAAACCTTGCAACTGGTGAACAAATTTACTGTAGACTGAGATGCAGCTCTTCATTCTTCATCTGCTTGGGCACAAATTACTCAAAAGATTTTTTTTTCTTCTTTTCCAGGCTCTTTAATTCTAATGATCAGATATTGAGCAGCAAAAATCCCCACACCAATCCATATGAGTCCTCCAGCACAGGCTCCTCACCTCTAACATACCTGACACACCACAACACTTTAAGTTTGGGAGGAGCTTGTGAAGGCTGTCAGTGCTGGCTGCAGCATTTCAGTATAAGAACATTAAGTCCCACTAAACTTCAGGAGGTCTTCTGAGTGCAACCTTTTTGGTTTGACTGACCATGACTATTTATTTAAGATTAGAAATAAATTTTTTTTCAACAGAAGCTAATCTTGGCTTTTTTTTTTTTAGTATTTTGTGGCATTTTATAAAGCAAGATCAAACAAGTGAAATACTAACATCCAATTCACTGTCCTACCCAGCATCTTCCTCTTACACTCTGTCTTTAATTCCTAATTTACTTTATTGATTGAGATAAATATTTCATTGCTGAGGAGTCTGACTCATGACAGAACATATATCACCAAATCTACACAACTTTATGGTTTATGATCAACTAAGGGACTTTATTTAACTTAATCCAAGGTTAAAGACATTGTGAGATGGTCTTTTACATTTATTTTCATTAACACATCCTGGAATAAATTACTGCTGTATCTATCTAGTGCAGACAGGGATTCTGGCTTGAAAATAGTTTTTCAAGATGAATCTGCAAAAGCAAATTAACTATTTTATATAGTTGTATTTCATGGTGGATTAGTGTTACAAAAATGAGATTAAGTACTATAAATTAGGGTTTCAGTATTTAATATGTCAACAAAAATATTAAATACCCATAGTTAGAATTACATATGAAACTTATAATTAATTCAATTAAAATCCTGTGTAATCACTTAAAATATTTAAAAAAATACAATAGTAGCTTAATAATAATTTTATGATCATAAAATTTCCCAGTTGGTGGGGGTGGGACAGGGAAGAGAAAGAAAAACAAAAATGTAAAGCCCTGAAAGACACTAATGTGAGGGTCTAGTTTTGTATTGAGATCTGTGTTATAAATAGGTAGCTCAAAACCTCTTTTTCCAAACAAACCAGCCACCACCTTTTGTTCACAGTTATTTTGCCTATAAAATAATAACAGGATAAATGGTCATTCTGCGTGGGAATAGTACTTGAGTTGACATATGCATATGACAAACTTTTAAAAAACAGTTGTTTGAATCTGCATAGAATTAAGAATCCAAAATTAATCTTTGTACTTACTCTTTACATTTTTTTAGGCATTACTTTTTCTTGTACATCTGTAGCAGTTTTCCTCATCAAAAATAAAATGCATATATATAAAAAAAGAGAGACCTTGCTTTCCAGTAATGCTGTTGAAGACACACTTGCAAAACTGTAGAGAATTTTGTTACTCCCTATAAAAAACAGAAGCAGTACCACAGTTTAAAAATGAGCATTCAAAATAAATATTCCATCCAACATTTAAGTAATCAGGAAACTGAAAGTTTTTATCATACTTTTTTCAATGTTTTAACTACTACCATGTTTTAAATATAAAAAGGAAAAAGCTTATGAGATGTGATTTGGGAAAATGTCAGTCAAACTATTCTGACTGCAGAGACTTCAACAAATACACGGGTACTCAGATTCTCATGGTATTCAATCTTCCACCAAGGTAACTTGCCTATCTCCCAAAAACAATGTTAAAAATTACTGATAATATTAAAATGTGCATGCAGACAGACTGTTTAGCAAAGGGTTACAGTTCAAGCACCAAGCAGACATACATAGTTTCATCTAGGGTCTGCCAATTATTTTATGATAATAACAATGAAAATGCACCAAGAATTGGAGACCTGCAACAGGAAAATGGTGATCCAGCAAGAAGTTGCAAAAATGCTTACATGGGGCAGTTCAGATGCAGTGTTTGACCAACTTTTAAGATGCTCAAGAATGGGAGAAGCATAGAAGGTAGCTCAATGTTGGAAGGAAGACTACAGTCAAGAGAGCATTTTGGAACAAGCTGTCTGTGCTGCCGTTGTTGCACAGTACTCTGTTGGCAACTGCAGTCATGAATTTGCCCATGTTAAGATTGCAGTGCAGCAAGATACATTTAAGCTTTTGCAGCCAGCTAACAGCTGGTGCAGCTGAGATGTGCGAGTCATTTCTCAGCTATACAAACACAGAGTATAACATGGAAAAATTCACCCAGCTTAGTCTTCTGCAAAGACCTCCCAGATAAACTGGGTAGTAAAACAAAAACTGAGTAAACTGCATAACGTGTGGGCTTCCAGCAGGCCATTTTAAAATGAAGTGAATGATACCACTGTCCAAGAAGCTGAGTACAAGCTGCTTCTACAAATCCTCACAAAAACCATTATAACTTCCCCAGAAGCATAATTACAAAGTGCTGTTTTCCTGAAACCCGCCATGGGCAAGAGGTCATTTTGCACACCGTGTTGCCAGTTTGGTGAGTGAACCAGCCTTAAGGCAAAGTCCTCCCACAGAAAACATTAAAAATCCATGAAAGCATTAAATATGGAATCAGACCAGCAGAAGAATCCAGAAAAGCTTTCATTCATTCATTCATTCATTCATTTATTCATTCATTCATTTCAATCTACCTAGTTCCCTAGGAACTGTCCTACATGTGGTTATACATTGTTTTGAGATTTTTCTAATTTCCCTATAAATGTCTTTGGTTTTAATTTTTAAATTATATTCTGCTTCTTTCAACACAACAGTTAAATTTGTAGACATTGATAAATAAAAGGAACATATAAAAATTTCAGCTTTGATTGTAGCTTTTCCTACAAATATCCAGTGAGAAAGAAATCATTCAGTATCTGTGTCTTTGATTTCATGTTAGTATATTATTGTTTGCAATTTTACTCAGAAATCACTAATAATAGGTCGCACCTATTATGTCTCATTATTTGAGCCACAGATTCATTCAAACATTCCCCCTTCTCATGCTCCCACACAATCATCAGCCCATTACAACTTGCACATTTTTTTCATCCTGCACAAACTGCACAGCTAAAAATCACAGTAGTAATCTACATCTAAGTACTAATTTTTCATGGATTTGACTAAAACAAACACAAACAACCTTAAACTCAGTGAGCTCTCTAATGTATATCTCAAAAGAGCTATTGATTTGTGAGAATATGTGTGAGAATAGGCCTTACACTGGAGCCATGGCTACTATATACTTCTAGGGCAGTGAACAGCCTCATCTCAGAACACTCAGGAATAGCAATAATGTAACTATATTAATTACAGTAATTTAAACTGCACTGCCACCACTGTCAAAAGTAATAGACAAAATAGCAGTTGCGAAACATTTTCCCTCTAGTTAGTGCACCTTCCTTTTTACAAACTTTCTTGTAGACTGATTTCTTAACATTATTTCAGTGGGTATTTGGATGGTATTTCACATTCTTGGCAGATAAAAGACTTAAGTTCATTTAAGAGAACACATTTGTGACTTGAATTTTATCCAATAATAGTGTTATTCACCTAAGATTCTTGGATGTAACAGTATTCTATAATTCATGAAGTCCTCAATACTTCACTGACTATAACTGCTGCAACAGTAAAAAGTACACATTGAATATTGTACCCATATTCCAAAAATAAAATGGAAAAAAACTCCAGGACATGTAAAGAAGAAAAGGCTCTTAGAAAGAGAAAGAAGAATGTATTCTGCATCACCATTTATCAAAGATCTGCCAAATCTATAGCAAACTAACAGCAGCTTTTTTTTTTTTTTTTTTTTTGTGGATGGGACTGGGTAGAATAAAACACAGGCAAAACACTAAAATACTTCCACTGCTTCCTAGCAGTTATGCTTTTATTGAGTGATAGGCTCAAAACCTTTTTTTATGGGCAAAAGGAAGAATGTCAAGAATGATCAATTATAAAGCAGGGTGAACTTACATCAAAACAAGGGGGAGCTGGAGGGTCACCTTTGTTTTGGATATTTGATTGTCCCAATGAGTCATCAGTTTCTATAAACCGTCTCCCATGAGATAATGAGTGGAGAGCAGTGTCCTTCTAGTGTGTGACCAACCTGGTGCGAGCAGGGGAAAGTGTGTGTTTGTGGCTCAGCCCAGCATAAAATATAAAACCAGACAAGTTTTTGAAAAAAATGAAATTTGTGCTGACTTCAAGCATGTACTCCTTGCCTGTGACTGGAGATACCCAGCATCAGGACATAGAGATTGAGAATAGGAGTCACATTCCTATAATCATTAAACTATTTATTGTGATTGCTACATTGTGGTGTGCATTGCTGTATGCCTCTGCCAAATAAAAATTCCATGTCACGCAAAATATATCACATTAGTTAATTTGAGAGTAAACATTAAAACCTCCTTGTGGAAGATCTAAAAGAACCCAATAGAGACAATTGCCTCTGTTTTTCAACAGGTCACCCTTTACCAGGAAAAATTGGATGAAAAATCCAGTGTTATTTTACAATTTTTTAGAAATTGCTGTATATTAGAGAAGACGCAAAATAAAATCACAAAGGTGTTTTATTTTCTAAAACATAAAAAAAAATAATTCCCTTAATTTGAAAAGCTGGACATGAAATAGTCAAGAAAGAGCACACATCATTAGCCACTTTGGGGTTAATTATTTTCTGTACTTCATTTAGCAGATGAGAGGTATTTTGTGCTTCTTAGATGTGAAGTCTCATTCATCAAGAAAGCATACATCCCCCTAGAACTGCTTCCCAGATTGCAACATCTAATTTAAAGAATCTTTGCTGGAATTCTACTTAATGTGCATATATCCTTCCACATTTCCTGTAAACCAGAGCCCCTTTGATCAATGTGATCAGGATATCAACTCATGAGTCCCTTGCTAGTGTAAGGCCACCTCACAAAATACTTATGATATGCAGAAACATTTTTGAAGGGCTGACTGCCTCAGCAACAGACTACTATTATGAGTTAGCTTGTCAGGGCACTTATGGGGCAAATATATTCCTTCTGGACAATCTGGTGAGAAAAAGAGACATTAATCACCTCTCAGTTTATGAGTCTCAATACATACATTTTTTTTATGTCATAAAACACTAGAAATACTTATACAAACACATCAGTGACATGAAACACAGCTAACTGCTGGTTTCATAGTGAGACCAGATATAATGGGAAACAAGTGATTTATGGGGTGTCTGAATGATGGACATAGCTGCTCAGGACGCTCCAACTCATTAAGGAGACATTTCTTTGGGAAACTGAGCAAGCTGAAGAGAAAGTTGCCTAGAAGTCAGGAACTGGATCACTGTGTAGTTAGGTTCAAACAGAAACCGAGTGTTGGTGGGACCCTCCTGCTCCCCTGACAGCAAAAAGCAGCAGCATGGCATGAAAACTGACAAACAAGCAGGCTGGTCTCTATCTCCTGAGAGCAGAGAAAAAAATCAATAAGTTCCCATCAAAACATTTCCTCAGAATCAGAAAGTGTTTTTCTTATGGAAGGTTTTCTGTGGTTCTTCCCACAGTACCAGGCCATTAAATTTGTCATATGTTCCCTCACTGTTCTCACAAAAAAAAAAAATTCCAGAAGGCCTTTATTGTAGCTATTCCCTTTTCTCCTTCTGCTTTTACCCTCCTTTCCTGGATCTTGAGGTTGAACAACACTCTGTATAAAATGATTCATAAATTTTAATCAGAGGAAATACATGGGAAGTCAAGTTAACGACTGCTTAGAGAAGGATCTATTTTATGGGAAATTAAATTATTTCATTACATTATTATTATAAGTTGTTAAAATTAAAATTAATTTCATAAGTATTGTAGCAATAATAAAAGAATGTCAAAATATGTTGTCTTTGTAGTTTTTTAATAAAGCATGAAAACTTGTACCAGGAAAAATGGTCTCTTTAATATCAAGATGTGGTTTTGTGCTAAGAGAACCAAAATTTTTACATAGATGCTCAGGAAAACGCAGTGATGTCCAATAGTCAGGACAATACCAAAAGTGTATTTGGCAGGGACTACCACACATTTTGGCTAAAAAAGCATTAAATAGTGGATTTATATCCCTTTCTACACAGCCAATCAGAAGAAAATCTTTACCAATATTCTGGAAAAGAAAAACAGTATCAGAAAACCCATAGAACAAAGCAGAGGAAGAAATACAATGTTTTATTTTCATTTACTTTATTAATAGAGCTATGTTATAAATCTTCTCTAGCAAAGGAAAAGAACCAAACCACAAGAAATTTTTATTTTTACTCATAAAGCACTATTTTCACTCAAATTCTGATCCATGAAGCCAACTGATAGCTACAGTTAGCAAGAGTTCACTCTCCTCACCCTTGGAAAAGTACTTTAGTCCTATAGAGTCATCTTTTTTGTTACTGTACATAGAGCATTATGCTCATTGACACTAACACACACAAAACTCTGTTTGCACTGGGAAATCAATTTGCAGAGGATGCATGTTATGATGCACAGCTGGAGAACAAAGAGCATGGCACATCAGACAGAGTCATCCTGAAAGAGGTCTGTTTCTACAGTTTGTCTCAGTAATGAATAAAGATCAACTTAGGAAACTCTTCTATTTATACATAGCATGATATTAATTTCTAGACCAGAAAGTCGGAAATATTTCTGGTAGAAATATGCACCCAAGATTTTCAATGTCATTGTTTGCTGACAGAAAATACTGTAAGACAGGAAAGGGTGAAAAAAATACCACATTAGGATACATGACAGAAAAGGAAAAAAAAAAAAAAAACAGAAACCAAAAAAAAAGCAGAGGCAAAGAGAAAGATAGAAATGCATGGATTACTTTAATGAAAAAGAATAACAGAAGGACAACAGGCAGCTTGTTATGCTACTGTAAACAGACAAGTCTCAAGCATTCAGGCTGAAAATCCAGTTGCTCTGCAACAGCACATGCTCTCTATGCTTATAGTTTGCATTTCCACTGGGATCATACTCCATTTTTTCTTTCCTAAACTACATTTTCAAGTCTTAAATGTGACTCTTGTGTCTTACAACATTTTCCAAAGAAAGGTTCACACTTACATAGTTGTTTTTTTTGCTGGTTAGTTTTCCAAATTTAATAACTAAAAATAATGTTCCAGCAATTTCAGCATTGCAAAGTCATCTTATAAAATACTCTCTCATCTGTTAAAATCTGATACATGGTGAGAATACACATGCAGTCAGTTCAAATCAGGTTATCTCAACTTAAATCAGTTAATTCAAGTTCACAAGCTGCTAATCTGACCTGAGAATAAGATGATGGAATGGGGATGACCCTGAGATAAGACATTTTTTAATGGTTTCTTCTGACTACAGAAGTTCTTTGAAAATATAACAGCTTGGACCTAGCATGAAGGACTATTTGTATTTTGCATATGGTACTTTTTATTATTCAGAGTAGAAATTGGAATTATGCAGACAAATTTAGGAATAATTAGTCCTCAAGTCCTCAGTGTGTCAGCAGCTACAAAGACTGTTGTTCCTAGCACCTTACCTTCCATGACTTTTATGACCCCAAACATATCAAGGATTTTTATTATTTAGCTGAATTCAAACTGACTCCCAAAACTCCAGGTCTATGTCAAAATTGCACTGTTCCCAGGCACTGTTGATGTTGGCCTGTAAAACGCACATTGGAAGAGAAAACACCCTGAGATAGAAGTGTAATTTTTCCATCTTATTCCCACATAAGATAATAGAAAAGAAATACACTACCAACATCATTTTATGATGGCAGTTCCAGTTCTGCCATTTCTGGGATACTTAATACCTATCCACCTAACTAATACAGCAGGTAAAGGGAATAAATAAACACATGGGGGGAAAAACCCTATTTTCACTGGACATCTTTCTGTGTTTAAGCTAACTTACAGAAAAGATAAGAATGCAAAATTTATTCAGTATTGCGAACATAAGAACCATAAATTTTTATTAGAATTTTGAGATTTGAGAAAAATACAGTTCTATCTTATAGAAACAATTATAATTATTTTAATGCTTTTTTTTCCTATATTGAATGCAGTATGAAGCATTGGAACTATCAGATTACTTAGGCCATCTTAATCTAGAAGAATTTCAGGGAGGGAACTCTTGGTTCTAGTTTCATTCTGTCAAGTCTACTAGAGCTGAATTCTTTGTCCATAAGGTGACCAGTAGAATTATTATCTAAGCTGAACATTATTATCTCCTTATTCTTGACAATATGCCAGAAGAAATAGAATTGAGTGGGGAAAAAAAAAAACAACTTTACAGAATAAATCATCTCAAGCAGAAACACTCTCATGATAATTTTAGGTTTAGCTTTAGAATCACACCAAACCAGTAAAATTTTGGAGCACTCCATGTATCTTTGAGTTGCACTACTACAAAAACTTTCTATTTCAGGACCTCCATAGTTATCTTTCACTCAAATGTAACAATGCAAGAGAGAAAAAAAAAATCACTAAAAAATGCACATTTACTCTATGATCGCAATTCATTGATATAGCAACAAGGTGATGTCTTACTCTATTTTCCTTTTTTCAATCCATGACCTTGCAAAGCAGTTTCCATAAAGAACAAAGTAGTAATATAAAGAGCCCTTGCATTGCAAAGGGTATTTTCTCTATCAATATTTTCCTGTCTGACTCAACAGTAAAACATCATTTGACATTCCCCTGAAATCAGTTTTATAATACCCATATGTATCTGCAGCCTTTCCACAGAAGAATATTCTGCAGTGCTAAGAATAACTTCTCATACTTTTAAAGTTTAAAACCTTTGTCATCAGAAAGCAGATAGAGCCATTTTCTTCCATCTTATTTACTTTAAGCAATATTTTGATATAAAGCCCTACTTGAAAAACTTTTTATTCATATGATCAAATCACAACCAAGATATCTAGGACTGACTCTGCTAATAATGGCAAATACTGCAACATCTACAGCAGCAGAAAATAACAGACCAGAAGTTGGAGTTCTCAGAAACATGACCAGTTTCTAAATAATTTTACACTTATGCTCACTACAGTTCTGAAGGAAAAGATTGGTGTGACAGTTAATGGGTTTAGCCTTTAAGTCATGTATATTAACATTGGGATGATTTAACATTGGTGAACAGTTGTCCTTCTGAAAGTGTGTAGAAGCTTTTCTGTCATTAATTTGAAAGGCAAATGGTCTTGCAGTTATTGAATGGTAAAAAAAATCCTCAAAGGCAGTGCTGCACTATAGGTAAGGGACAGAACACAGTATTAGAAACACATTGCTTCTAATATTCCATTAAAGCGTATGCCAAACTTTGTTCATTGTCCTTTGCACTCTCATTTTCTCTGGAAAAAATATTTTCCTTTCCAAAGTTCATACCCAGGAATTAAGAATTAATAGGACTAAAAATCAGTTTTGTTTCAGGTGGGGGAACATTGAATTAATGGGGTAACATCTCACTCTGGTAACAAACTCTGATTGCTTCTAATAAAACATAATTTGAGAATAAGACTAATTAATTGACTAAACTGAAATAAATAAAACTTCTTTGCTAAATAATAGAAGCCATAGGAAGTTCTGTCTCAAGAGGCCTCAATGGCATAGACCAGTGGACAGTAACTTTCTTTCTGCAAGGAGATAGTCCACTCTAAAATAATGACTATTTACTTAAAAAACAAAAACAAAAACTGAACAACAAAAGTATCACCCTAGCCTCAGTCAAAGACACTAAAGAAGAAGCCCGAGGAGATTCACTATTGAGTATGGTAGAGTCACTGGCATCAATGTTGCCAGCAGCAGGGTACATATAAGGGATATATTTCATTTAAGTAGGAGAGGTGCTGAGACAAACCAACAGCTGGTCTGTGCAACTCCTCTTCAAATAAAAGTGTGTAATTTGGCTAGGCACACTCAAGTGCTGTGAACTTGGAATCTTCTATTATTTTATTTTTTTACTAAATCAGTATTCCCAAAGGCATTTCTCCCTCTTTCGTCTTTAAAGCTCTCATCACTCATCTCCTGCATAGAATACATGAAGAAGTTCAAGAAAACTTATATGGTGATTGAAAACAGAATTGGCAAATACATACCTACAAACTGAAGAAAGCTATGACAGATTTTAAGCTGCTAATGTATCGTGTTCTTTACAGGATGGAACTTGAAATAAATGTTCCATTTAGTAAGGAGCTTTACTTATCTCAAATAACGGTATCACTGCCACTTTGAAAGTGAGAAAGCAGATGGAGGAAAAGCAACACAATTGATTTGGAAAGATCACTTTCAATAAAGGGCATCAAATGTCTTGGTGTACTATACCTTTTGGTTTTGAGGGGTGTTGTAAGGAGATCACTGAGAAGTGAAAATGAAATTCTAAAAAATTAGTCTTTAAAAGATGGATAAATATAAAGTAAAATTGGACTTTAGGGTTTTTGCTTCAAACAGGCCAGATATTCAGGGAGTTCATCAAGTTGAAATTCAGAAAATTAAGTCTCCTATCTGGACACACAGACTGCAACACAGGGCACAAAAGTAGGGAGTGACATGGACTCAACTACTCAACAGTCAAAGTACTGAATATTGCTCAGTATCACCCATTTGGTGCATGAAGACTTTCTTTCCCACTATTAACGTAGATTACAAAAATATAAATACCCTGTTCCTTCATCAGTGCAAGCCATAAGAGCAGGTTTATAATTTGATATCAACAAACCTATGTTTTTCTTCTCTCAAATCACCTTGTTAATTCCCTTAAAATATGAGCTAAAATATGCAATAATGTTTAATTCATCTGTGACTCACTGCAGGATTCTTCATAGCCAGCACAGAGTCAGTCTAATGGCACAGATCTGACTCTTGTTTGTCAGTAGCTTCTGCACAGTATCCCAGCTTCTGCTCTCAGCACCTGTGTGAGCCTCTTCACCAGTTCAAGTCAATATTCACATAACATAAAGCTTTAAATATGTATTAACATACTTCTCACACTATAGAACTCCTCCACGAACTATTTCAGTTTCTCAAATGTCTTAAAGACATTATCACAACATTACAGTAAGATGCACTTGTTTAGTAGTCCTCCAGGGTCACTGACTGGGCACATATTGCAAAATCTGAGGCCACTGTACTAATGAATTCTTTAAGATAGTTATTTATATGTTCTGTCAGCTAAAAATAATTATAGGAAAGAATCAACTTTATTATGATCTAGTCATTCATCTCATAATAGTTATTCTGGATTTGTTTTAAAAATAACTGGGTGTGACACTCATTGACATGGTTTAATTAAGGTGTCAGGGGACAGGTTGGACTCAATGATCTTGATGGTCTCTTCCAACCTTGTGATTCTGTGATTCATCTAAGTATGGGTTTTTTTTTTTTCAAATAAATCAGTTTACTGGCTACTGGGTTCCAAATTCAATTGAACAAATGGCAGATCCAGATCACTTGGTAAGTTTATAATTCATACATTTCCAGATGCAGGTCTACTGATTCACTCACCAAAGATCTTCCTCTGTGCTAACAGAGCAGCATCACAGTTATGCCAGCTCATGCAATACAAGTACTGCCCACCTCAACAAGTTCTTGAAGAATAATTCAATTATTCTTTTTTTTTTCTTTTCCCATCAAACACAAGGAACATAAAACATGAGAAACACCATATACAGCTCCACATACTACCTTTTAATCTAGACTCTGAACTGCTGAATTTTGCTTTGAATCTCATTAGATAATATTTTATTGTAACATTTTGGATTTACTTTATTAATGGAAGAACCAGCTATTAGCAACCTATTTTGTCACTGATTAATTATGGTCTTTTCAATGTCCTCAGAATTTTATACAAGAGGCTAAAATAATTTGAACTCCATTTGGCATCCAGGCTGTTAAAACCTTTCAGTTTTCAGTCTTTTAATATATATTACATCAATTTTTATATTAATTTTACAAACATGGAATACATGTTACATTTTTCCAATGCCTATAGCAATTACCTTCAGTTCAGTAATAGTTTATCTTACTGAGCTACATGAACATTTTTCAAACTGAAGTGCTCTAAATCCTAGCTCTTGTCGCTAATTCACATGATGATTATTTTTCTTCCTGCTGGTGCCTATTAGTTTTAAATCCTACCTAAGTTTTGAGTCACAATTAAAGAGAATTAATGTTCCTGTGGGACTTTAAAAAATTATATTCTTTTTCTTAAATTATTTACTTCATTTATGTTATTATTGATAGCTCATTCTGTTGAGAAATAATTCAGAGACAAGAAATCTGATGGATTTTCTATGCTGTCTAGATTTGACTGGCCATTTTGAGCCTCTGCACAACAGAATCCTCCAGATAGCTTCCTACAAGCTGCTTGTATAGATAACATGCCCGTTTTTTTTAATTATCAAAAAATAATAAACATTAGGGTTTTTTTAATTATCAGACCTAAAGAATAATAAACATTAGGCCTAGGAATAATAAACATGATAGGTCTTCACAGAAGATGAAAAAGCAAATATTTCTGTATTCCATAGCCCAGGAGGAAATAATGTAAATAAGACTGCTGCTGCTGTGAGGAAAACTAGTTAGAAATAGGCTGCATGCACACTATGTACCAGCGCAGGACAGGTGCTTTTGCTGTATTGAATCTGAAGAACTGTACTGATTCACAAGTGGTGCAGAAGAAAGGCAGTGGGTCACACAAGCTGCCTCCATGGCAAATAAGCACAAATTTAATACTACGTTACTATCCATATGCATTTTAGAGATAAGATTTTTAAAATTAATTCATTGACTAATTAAAACAAAAAAAAAATGCATCTGATACTTTTGCCTGGAAATTGGACTTTCTCACGCTCTGAAATCTATCTTTATGATCCTGAAGGGAAAAATGGGACATTAGGATGAGTACATTAAAGAAAGCTCTAAATGCTAGTCAGAGTACATGTACCTAGGAATGCCACCAAGAGTTGGTTTATTAGAAAGAAATTGCTGAATTCTCTCACATAAAAGACAATTCCCTAGATCTAAACAGTCCCCATTAATGTAGCATGACCCAATAGCCTCCATCCTACTTTTGTGCCACAAAGTAATCAGGAAAAACATATTATGTTTGGTGGAGAAAAAATACAGTTTCTGCTGGGAGAACTTTTTGTTGAAAAGTACCACTTTAGACATGCAGGCTATACCTAACTGTACTCTAATGGAGACTGATTTATAAGTGTAGCACAGACAAGTAGCCAGAAGGATCAACATATATATTAAATACTTCCAAGATTTGTCACATATCTCCTAAAATCATGCATACTTGGAGATAGAATGTACAACCTATTTTGGTAAATATTATTTAAAGACTCAATTATAACATTTAGTAAACATATATTACTATTTCTCTATCATAGTCTGGTCCCAAGTGCCACAACGTGAAATTTAGATAGCTTTGGAAAGGAAGCTATTGTAAACATACACAGATGGAGAATGTCGTTTCCCTGGCAACCAAAAGATCTGAGAACTCATTCCTTCAGGTTGCAATTCTGATTATGAGCTTCCACATCTGCTTGTATAGGAATGTGACACCTGGGGTTACATTTCTAGACTGATGAGTGAGAAATTAGAAAACAATAGACATTACATAGCTAATTTTGTGCAGTGATAAAAATTAGTCTTCTCTTGTTCATTGTTATGGACCGCCCAGAATATCTGAGGACACCAGTATTCATATCCTGATTAAGCATCCAGCCTTTTCCCTACTTATGTTTACAGGAGCAACACCTGTAAGAAAACCAGTGCAGATGCTCTCCTGCTTTGTGCTAACAGGGGCTAATGGACTATTTTGTTAGGGAGATTGTAAGCAATCTTTCTGTTAAAGCAATATATAAGCCAGAGAAAGGAGGAAATATTGCACATTAGATGGTGATCAGGAAAGAGCAGGAGCTTCTGTTGGCTATTTCCAAGAGCAACAGGTGCAAAAAAAATTAATTTCCTGTAAAATTTTATTTTACTCTCAACGTGAACAAAGGTACAACTCAGCTGGCTTAGATGGAGGGAATTACTGCAGCAATGCTTTTATTCCCTAATGTCTTCTCTGCAAATACTCAGTGTTGCTAATGCAAATGACTTTTTATGGATGCTGCCATGCCAGCAGGGTTATTTTGTTCAGCCCAACATCTAGAGCAAAACTACCTCAGCTAGGTTGTTACTAGTATGTCTGAGAAGTAAGTGAATTTTCAACACTTGTATTCCACATAATTGACTCCCTCAGACAGTCCTCCATTAGATCAGCTGAAGTTATTGGATTTGTTATCAAAATTAAGTCTATTATAATTAATGACTTTTATGAACAAAGCAATTTTTGAAGGGGTTATGGATTGGTTGCTTGCCTCCAAGATCATTTAGTTTTCTTTCATGAGGTAAAATGAATGGAAAAATTATTTTGGTATTACTCCTTTCCATACTAAATGTGTTTTGCTATTGTCTGAACACCTTTTTGTTGTAGATTTTTAATGCTTAGAAATGAGCAGTAAGTTTTTGTATATATAACCAGAATTATCCAAAGAAATTGTCTTGTGAAGGGTAGTATCCCTAAAAACCATTAAGGTTTGCTTTTTAATTTCTTTTACTTCTTTTAGACCAATTTATAGAATTTTAATAAGTTTTTGAAAACTGAGGCTAAAAAATATTCATGATAGCACCTGTGCAATTTTAGCAGCAAGTTTTCTAACATACACAGCCTTCAGTGCACTCTACCAAAACCAAAAGATGAACACCACACACCCCACCCCTCAAAAATCCTCATAGATTTACAGCCTGATTTAACATTACTTTGAATTTGATTCAAGTAATAGCATACCCTCAAGTTTTCACCTACTTTCATGCTCAGACTGACTGAAAATTTCAGATTTTCCAGAGTGAGAAATGCATTCAAACTTTAACCATCAGTACTGGGTAAATTACACTTACCACTCTACTTGATGGCACACATCGAAACTGAAGCCTCTGAGCTTCTTTCCATGCAGCAAACACAAGTGGAGCCTTGCACACAAAGCCCAGAGTTTATCTACCTGAAGGTGAATATCCAGTAGTTTTTCTTTCTGTGTCCATAAATAGAAATTGAAGACTTACAATGAGATATATAGCTTACCATTAGACAGACAACACATCCGTGCTAACAGAAGCAAATAAAAATGTATTTTTTTTACAACAGAATAAATATTTTCAAAATTTGAGTGCTTTGCATTATGCACCAAACTTTGCTGTACATTCTTGAGATTTGAATCTCTAAAATTTGTTTCATGGAGCAGTGTAACTCATATCAATGTGTGAGGAAAAACAGCTAAATTCAAAATTTCTAGGCAAGCCTGACCCAAAATGTTTGTATTCTCTCACACTGAGTCCTCTTATCTGTATGCCACTTACATAACACTTCATAAGTTATGAAAACACAAATTCAATCAACAGTAAAAATTTAACACCTCTGTTTTTTATTTCTCATCATTTATAATCCCAGTTCTCAACTATACTGCTCAAAAGTGTAGGCAGACTTGAAAGGAGGGAAAAAAAATCATTCTTAATAGGAATCCCCTTAAGGAACAGCATTACTGTTATGTTGTGTTAACATATTAAGTGATTTTAAAAAGAAGAAAAAATAGTTCACTGTCCTCATTTCAGCTGGGATAGTCAATTTTCTTCCTAGCAACTGGTACAGTGTGGTGTTATGGATGTAGTATGATCATGATGTTGATAACAAACTGATGTTTCAGTTGGTACTGAGCAGCGCTAACCCAAAGTCAAGGACTTTTCTGTTTCCCATGCTCTGCCAACCAGGAAGTGCACAAGAAGCTGGGAGGGAGCATGACCAGAACAGCTGACCTGAAATGGTCAAAGGGATGCTCCACACCATAGATCATGCCCAGTACATAAACTGGGAAGGCTCAATCACTGCTCAGAGAAAGGCTGGGTATTGGTCAGTAGGTGGTAAGCAGTGATTTTGTACATCAAGCATCTCTCTGATGCTTAGAGGGTTTTATTACTCTCTGCTTTTGTTATATCTTTTTTCATTACATTATTGTTGTTGTAGTAGTTATTGTTGCTGTTATTATTATTAAACATAATTGTTTATATATGTGATATTGGTGGCAGGAATTGTGACCATGCAACTGCACAGCACATATTTGCTAGCTGGGTTTAAACCACAAAGAGTTCAATCATCTTGGGCTGAGTATATGAATAGTTCAAATATTATATCTAAATTAGGATATGTATCTAAAGACACATAAAAAGAGGTACTCTTGCAAGAGCAAAAAGATTTTTAGATTGCTCTTCAGTGCACAAACCCTTGAAAGTCTCAAATAAAACCAGGGACATCTAACACTGAATATATTAATACATATTTTATATTATATATATATTATTAGATGTTTATACTATATTAAAACATGTTATTACAAGTATTTCTATATTAATGTAATGTAATATTTTTATCATATGTAATATATATATCAATATATACATTGCAAAGAACTGCTCAGAGCTTAATTCGATTATATTAATTAAGCTGAGAGAACATTTTTTTTTTACCAGCAGAAAATAGCAAGAGGAATACTAGGAAGGGAATATTTAAGATTCTTGGCACATTGGACAGATGGGCACACATTTTCCTGGGGAACATTGAAATCTAAGCTGAAGTTTGGGAAAACTACAAGGTATTATAAAATTAATATATGTTAGGATGGCAAGAAATACCTTCTAGGTGTTCCCTTGCCAGCACTGGGAAAAGCATCCTAGACCCGTCCAACCTTGGAAGTAAATCATACATGAGTGTGGTTACAAAATCACCAGATATATTGTCCTGCTTCAGAATACGTTTATCAGATACAGGACTTTCAACTTGTACTACTTTTCATCTCAGCTCTCAAATAACTTCACTGTATCACCTCCATCCCTTCCTAAATACAGAACATGTCAATTTCTCCACTTTCCAGTAGCACTGGTTTTGTTGATTTTATAGCATGATCTGGTATTTATGATATAGATACCATATGAATTTCTGTGCTGGATAGTAATTCTGCTTAGATAACTGCCCCTCCCCCCATCCCCCACCTTTTGTTGTCTACAGTATCCTGACATTTTCGTGTCACCATCTTGTTAGTGATGCCACAGGTGAAGGTGGGTCATCTGCACAAACATGAGTCTGCCTTTTTATTCTGCAGCAACCTGAAACTCCGCATATTGTTACCTTGTTAGTTGTGCCAGAGGTCAGGATTAGCCACCTGCATGCAAACCCTAATCAATAGCTCAAACAAGTTCCTGAATTTTAGAAGCAAATAAAGTCAAGCTTTGTAAGCGTCCTCTGAAAATTGGAACTTTAGGGTTAGCAATGGATGAAGTGTTAGTGACAAATGCTTACTTTTTAATGACTTGTCTGATAATTAGTAGCCTTATACAGGCAATATCAAAAGATTCAACCCCTCAGTGTAGTCATTCCTACAACTGGTTTTTTTTTCCAGCAGATTTGTCTTACTTGGTCCTGAAAAAAAAAAAAAAAAAAAAGTGCTATCCACTTTCCTGCTTAAACACAACTTCCTTTAGTTATACCAAGCACAAAGGTCTATCTAATGAAAGATCCATCTACATGCTGAGTATGGAACATGCCAAACAAGCAATGCTGTTTTGCAGCCTTTGGATTTAAATTTAAGGGTGTTTGATAATGTTTTGGTGGCTGCAATCTTCTTGCTTTAGAATTTCTTCAACCCATTTCATTGAATTGCTAATAACATTTTTTATTACAAGCTGATACAAATAATGAGAAAGTCTCATTATTTAGAAAGCAGAGTTTAACTACAGTTTTGGTTTTCATATAATTTTAATAATCTATCCTCACTTTCTACCAACATGTGGACAAAACCCTCAACCTGAAGTGAGAATTAGCATGTTCAACAAATTTGGTAACAAACAACAAAAATAAAATCCATGGCCATGGTGGAAGGTATCAGTCAACTGCTGTTGTCACTGGGCAAGAAGAATTATCTGCATACATGCACCATAGCTGTCAAATCCTATGCAAGCTGTCAAACCCTATGCAAATCCTATCCTATTCAGTTCCTGTTGCAGAAACTGAATAGGTGAATTTCTTCTTTTGAATTGTATCTTTAGTTCCTTCAATATACATTTTGCTTAAGTTTCAAGGTCTGAGACATGGGATAACATGAGGTCCTCAGCTTTGGTAAATCACTCTAATTCTTCAGAAAGACTGAAGGTGAAGCAAGTGGAGTACACCAAAGAGAGGTCTGCAAAGAACTTTGGTGTTACAGACATCTAATTAAATCATTAAGTTCTTGAATTCTCAAAGGCTCAGTATCTGACATCTTAGTCACCAAAAACACCAAGTCTAGAACATTCACATTACTGCATACAATTTTTCAAAACACACATGCATAGAAGGAGGGAAATATCCACTTGTTTATTGATGTTGGAAAAGTGCAACTCAGGCTGCCAAGTGACTCTTCTAATAGGCTTTTTTTTGTGGTTGTATATTTTTGTACAGCTTTATTAGATGCCTTCCCCTCTACCCTTGCTTACCATCATAATCTAATTTTCTCTGATTGGGTACTTTGATATATTTAGATATTTTTATATACACCCCTAGGATTTTGTTGGTCACACATTATACACATATTTTTGCTACCTATGCGTAGCAAAAGTAGACAGATATTGATGGACATTTTTAATTTTGCTAATGTGATAATATGAATTATACGAACATTTGCTTTGTTTTAGTGTACTGTAACATGGTTTATCTGATGTTAGAAAGTTGTAGGAGGGAAGCTGCCTGCTATCTTTGCTCTAGATGCTGTGCTCTGAATTGGGTTTAAACTACTGTAAAAGGAGAAGATGGTAACTTGCTTGAGATGGCTGAGCCCAGGTAATTGCAAGGTGTTTTGAGAGAGCAGATTGAGGAAGCAGGGAGAGAAGAAAGGATAGATAGTGTTAGCCCAAGTAAGGAAGGCTACGTAGCACTAGCAGCAGTCTAAACACTTTACATAGGCTTGCTTGTTCAATTGCTGTAACCTTCCCTCTGTATTACTTTAGTATACAAGAACCTAACCATTTCTTTCCAGTTTACGCAAAGTGATTCCAAAGATGTTAGACTGACTGAGTAGGCAACTCTTTCTTCATTATTCCAACCTAATGGACTAAGATCTATGAATTAGCAGCATGCCTAGTCCTTGAGAAAGGGCTAGATTAATTCTGGAAATTTCTATCAAGGTTGATGTGTACCTAAAAGGCAGCCTGCAGCATCAGTCTGGGCACTCAGACACCCATAGTGTCTGTAGAGTTTTCTCCTGTGCCTACCTTTTAAAATTTTTATCTTTGAATTCTACATTCAAGGCTTTTCATTTTGGAAAATTCATCATGCTGGATGGAGTTTTGCTTTATGGCTTCATAAGAAGGCATGGAGGCATGCCCAACTTCCATAAATTTTTGGGGTCTTCTAGTTCAAAATGACATTGCTTATGGTTCAGTGAAGATCCATAACCAGATCAAGCATTTCTGAGCTAGCAAACCTCATCACATCATTCACAAAAATACAGCCTCTGACATTGCATTCAACTTTGCATTTCATACTTTGCATGAAATCTAATATTAATATTCTTTTGCACATATTCTTATTCTGTCATCACAGAAGAGTCATGTTAATTCACCTGCTCTGTTGATCAGCATTTCCCAAGTCTTATAGAGACATAGCAGCCTTGAGTACACATTTTAGATGTTGAATATAAGTAATAGAATATTTCAAAAGAACCTATATACACCATCATATTAAAGCCTGAAGTATCATCCTTTTTTTAAGAATGCAGATAGTAAATTTAAAAATTGTTCCATTATGACCAGATTTTACTATCTGGCCAAATTGTTGCTGTCAAGGTTATCAATCAAGGTAGAAAGAACTGCACTGAACAATTACATAAGGGTTGGTAGAGGTAAATTCTTTTTGTCTGTCATTATTTTATCTTAAAATGCTGCAAATGACTACACACAATGTGTATCACTGTCTAATTAAGTAATTTTAGGGGCTCAGTAGCATCCCTTCCCTAGGGAAGGGAATTAGATGACCAACTGATTTATTTTGTGGTTCATCACTGTACATGCTGATTTCACTGTATCCTTATTTAAAAAATGCAAAATCCAAAGATAATGAAACAGAATGTTTTTTCATTGAAATAAACAGAAGAGATTTTTCTTCTAGAACACTGGGCTATAACTGCCATCTGATGTGGGACGAAAGGGACTACACGCAACCCTGAAAAAAAGGCAGGAACTATATTAGAAAGCCAAGAGTATGCCTTTCTCTTATGATTTTAATAAAGCTCCATCTGTACCATAGCTTCAACAGTCACAGAGATCATTTCGAAAGGGACAAGAATACCACCTACACTGGCAGAAGCAAAACATAAAATAACATCTGGAACCTTAAATCCCTCTCAGGTACCTGGTTTAAGGCAGTCCAGTAGTCATCCTCCCCAAAGAGAGAGGCAATAAAACTAGAAGGAAAAAATTAAAATATGCATTGAAACAAAAACAGGGGATAAATGAAAAAAAAAAAAACAAAAAAAAAACCCCAGCTTTATTTTGCTACTTTCACAATAAAAACTGTGGATTCCTGCATGCCTATGTTCTAAAACATGTTTCAGTAAGGAGAATAACTTAAAAGAACCAAAACACAAAGATAATGAGACACCAAAAGCAAGACGTTAATGGAGCAATTCAAAGAATCTTGCTGTATCCAAAGTTCTTTGAAACTTACTTAAGAAAATGGTATCTGGTCCCCTAGTGATATCCAAGGATCTTTCTTCTCAAAACTAAAAGTCATGAAAAGCGACTTTTCCTTCTTTTCCTTTGTGAAACCGTAAACCTGCCCATTTACTGATTGTAATATAAACATGCACATTTCAGTTTCCACCTCCGAGACTACATAAAAAGCAGTGCAAAGAAATTTCAGAAATGAAGCACAGACTATTTTCCAAATAAACTAGGGGATTTATTTGCATAGATATCCAAATGTCTATATCAGCTAGTCAAAATAGTTTTTGCTCTTAAAGATATTAATACCTGTATTTTATTCTAGTACACCAAAATGTTTTACTTATTAACCTCTATTTCACTCTGAATTATTTAAATGATAATATAATAAAAAAGTCTGGTACAGAAATAAAATCATGCCTTCCATAAATATTTTATAAATAGGAATATTACATATACACCTATCCCCCAGAGCTAAATAATTTGCCATGCTAACAAACCTCTCTAGGAAGAAAGAGCTTTCATTTAGTGAAAAGATGAGTGGAACCATAAACTCTGACACTTCAACACTTTAACTCATGACAAATAAACAAGACCTTCTCTCCCATGTCACTTTTACAAGGATTTGCTTATTAATTATTTTCAGCAAAAGAATTTCAATGAGTTTTTTTGTACCAATTTGATTTTTAGTGTCACTGATATAGTAAGAAAACCCAAAATCTGAATATTCAACTGAATTGGAGGAATGAGTAAATGAATAAATGAGTACTCTACACAACAAAGCTGTTCAAATTTTATTCATTTGTCTCATTTACAATCTCTCTGTCTTAAACTATGAACTAAAGTTTTTGTCATCCCAGATATTAAAGATTTACTCTGTATGAATGCCAGTAATTTTTATTTTAAATTAACTTTTCCTGACAGCATTTCCATAGCATAAAGAACTATTTTGTGGTTCTATAAATATTTTATATGTTTTACAAAAATATTTCTTAGTGGCTGACTTCTTATGTGCTCTCCACTTTTACACAAAGCTTTTAAGTACATAGTATGTGTGGGTAACTTAGAGTTTGTTTCCTCGGGCTGGTAGCTAGTTTAGTGGCAGCATTACACTAAATGACAGAGTAGGACATATTGATGTCAAATTATTAGACTGGAAAAAAGCCTGAAGATGCCTAGAGAGAATCTATGTCTGGATAATTGCTCTTTGGAGAAGAGTTGTTTGACACCTCTTTTGACAGAATGGTTTCTGAAAACAGCTCTAAGTTATTAAACAGAACAAACACTAGCCAACCCCCATGGGACAGGGCTCTTTGCTGTTTTCCTCTGCTCTGAAGACATGGCAAAAGAAGCTACATGCCATACACAGTATGCAGAAAATATCTACTTAATACAGATTTTGTATATCCGCACAAATTAGGAGTCTTGGCACAAGCATGGTTCATTTTTGCATATAATAAGAATTTGTAGGAAAGAGGCAGAATGGACTCTGACAACTTTTACACATACTAACAAATATCAGTTTTATAGAATGCTAGATTTAGATTCAAAAAGCTCAGGAAATAGAATTAAGCAGAACTCTCCCTATAGCAAGGACATCCTTAACTTTCCTGATAGATCTGGATTCATTTTAATTTTGCTTCAGTTCTCTAGAAAATAGGCTGGAACTAAAGAAAAGGTCTACTGGTTTTGATTTTTTTTTTTGGGGGGGGGGTTGGCATGGGGTTTTTTGGTTTGTTGGGGTTTTTTTGGTGTTCTTTTTGGTTTTAAACTTTTTTTTTGAGTTTTTTTGAGTTTTCAAATTTTTTTTTTAACGGTAGTGAAAGGTTCATTCACATAAAAGCTTAATAGCACAGGACCAATAAAACACACACATGATTCACACTGGTTTGTCCCACTGCCAAAAATTATTAGAATATTCATTTTCTCCCTCTCAGGAAACTGTTCATCTCATCTTTCCTAGTGATATAATTCAATTTTCTATGAGTGTCTAATCGATAAGTAACTGGATATCCAAATCTCCCACTTCCCTACAGGATCTCCTAGTCATTAAACTAGATCATACTCATTTTTATTGTGGTGAAGCAGAAATCTAACGCCACGGGTTGAGAGAATTCCACTGTGCAACCAATGGATTCAAAGGCAAGAAAAACTGGGATACTTTTTTAAAGTGAGAGTACTACTTAAAGAAAGAGAAAGACCTTGAAATAAAAACTCCCATATCCTGGAATTAAAGCTAAAAATTCTAAGAATTTAAGTGAGAAGATGCACAATGTCTCAAAAAACTCAAATTCTTTGGAAAATTCAGTCTTAGCTTACATTTAATTTCAGGATGACAGAACACTTTGTCTTATCAGCACTATCATTTACTTTGTATCACATGACACTGTGGTCAGTGTGGTCGGTCATGTCCAACCATGTCATCAATTCTAATAGTGATGACCATATAAACACAGCACTGGGGCTTTTGTCATTCAACATCTTTAATAGGACACAAAATGTTGTTCTAAGCAACATTTCAAACTCACATGGCTGTTTCCAGCCATTAAGGTCTACCAAGCTGCCTGCCTCAATGGCAATTAAAGTACTTGAAGGAAAAATTACTTGCTTTCTCTGCTTTCTAGCACACAAATATATAAAATTCATAGCTGAAGTCAATCATAATATACTAAATTCAAAAATTCTCTTTGTAGGTTTCATTTCCTCCTATGTAGAAGGAAGTCAACCTATAATTTTTGGAAGGTTTCAACAGATTTGAGCCAATCAGAAAAATAAGCAAACTGTGTTTTCATGAAGTATTCATGAAACACCATTTCATCAGTATTCATGAAACACCTATTCCTTTTGCAAATCTGTATTTTCACCTCTTTTTCTCATATGATTTTTTCATATGATTAACCACCTTGTATACTGCATAACTGAACATCATGAAGAACAACAATGAAAAAAAAATCAAGGCAAGTTATTCTGATGAAGAAAAGTAATTGGATTGCTGAGATTTTGAAGAAATGTATTATCCCTATCCCCCAATTCTCAGCAGTGTACAAAACATGACTAGAACAAAAAGAATATTTTATTTCCAGCAAAGTAGCTAATCCTAGTTATTTCTGTTTAGTGATGAGAATGGATTTAAAGTGGAAATAATGGTTCTGAAGAAAACTGGATTTTTCCTTTTTGGAAATGACTGTTAAATAGGGATATTTGGCCATCACTATTTAATGCATTTTTTTCTGCATTCTGCCCATACACGTTCTGAAATTAGGTTAAGATATTAATGAACTGTCTCTGTGAATGCAAAAATAAGGTTTCTGAAGCTGAAAATGATATCATAGGAATCATTACCTGAATTGTAGAAGCTAACAGGGCTTGAAGAAAATGGAAAATTACAATAAAATAAATATGATATTCATGAGAAAATCACAACACATTTTATAACTGTGTTTTGCAGTGGAAAGTAATTAGCAATCACTGTTGGGCAGAAAGCATACGATAGTTGTAACATATATATCTTATATTACTTGACAACTTCCACATGTAAAAAAATAACTAAAGGCCTTCCAAAGATCTCTTCTATATCCTCCAGTGGCTGGAAACATAAAAGCAGTAATTACAGCTCAGAAAGACTTTTCAAATGCAATCTGAAACCTGTTTATGATTGATTGTCATTAATATTATATTGAGTGCTTGCCATACATTTTAATATTGTATTGATGGAAGTAGTCTGAACTGATCAATACTCCAGCTTGCTCATACTCATAGGTGTTATGATTGATACAAATAGTAAAGCAATTGGTTTTTTCAGCACATAGTCTTTCCAAGCAATCCAGGAAAAAAGAGTACTTACTTTCACATGCTCTGCATATTAGAGTAAGAAAGTGAATATCAAGTTCAAAAGGTGTCACTCCATTCTTCTACTGACTGACCACAAGGAGGTTCATTGGAAAACTTTGATACAGAGAAAATAGCATAGCAGCAATGAAATTTAGCAGAAGTTTATTTGGACAAGCAGAAGTTCTACTCTGAATAAATGCCCTAAGAAACTATTGTAGTCTAGTTATAGTCTTATCTCAGTAAACTCTACTACGGGGGAACTAGGCAAAGTATGTGCTGTACACTGAGCAGCAGCAGTAGAGCTCAATGCGAGGATTTTTATGTTGCCCTGGGATCTAACATTGTCACCCAGCTCTCCACCTTTTTCCCTCATGCAATGAAACTTCCTTAAAACAGTCTGCAGGACATTTTATTCTCTCTTTCTTTTCTCTTTTTTTTTCCCCCATTGGACATGTAGGATAAATAATTTCTATTTATGTGGAATGATTTTGTATTTTATCTCAGTTTTTAATATTTCATTCTCTGCATTTAACTTCCAGTTAAAAATAAACATATACAACCTTTTAAATGTTTTACTTTTTTTTCATGATATGTTGAGGAGCTTCTGCCAAAATTATGGCATTAGTAAGTGTTTCAGATTTAATGTCACCTAAAACAGACAGAGGCAGAAAGAGGGAAAAAAGGTAGAATGGGTAGGAATTCTACTGATTTCAGCTGAAGAACTATGTTCTACTAATAACCCTGGTTTTGAAAAAGTCTTTAAAAACATAACTGATGTAGGAGATCTCAAATCGTAACGATGACCAATGTTGCTATACCTCTACAATTGTTGAATCTACAGCATATTAACAGAGACAGCTTTGCCTAGCAATACTGTGGGCAGAATTATCACTGAACATAAAATTTTGAAATATTTTTTGTCATTGGGTGAAATTAATATGTTTCTATTTTTCCAAGTTTTAAGTTTCCCAAGTTCTTTCTCGATTGAAGTTTTAGAGTTTATTAGATCAGTAATTTCACCCCACTTGTTGTTATTGACAAATCTGATAAAAGGGCAGTCTGTGTTGTGACATAGGCCAGTGATAAAGGTATTCAATTACCTGGGCTTCAGTGTTGACCCCAAGAGTGCTCTGCTTGCCAGGTACCAAAGAGATGTTCAGGCAATGATTGTCTCATTTTATATATAGAGATCCAGCCAAAGTTACATCCACTTAATTATCCTTATTTCCAGAACATACTTCATGAGCTTCCAAGTGAAAATACTGTGGCAGATGGCGTAAGAAATTTAACTGAAATTAAGGTATATTGCATGCACCAGTCTTTCAGCTTCCTCATTTCAATGTAGAAAGTAATTATGTCAAGCATGATTTAGCCTTCATAAGTCCATGTTGGCTATTCTTTACTATCTGTTTGCCCAGACAGCCAAAATTTAGACAGATATTAACAGAACACAAAACTACTTCATGCAGAAACTTACTAAAACTTGGACAAATATGCCACTCATTACCAAAGAATGGACAAATCCAGACAGGTTCTGAACACTGGGGAGAGATAATTAAACCATGAAATGTGAAATGGACTTGTGGGATGTGGCTATTAATACAGGATTGTTAAAATGTATATCACCTGAGAGAATACTTGAATGCTAATTAAGTATATAGCACACCATAATTCTAATGACTGATAGCTCAGAAGAGCATTTGCTAACACAAGCACTTATTCATGCTAATTCCATCACTCAGCTTAGAACCAGAACCATTTACTGCTAGCATTAATTATAAGCTCAAATTCTTCTTCTCAATCTAAAACTCTCTTTTAAAACCAAGTTTCACACTTACAGCTCTATGGAAGGAATTTTTTTTCAAATTACTTAGCTGCCAGTCCCAGATCCAAGTTGTATCAAATGATTGCATTCATATTCTTCCCCATTAAGATCTATTTTTGTCTTAAACTAGGTGGTCTATCTGGCAATTTATCCTACAGCAGTGAAAATAATGAGCAACAATTAGAAGGCAGGTGGTCAAGTACAGCTTTACTAAGCTTCCTGACTATGAAGACAAAACTTGGTCAAATCATGCAGCTCCATAGACCATTCCAGAAATTTAACTTTGATTTCAGTGAAGCATTTCACCTAAAGCATCTTCATTTTTTGCAGTACTCCATAAGTGAAACTACATATGGCACATAACCAGAATAATAGCTAAGTTATTGGTAAAATAACTCATAACTGCAGTTATTAGGGAGATTGTCTTGTTCTATGATATAATCCTTGCAAAAGAGGAGTTAATGTCCTGTTAAGTCATAGAATTCGGCAAAATTTGGGGTGATCACTTTAGAATAAGAATGACAGCTTTCATAACAGAAACATGAAGCAAAGTGAAAAAAAATAAAACAAAGGACTGTAGTGCAGGAAAACAACATTGATACAAAACTGATGCCTGAATTTTCTACAGGAAAACAAAATTCTTGAAATAAAGGATATATTTATCTCATTACAGAATAATGAGATTCACCACACTGTGAGTAGATATGGGAGAATATTCATACATAATACCTTTAGCAGAGTTAAAATCCCTAAATCTTCAGAGACAAGCAATATGAGTTCAAGTAACTATATGGCAAGGCCAACCGGGTCAAAACACACATAATAGTGGAAATAGCAGCAGAAAAGCATCACACTGAATGTCAGAAGGAGATTTTGTAGTATTTAGACAGTAAAGGCCTAATGCAATATTTTGAGATATTTTTCCTGAATAATTTTAAGAATTTCAGATTTTTTTTCTTGGTAGGCAAAAGAGAGAAATCATGAGAAAATTTTTGACCAAAGAAATTCCTAGAAGTAAAAGAAAACTTTGCAAAATAGATGCTGAGAGTTTAGGGAAGCAGAAAAATATTGTATTTCAGAAGAATTTGTAAATTTTACCTTCTAAAATGTATGAAAATATATCACTGCATAACCTTTAGCTTCCAGGTTTATACTCACATAAGAGGCAAGCTCTACTTGTCAAAATGTGATAGTTTGGGGTGGAGTTTCTTTTTTAAGAAATCAAGAAGTTAATTCATTTTTCTAATCACCATCTCTAAGTATTTAAACATATAGTTTCACTGACAAATCTTTGCCATTTCAGTCACAATGATGCTACAAGTTGTTCCTGTGAACAAACCAGCAGAGAAAGAAAAAAAAAAAAGAGGTGTAAGAGGAGCAGAGGGATGAAGAATAACAAATAAAACTCAAGTAAGATGTGATAAAAAGTTTTGAGGAAAAACATTGGTCCAGATTTGGAAAAGGCCTTTCAAATATTTGTGGTCTTTCAAAAGACAAGGAAGCAAATAAAAGTCTAAGTGAAAGATTAGAGGAGGAACAGGAAACTTGCATTGTTTGTTGGTAAAAAGTCTCCAGTAAAGAGCTGTATGCTGCAGTTCCTTCTGAAGAAAAGAAACACATGAAATTATGTACATTCTACCATCTGACTAAAGTAGTGATCAGTCAAGAATAAAACACCTTTTATCAACTACTTTTAACACTGTCTGACAAGTGTTAGCCATTTAAATTTACATTTGTTACCTTCAGCAGTGACTCCAAATTACACTGAGAAATCTGAAAGGTAACAGAAATTACCATTAAAAATTAAATTGTGATGATAGCAATGTTTACAAAGGTCTTGTGCATTTATTTGGAAAAAAATACTTTCCAGTCACAGATTTCTAGGCTTTCAATTTCATTACAAGAATGAATGACATAAGAATGTGAATGGTTTAATCCTCTATTCTTATACCAGGCCATCATGAAAAAACATTACTGCTTAAGCTATCAAAATCCATATGCCTACTCTTCTTTAGAGACTACAGTCATCAGGTAGACCAGCACAATACATTTTTATTACTCAATAATTAGAACTTTTTAAATTGTACATGTAGGTTCTTTATTCTCATTTCTATTTTTCTTCATTTCTTCAAGATATTTTTTTCCTAGTAACTAAAAAACTCCAATTCTTAAAGCTCATATGACAGGAACTTTTGAAAAGTGGTTTTCAATTGTCTAATTTTTAAACACAACACTTTCATCAATGACATTTTAAAGATGGTTTTCCCTTAAACAAACATATCTGAAACCTACACAGAGTACTATACTTTTCCTTCAATGAAAAAATCTCCAGAGGAAGAGTATGAATACCTCAGTTCTTGCATAATCTTCCATAGTGCTTACTACTGGTAAGTTTCCAGATGAAGTACCATGTTCAGCTCTGTTCATAATATGGAAAACATAGCATGTAAGAAAAAATTCAGACTTTATAAATCATCAGAAAAAGACAAAAATTATGTAATATCTTCTTTAGTAAAGAAGAGAAAGGACAGTCAAGATTATATGCTAGTTCTTCAGGGTTTTGCATAAAATTATATATATATCTAGGCATATATAAAAATATATATGACTATATATATATATAAAATTTTATATATATATATATATATGTACACATTAACAACTCTAAAGTGTATGAAAAATATTCCTGGGTATCAGATTGTAATGTCTCCAAATGCTACAGATTTTTAAACTTAGTAGATAAATTCTGCTGTGAATATTGAGGTAATTGATGTGTCTTTAACATCCTAGTGGGTAGGAGTTTTTAGTATTCCATTTTTTGTTTTGTTAGCTGCATGAAAGAACAAGAATCTTTTTTATATGTGGTTTTCACTTCCACAGGATCAATTGATCTCTCAGTTCCCCTCAGCAATTATTTCATTACTCCCAAACCATCTAAATATAATTTTTTAAATTAAAAGCCCCACACAATCATTTTATTTGGACTTTAAAAAAGCTCAGTTCTCCTAAGGTGAACAATTTAAAGTGTTAGCATATATTAGAAAGGCTATCATCAAAATCATCAAATGATCCCTCATTTTGTAAAAAAAAAAAATCTAAGCAACACTCTAAGCACTTCTACCTCAGTCCCCTGTCATTCCAGGCGAGCAGATCAAAGAATCACCATCACAAACTAATCAAACACCACCACAAGATTTAATATTACACCTATAGTTCAATTCATTTATCTTATTAAAAATTGATGAGCTTCCACACTTGGTTATGTGCACCATAAGAGCTCAAATTTTACTTTTTATACTGTTTAGTTCCATTCCTTCTCTTATTCAAGTACTTCATAAAATCCTCTTCCTTTTCTATGAAATCCTAGTTTATTAATATAGCCTCTTTTCCTTCCAAGAGAGTAAATTAGTCACAAAATCATAAAGAAATTTTACTTTCAGTCTCATCACAACCTGTTATCTCCATTGTAATGAATTCAGTGATCATTTTAAGGCCAAAGCTGGGAAACATGATTTTCAAATGGCAAAAATATATTTACTAAATTCCACATACACTGCACCAAAAAATTAAAAATTTTAGAAAATAATTTTGGCAGGCCAAGTCCATAGTAAGCAAAAATCCGTTATACCTTAAAATTAGTTGCAAAATGGATATCAGTAGCTTATTGGTTGCAAGGTCATTTCACTGCTGGAGCAGATGATTCTCTTTATTCTCATTCTAACTTTCTGATCCAGTCTGCAGACATATCAATAGGACAATACACTCCTATAAATTTGTTTAATACTTGATTATTTCAAGTGACCCATCACCATTTTGAAGGAAATAATACTCCAATTAATTTTAACTTGTATATATCATTATAAAACCTTTCAAAATAAAAAGCCAGCATGGAAAATGCAGGAATTTATAATTGTTTGCTTTTCTATATTTCTTTAAGACACATAACAACCATGAAATCCAGTATATTGATAATATTAAAAGAGTGACTCTTTATCCCCTATCTGTGTTTGTTATTTCCCACACACAATGAAGGAGGAAGATTGATTGCATTCACTTTCTGTCCATTTTGTTCTGATAGAAGCAAACAATTTTGAGGCAGAAAAGCAAACTATCATAACAAGCATTTCAGCTACAATTAAACATTTCTATATTTATACAATACGCAACATTTACTTGTCAAACATTTTTTTTAATTTTGAATCTATGACTGGATCATTAGATTGATTAGAATATTATTTGTTCATGTCTTTCTAAACAATTTCCTTGACAAAGTAAAGTTTAGATAAGTCTTACTCTGATAAGGCCAATATTATCTCTTATTTTGCGATTCAACCATTTACAGTTTTAGTGATTTTACTTTACTTTAAAGAAGCCATAAGCTAGAAAACGGAGTCAATACAGCAACTGTCTTGCAACCTCTACATTCCACCACAACAGCTACAAAACTTGATTTCAATGCATCTCTGTCTCCATCCCTTCCTTCATCAGTAGAGTATCATTCACTTATTTCTATTAAATCTATTCATTCATGCTTCTACTATGTGGTATTTACGACTCTGTATAGTGGTGTTTACATCATTTCATTGATTTCCGTTAGCTTCAGGAAAGTAGATGTGTGCTGACCTTTTTATGTTCAATATTTTTATTTTTAAAATGAAACCTAGCATTTCAGTGAAGGCTTCCAACCTCCACAAAAAAAAAAAAAAAAAAAAAAAAGACAAAAGACATTGAAAGAAGTTGCACCAGCAGAAAAAACAGATTAATAATAAAACTGAAGGGGATATTTCATAGCCTTCTTCAGTGACACAAGTGCTGGTCTGGCCTGATGTCTGAGGGTAGAGCAGTTTCTATTGTTTATCCTGACTTCAGCAAGGCATGCAGCATTCTCTCTTTCAAAGTGCTCACTGAAAAAATTATGAAATACTAATTACATTCATGAATGATGAGATGAATTGGAAACTGCCAGACCCAGATGGTGATGATCAGTGGCACAAAACCCAGCTGCAGGCCAGTCACTAGTTATGTGCTTCAGGAGTCCTTAGCAGGGCCAGCACAGTTTGACCTCCTCATTGGTGACCCATGTGTCGAGAAGAGAGCGCACCTGCATCACCTGTGCAGATAACACAAAACTGGGAGAGGCTGTCAACACATCAAATGCTTTTGTAGCCATTCAGGGGCTCTCAACAGGTTAGAGAAAAGAAACCCCTGAAGTTCAATAGTGCGAATCAATGCACTGCTCCTGCAGGCTCCCAGTACAACTGAAACCTTGACACCTGCACCTGATAGAATGGTAAATGAGCGTCTTGACAGCTGCTACTTCTTTCTCAAAGACCTTGGAAAACAGCTTTCCAAGGAGTAACTTGCCACTCAAGACCCAGCAACCCTAGAGACTCATTACAGCATGAAACAGAGTAAGTTTAGAACAGAATATTCTCAAAACCAATCTCCTTTATTGTGAAATAAGTGATTACCTGTCATCTCAGAATACGCTCCATAGTCATGTAATCAACTTCTCTAATTCATTGCACTGTATTGTGAGTGGTTAGCTTCTAAGTAGTGCATTACATTTTATAATGGTAGATTAGACTTCCAAGGCATTTTGATCTTGGAATAAAGTTTACTCCTTTTCATTCATAAACCTTTGTTAACTGAACATACACACCTTCTCAGATATTTCTATATAAAATCTGCATAGAGTATATTCCACTTCAAACACCTAAGGTAAATTTATGTTATTTTAATTCCTGCTCTCTTCCCTCAGGAGGTAGGAAATTTCAAATTACCAAAAATATTTTTAAAAAATTATTTAAATGCTATATGATGTTCCCCTAATATATAAAATTAAATATGTTTTACATATTTGTGGTGTTAAGAAAATCCTCTGTAATGCTTTAAAGGATAAGCATCAACTTTTATTTGTTGTCTAATTTTAAATTCAATATAAATGTGTAGTCAAATATTTACACATAATTGAAGAGGGATTGCTTCAATGTAGTAGTAAAAGCCATTCAAGAAGATGCTATATTTTGAAGTACTAACAATGTTTAATTATATTCACATTGCAGTGCAGCTGAGTCTTTTCTCATCTCTCACTTGGATGCCCTCTCACTTGAGGGCCTCATACTTATTCCATTAGCATCAAAAAAACCCACAGAAAAGCTGTCATGGAAACTCAAACCTTCAAAAAGTGATATTCAGTATATTTTATCTGTGTGTTCAAATTTATTATTATTTGAGTCTGGCACAGGCAGTACGGTTTATTATTGCTAGTTTATGTAAAGCACAAAGAGTTGTATTTATTAACATATTATCTTATTTGTACTAATATGTTCATATCCACATATGCATAAAGAAGCTTAAGCAACAAATTTTCTCAGGTTTTCTAGAAAACTAACTGGACTGTACAATCATATTTCAGAAAAATATATATTTAAGTACCGTAGTGCCAAAGAGATGAGAATGTACATTTTCTCACTCTCAGCTTCAAAACCATACAAAAAATAGTGTAAAAACTCTTTGCAGAGGAAAATTATAAATTAAAGTATGTAATTAGAAAAAATATTGGCTACAATTGAATGAGGCTCAAATCTTTTTTCTGGCACTTTAGTATGAAAATTTGGGGTTGAAATCTATTTCAATTTTTTTAGACTTGATGTTTTGGTAAATTCTGATAAGGAAATTTTCTTCCACCACTTTCATTTAATCTAACCTTTCAAAAGAAAATGTCTAGGTACATTTTTACTGTTCTGCACATCAGAAAAAAAAAACAAAACAACAAAAAACAATGAAACAAAACAAAAATACCCCTACATTGGCTTCCTGGACTTTATATTGTGCAACAAGAAATGCAGCAATCAAGTTTAATGCAAAGAGAATTACTGAAGTCACAAATATGTGTAAAATCTCATAACTTTTAATGGGTATCATAAAGCCTTGTACATACTCACCTTCTGCTTCACAACCTATGCTTAGAAACAGTTAAGTCTATCTCGGTATCCTAGCTGTAAAACAGTGACATAAATGTAATCCACTATTGCAGTAGTCCCAAATAAGTCAATTTATAAGTGCCATTACTTCCAGTAATTGTCCCGGCCTTGGTTATTTTGAGTCCATAAAGCACATCAACTTCGGCTCTAAATGAAAATAAAAATTTTAAGTACTATAAATCAACTTTTGTTGTTTGTAATGAGGTGAAGGAATCTCAGAAAAGCAAACTTTTGAGAAAAGTCTCTTCAGAGGAATATAGATCAGATTGATATCAGATAGATTCACTTCCTCTCTAATAACATATCCCACCTGGTAAATAGACTTGCTTTTTCTCCCAGTCATAAATACTCCAGAATAAAGTCTCAGGAGTAGAGGTCAAGATCTTGATACTCTTTCCAAAGTAAATGAGGAAGACATAGAAGAAAAGTATGGTTGTCTTCAAGGTAGAAATCAGGATATCAAGTCCTACATTGACTGGTACCAGTAACTGAGGTATAAATTTACCATATAGTATTAAAATTAAAATAAACCCTCAACTAAGTAAAAACAGACAGAAACAATCTAGTAGTGGGTGGTGAGGCTATCCTTGAAGCTCTCATTCCAGCTGACTCTCCAGCTAAAGAATGCTAAACATTCCAGAGACAGTGCATATGCGCATGCTACATGGATAAACAAAACAAAATAAAATAATAATAATTTTTAAAAATCTAATAGTCATTGAGCACTACTATCCTTCATTGATTAATCAGGAGTAAGCAATAATACTTCATTTACAGTCTTATTTTTATCACAGTTTAACTGAGCCTGGAACAGGTCATCTAATCCAAGGACAATTGACATATGCCCTCTGAGAGGGGAATTTTCCTGGCCAGGAAGAGCCTTATCTAGTCTTCACTAGCTCCAAGCAAAGATAAAGTGCTGAATATTTGAAATAATTGGTAGAAGCAAATAAAGCCAACATTTATTGTTAAGTACAAGTAGTAAACGTGGAAAACATATGTGAACTCAGCCAAAAATAGTGCCGAAATTCTTATGTGGTAAATTTTCTCAAGTCTTTCTATTTTTTTGTTTTATCATTTTTTTTTGGTCAAACTATACCTTACAAAAAAAAAAGATTTCTGCAAATACACCACTTCACATAATAATATTTTAAAATCAAAAGAAATATTAATGCCTGAAAAAATAACAATTTTTAATACAATCACTAAGCAGGTCATCAAAATCAATTGGTAAGTGAAAAGAGGCAAAAACATATGCTACATAATAAAATAATTTCTTGTTTCAAATATATTTCCATTATGGTTCTGACATATCATCTATATCCTGACCAATACTCTCCCAAATAGGTTAAGATCTTATTGTCATAGTTCCAGCTGAGGTACAAAGTTGTTTGTCTCCTTTCTCCCCAAAATTAAATGATTTAGTGGAACATAAAGTCAAAGGAAATGTAATGTATTTAAAACCTTGATTCCTATTAGACATTCTAAAAATCTCTATTACAAGTTCAGTTTTAAACATGATGGCTAGGACACAAGAGGAGGAAGCAAGAATCAAAGCTAATCTGTTGAAGAAGTTATTCAACAGTTATTCAACAGAAGTTATTCAACAGTTATTCTGTTATTCTTCTGGAAGTGCTGGATAAATTTTAAAAAGACAGAAATTAAATAGTCAACAAATGTCGGATGTATATAATGACAAAGCAAAATCTTGTTCTAGTATATATTATTCATTGCAGAGAGTCCCCTTCATATATCTGTTTTCAGATATTAAAAAAATTAAACAATTAAGTTTAATGTGAAATTCCAAGTATACATTAAGGACAATTTAGGCTAACTAACCATGCTGAAAACCCTGCAACTCCTCGGAAGAGATGGAAAGATGAGGAAAAGCAGCATGCAAATTCTGCTAGGAATGCTGTCTGTCCTGTTGTAGTGTGAGGAAAGGAGTTCATTTTAGCCTAAGGAGAGCAGCCTTAAATGTTAAATAATAAAAGTAAATAATAAAAATATTATTTACATTATGGTGAGTGTGATCAAATTCCTGAAAAAATACACCTTTCTGATTGCCATCATATTAGCTAAGCATTGTGAAGTGCAAAAACAATTTAGAAATGAAAATCTGTTGCATTCTTTACTCCACTAGACTATACACTACTACTTTCTTTCCCTTCACTCACATTTAATCATCCCACCCCCGAAACATGTGGGTTGCATTTTAACTTAAAGTTTGCATAGTATCTGTTTTGCTATTCAAGTAACAAGCAGAATACACTCTCATTCCCTCCCACTGAGTCTATCATTTCAATATCTTTTCTAGGCCAGAAAATTCACAAAATTTGTGACAATATGACCATAATTATTGACCTATCCGAATTTTTGTTCGGCTCTTGTTACAGCACATCTAATTTACTTTCGAAGTATGGTTGTGCATTTTAGTTTTGGCGCAAAATTACTCAATAGTAAAGTTTTTGAAGCATCATATATTCCATTTCCTTTCTTATGAAGATGCCAAAAATAATATGCATAATTAGTCAGCTGGAAAGCAAAGTTAAATTTATGGAAAGTGAACGGCTAATGTGGTTATTTAATATAAATATTATACAGTGTTTAGTTGCACTCACAGAGTTAATCAACACTGTCAAGCTCCCTGTTTCTTAATATACCAGCTTTTTACAATGACTGCAAGAGTGAGTAGCAATCAAGGCTTTGGTTTTTGTGTATTTATTTATTTATTTATACATTCCTCCTACCATTCTTCATGACAGAGTGAGGAAAAACTTTTTTTAAAAAGACATGATTTCACACTGGGTTGCTTCAGTAGTATAAATCAGGTTACTTCTTTTCAGTCTATATAACTTGTAGGAGTTGTCGAAATCTACCCCAAAAACATTCATGTCTCCTATTCTCTGTTAACTGATAAAAACCTAGTTTCTTAAAATAAAAAAAATGAGGATTTGACAGAGCTTCAAAATTTAGAAGACAACAGTTACGTTCACTGTCAAATGTTATTACAGAGAGGCCTAAATAACTATGCTAGTCTAAAGCAGTAAAAGCAAGATTTATTCCCTGAAAAATTCACTTAATTGCATACATTTGAAGAAAAGACAATATTGTGCCCTTTTTATTAAATGGCATTTATGTAGGCTATCATTTTAGTATTGTTATTTTCAAACTTAACAGAATATCCTGGAGACACAGAAGATTATTTTTCTTTGCTTTCTCTTCATTTATTTAATTCAACAAAAATACATCAGTGCCAGTAAGCTTGTTTCAATTAGATTACTAAAGCTATTGATGTGAGAACTGAGCAGAATTCTGACTTTTGTATTCTTTCACTAGGAATCGACCTCCCATTTTTCAATACTACTCACCTTGAAGATGAAATGTGCTCCAAATATGACTTGCAGACAAATATTCTTCTCAAAACCTAGAAGCACATTTTAGAAATTTTGGGGTATTTTTTTTTACTTCCATAGCTGAAAAAACTGACGTGCACTCTAACCTATTGAACTTACATCATATATTATATTTACACAGTTAATAATTTTTACAATCACTTTTCATTTCTTGAAATTGTCAAATTTTAGCCAAAACATTGGCGTCGTTTCAGACTAGATATAAGGAAGAAATCTTTTATGTTGAGGGTAGTGAGTTACTAGAAAATGTTGCCCAGGGAACTGATGTATGTCCCATCCCTGGAAAGATTTAAGGTCAGGCTGGACAGGGCTCTGAACAACCTGATCCAGTTGCAAATGGCCCTGCTTGTGTGAGGGGTTTCCGGGGTTAGTCCACCAGGGATGCCCCGGGAGACCACTTCTGTATAATTTTCCCGCCTCCCTCAATGCCAATCATTTATCCCTGTTCATGTCCATCATCGTTTGAGCTATCCCTTTGCTCTGGAATATTCCTTGCTTTTTATGCCTTCATTGGTTCCCTAGTGCTAGCGACCCCTTCCCCCTGTCCCCATCGGTCCTCACCCTGTCGGTCACCCCTACTCCTCCCCTGTATCGGTCCATTATTGGCTGGTTTGTACCCCGACCCTCCGGTACCGTTTCTGTCATATACCTTACCCCGCCCTCGGGACGGGGCGCTCAGAGCCCGCTCCCTTCAGGAGAGGGTGTGTCCCTGCACCTCCGACTTCGCTCTTCCCTCAATAAAACCCTCTGGGAAACACAGCAGCCTGAGCGTCAATCCCCTCTCGTCTCGGTGAAAGCCTCGTTTTAGCTATCCGGCTCCGGCAGATCGTACCCTCTGTGGCATCTACCGCGGGACACAGGTCCCGGATGACGCACCCGCTCCTTGCAGGGGAGTTGGACTAGAGGATCTTTGTGCGTACCTTCCAAAGCAAAATAATCTACGATTCTGTGATTTCTTCTGAGAAATGCTTCTATAGAGATCTCATGTACATGTAGACTTCTTACTCATTCAAAATTACTTCTGTAGTCATAAAAACAATTAATCAATCTTCTCAATACACAGATACATGATTTTGGACTTGAAGATAAACAAGGCAAGTCATGTCTGTCCTATAATTTTCAATTTACTATACATTATTGTTTGTTTAAATATGCTTCTACTTTCTTTGGGAACGTAATGCAATGGTACATTAAAACATAACTACTGCAACAGTATTAATATCAGTTCAGATCATTTGGAAGCTGGAATGTAATTTTGTGCACATTTGCAATATGTGAAACTTACAACACAGAGGTACATCTGTGTCTCGTCTCTTGGAGAACATGTTTAACAGATATGTATTTACCCTTCCAGATTTTTATTGGACCTGATTGATTTCAGAATTTCCTCACTTGACACATGCTACATCACTCCTTGGAACATAAGTGAAATTTAAATTTTAAATAATCATTTATAGGTAAAGCTGTCACATGGAAAATAAGAAATTTCACTCCACGATTTCCCCAGACAGGGTGAGAGAGTGGACTGAAACAACGCATTGCTTTTCCAATCCTGCCTAAATTCACTTCATTGTACTAGGCAGAAACCTTCCCATCCTTATCTAGTGTGAAAGGAAATTAACAGAACTCTCAAGGATCATGAGACTCAGTGGCAGGCTTCCAAGCCCAAGCCTCATGTGTCTCTTTCTGCTTTTATATTTCATTATTTGTCATGGTACTGGCTAGTTTTTTACCTTTTTTTTTACCATTTTTACGTTTTCAGATCTTTCTCCTCTTCAGGCACTTCTTTCTTTTGCTGCTTTCTCTTATTTTCATGTCATTTATCTTCTCAACATTTTCTTTCCTCATTTTCCCTTCTCCTCTGGAGCACCAAGTGTGCCTGGCCCTGTCCCTGAGCACTGCAATAAGCTCTTGTAGGTCAGACTGAGCTCAGTCAGAGGCCCCTGTTTTACACCTGGGTAAATTAACTAGTAGACAACACCACGGAGTAGCTACTCACATCTTGCTCTGCAAGCCTTGAAGACTCTTCACATTAAGGAAATGAAATCTAGCACTGGGCCAAATACCAAGGCAAGGTTTTTTCAGACATGTTCAGGCCTTTTCTTATTCTTTAGCTTCCCCAATCTTCTGGTGTAGCCATCCAACTACCACCACCAGAGAAAGAACTGTGTCTGCAATTACCTGGGGGAAGGGTCTTTCCAGTCTTTGTCCTGGAAAAGTCCCTGGCCCCCTACTACAAGATTTTACTGTAAAGCCCGCTCTGCTGCAACCACATCGTTAATGATTAATGTGTGGATGCTGCAGAGCACATGCCTGCACTTGAGAGATCTTGAACAAGCCCCTCTACACACATTTTTGCGCTTTCTTCTCTGGGTCTGCCTCTGAAGGCAGATCTTTGCTGCAGATAAAGTGAAGTACAAGCACCACTGGGAAATCTTCCTCTTTCCCAGTTGCAAGCCCTCATCTAGATTTGCTTGAAAAAGCTTTTTTTCACAGTAAGTATTGTAAAAAATTTTAAGGGTGTTTCTAAGTCTGCACCCAATACATTCCAGGGTTTCACATGCCACCTCTTGAAAAACACAGATGACCCAACATATGAGGGTATTGTGGTACTGTGATTCATAGAACAGAAGCAGAGAGAGCCAAATGTAATACCAGCATGACTTCCTAAGACTGATAGAAATGGTAACTGATGGCAGAATGGAACAATTTAGTATCACTCTTCTGGCTGAAACACTGGTATGGTGACCTCATCTTTGTAAGACAAGTAGAAAGAAAACACAGCTTTTACCTACATTATGCAGCAACTCATGAGTTCTGTTTCAAACCACTGATATAAAAACTACTGATATCTGGACAGTTTGCAGACAGCACTGTGAACTAACACCAACCTACTGTAACACTTGGCGGGATATGAGCAGTTAGGCAGTAATTGTTCCCCACTCAGTGATTCACCTCATAATGAAAAAGAAATGTATACGGTAGGTATATCCAAGTACATTATAATTGCCACCAAAATAGTGAACAGCATTGGAAAACATCTGCATTTAACTCCTGAAAGAGTTATTAATTTGTCAGCAGGCAGCACATGTGACAGAGTGAGATATGTCTGTGCTAAGTTACAATTTCCATTTGCATTCTGCTGAATACCAGTCTGACCTTGTCTAAAGAATCTGTTCTACTGCACTGCGGTCACTGCGCCTGGAAATTCATTGAAGGAGTAGTGCTAAGAGGCTTCTGGGACTCTCAGCTTCACTACTGGCCTACCTCCAAGAAACATTTTTTTTTTTATGATCAGGAGCAGTCAGTAGGGGGAAGAGAGAAATTACAATTAGCAGAGCTGCTGTTTCTTGCACTTAGCATGAAACATCAAGAGGACATCATATCTAAAAACACAGCTTGTCTGCAACAGGGGCAACCATTGCAACAAGTAAAAAATACATGAAGGAAAGAGGACAAGGGAACAGTTCAAAGCCCCAATCATAGCAGTCAGCCATGCTAGAGGACGATCTCCCCCAAGATTAAATAGATTTCAAGCACACACATGAACATTCAAGTTCAGACAGAACTCTCAATGAGTAGGAGACTTATTTCTAAGCTTTAAATTACCTCAAGGCTGTCACACATTCCCAAAATAGATTGCACTATAAATTCGAACTACCAACAACCTGAGTAAAATAGCCTTATAGAATGCAAAGCAGATTCATTTGAGGTTGGTTTCAACATCCAGAGGCAGATATCAGCCCAAAATGTGCAAAATTTGGCTGTGTGCTAGAGGGTCCCAAAGCTATCAACAGTGACTGCACTTTGCTGAAATGGTGAAAAAAAAGCTGACAGGCTGTACAAATAGAAAAATGAAGGTGGAAATCATGTATGCCATCAAGAGCCTGAAGCATCCAGCTATAGTCTTTCTGATGTATCAAGCAGGAGAAGGAAAAACTATGGAGATATGATAGGGTTCACAGCCTGAGCTTTTGCAACAGTGGATTGGATGGAACTGTGGGACTGGCTCTCTCAGTAGATTGGACTGAGCTATGAAATTTAAATGAGTAGTGGTGGAAATGCAGGTCTGGGAGGCCTTGTCACAGAAAATTGGGAACTCAGAGGAATGAACATGCATGTCTTAAAAACATTCAGTGATAAACTTTCAGTTTATCACACAATCTCTGAGATTCAAGCATGTATTTGACCAGCTTTAATTTCCAAGCCTAACATCGTTTCACCCTAATCAACATTCTCTTCCATAATTCCCCAGTTACTGCACTCTGTGATGTCTGATTACAGGCTCACTTAGGTCAGTAGTTCTGCATCTCACTAATACACCTTTATTATTTAAACCTGTGGGATTTAATTCAGTTGTCTATTATAGCACTGAATCTGGAACCATCCAAAATATACCTCTGGCTGACAGCTCAACACCTTCACTGAGAAAATAATGTTCATGCACAGCAAGGTTTTTGATCTAGGTAAATTTATCCTGCATGCAGAATAAGGTTCATGAAAATTATCCCTAACCAAAACAAGATATACATTTTATAAAATTATAAAGCTTTTTTTTTTCAGTTCACATACAGAACAGAAAAAAAGACAAAGGAAAGTCACATTAATATCTATCTTAATTGGTCAGAGAAACTATAATTTCCCAATAAGAATTTAATCAGATGTAGCAATCTCTGATGTATTTCCTCAACCAAGATTCTGAAAGGTCTAAAGAAGGGCTGAAATACTGTGGTGAGAAATATCACACAAATATGCATCCCTTTTTTTGTCAAAATACACACTGTTCTAATGATTCATATATTACATTGCACAATGCCACTGTAGATACACAGTCAAAAAAAATGTAAGAGTAGATGTCAAGGTGAGTCTATTTCACATTTATGCTAGAATTGACCTGCTTCATCTAATACATGATTTTAGCATTTGATCAGATAAGATCATATGAAAAATGTGTTTTGAAAAATTATAACAATAATTTTTGTTACTACAATAACAACAATAACAAACTACCTTGCCATGGTTTGAGTCCTTATAGCAGCAATGTAAAGCAAAATATGTCTTCTTTTAAAAGCACTGACTACACAGAGAAATTGTTATATTTTAGTTCAAGGACTAAAGACATTTTACTCTCCACTGCACTAGTTACCATTTATACTAGCAGAGGGCTGCAGAGATGTTAATCAGAACTTTAAGGATTAATATAATTCTACTTCTGCATGCTGCTGGCATTTCAGTGGGTGTCTTCTCTTTTGAATAACAAGATTGCTTTTGCCACTTTTCAAAGAGCTGCAAATTCCTATACCTAAAACACCCCAGTTTTTCATGTAATAACCTGGAGAAAGAATTTGTTGGAAAGTAGACTTTACATCCTGAGCCTAAGAGGCTGTATTCTGAGGCTTTTTGGCATAAATAGGCACCTGTGTTAATTATTTTTCCACCCTTGTCTTAAAATTGCCATAAGAAAGTATTTTTGGGCACTGCACTCCAAAATCTTTACAACTCTGTTAATTTAGTGAGCCCCAGAACCAGGAGCAGAGTTAGCTCCAGTACCTGGCATCACTTTTGTTCTCCATCTGTCCTAGAAGACCAATCAATTGTGAATTGATAATATTCTTTCCTGTTCGTACTATCAGTTAACTCAGCTATCAATACAGTCTATTCAAGCACTTTTTAAGTATGAAAGTTAACTTCCCGGATTCTGTAGAAGCCAAATACAACCTTGCCCTCCTTTTTTTTATGTCCAAGAGCCATAAATGTTTTCCTTTCAGTTTTGGAAAAAAAAATCCAAACACAAAAGCACAAGATCCTGTCAGTGTCATTTGATAGAATTTAATTTCTCCTTGTATGTGTGTGACTCCAGGTATGTTAAATAATTTGCTTTTACACTATCATGCTTTATCTACATATGCTAAATTTCAGTGTTAAAAAAAAAAAAAAACCAAAGGGAACCAGTTTTCCCAAGGAATGTGGGAGGGTAAAGAGAAAATAAAAATACAAGTGTTTCATACAGCATCTGAAATACTTATGGCATTTGATGTTTCTGCCATATCACAGCTGTTTCTATATAGGGTAATGTACAATTTTTCTAGAGGAGGCTTGTCAAGGCTGACTGAATTAACCTAGAAGTATTGTTCCCTTAGGTTATAAATTTCTGCAAATCTAAAGCATGAATCTGTTTGAAAGAATGGGAAAAAAAATCCCAGAATTGTAAGCTGTGTTGGTAGCCAGGGATCCTGATATTACTATCCTTGAACAAACCAGACAGACAGAAATAGTATGGAGACAGCCAGAATAGTCTGGAGAACTAGTCTGGACACAGAGAAACATAATGAAGTTCAACAGGAGAGTTGCACCTGGGAAGAAAAAAGCCCAAGTACCAGCACAGGCTGGCCTACAGGAGAGCAGCTCTGTGGAGAAAGACCTGGGGGTCCTGGTGGCTGACAAGCTGACCATGAGCTGGCAGCGCCCTTGTGGCCAGGGTATCCTGGGGTGCATTGGGAAGAGTGTGGCCATCAGGTGGAGGGAGGTGGTCCTAACCCTCTTCTCAGCCCTGGTGAGGCCACATCAGCTGTGCTGTGTCCAGTTCTGAGTTCCTCAGCACAAGAAAGACAAGGAGTTACTGGACCAGGGCCAGCAGAGGCCACAAAGATGAGTTGAGATGTGGAGCATCTCTCATGTGAGGAGAGACTCAGGGAGCTGGGCCAGTTTAGTCTGCAGAAGAGAAGACTGAGAGAAGATCCCATTAATGTATATGAATATCCCAAAGTCTGTACCAAGCGAATGTTCCACAACTCTTTTGGTGATACCCAAAGGAACAATGGAACATAAATTAAAATACAAGGAGTTGCATCTCAACATGTGGGTGGCAAAACACTGGAACAGGCTGCCCAGGGAAATCATGGAGTCACCCTCTCTGTAGACATTCAAAACCCACCTGCACATGCTCCTGTGTAACCTGCCCTAGGTGGCCTTGCCTTGGCAGGGGGTTTGGGCAAGATGATCCCCAGAAGTCCCTTCCAACCATAGCAATTCTCTGATTCTATGAAATATAGCCTAGAATGACACAGCTGCATTAGAGTCTTGACAGTTAAGTCATACACTTTGCATTAATACTCTCCAGGTGTCAAAGTCAATGTTGACTAATGCTACTCTTATGATTCACAATTTTAAATGGAGAACAAACCAAGCTAAAAATGAAAAAAAAAAAAAAAACAGAAATCAGAGAAGTGCTTAAAAAATCTCTACTCAAAAATAACTTATAATCACCCAAGCTAAGAGGACACTGAAGCAAGAATAGTCCTTATCTGACACCTTCCCGGTTTTTCTGTAACTTCATGATACATACAGCAGCAGCCCTGGAGAGTATGACATCTCTGCAGAAATGTTGCTCTTTTCAAGCTAAATACAGATGGATCTATTCAATTTCTCTGAAGGCACATAGAGATTTTTAACCTGCACATGAGTAGGCTTACTAAGTTGCATGAGAATTAACCTCTAGAGGACTACAGTAATCTAATAGAGTTTTTAGCTGGTCATTTGGTTGTGGTTTGGGGGAGTGAGGGGGGCTGTGGGGTGGAAAAAAATGCTTCTGTGCAAAAGGTTTATGTCTATCAGAGACTAAAGGAAATCTACTGTCTGATAAGCCAGATAACCTCTGGCAAATCTTATAAACTGCTCCTTTCTCATTTATTCCCCACTACATAGTGTTACTCTTTGCCACCTATCTTTTCTGATCAAAAAAACAAAGCAAAATTACAAACCACAAGCTCATGCTCAGAGTATTTACTCACCTCCTCTCCTCATATCACCATAGAATTTTCCAATTTGTGTATCAGAACAGCTGAATAGACCTCTCTGGGGAGAATTCCATACTGAATTGTTTGTTGAGGTTTATTTTCATGTTTCCTCTTCCCTATGGACCAACTGGTAGAACCTATTAACACAAGTTTTAGTATTGCAAAAATTAGCATATTGCAGTTCACCATAATGCTGCTTTCAAGCATGCCAGAAGTGAAGCTGGCATTAAATAACTAAAGCCGGGTTTTACATGCAGATGTAAAATCCCGAAAATTGGTATTTGGCTAAGGACTTTAATAAGGATTGTCCTTCAGAGACAGTTAATTTTGTCTTTGATCAGCTTCCTGTGCATAAACTCTTATTCCAAATGTGTTCATTACACTTGAAAGAATGGATTAACTTAATTCACAAAGAAAGAATATAACAAAGAAAGGATCCTGCAACAAGGTAGCTAGACAATAAAATAAATCGAAAAATGAGGGGGAGAAAAAGGGAACAGAATTAACTGGGATCCGAAAGCAAATTAAAAATAGATCAGAGAGGTTTTTCCGCAGAAATGGCAAGAGACGGGTGGAAAAAAAATAAATGTAAAGTGAATAAGGAATATTATTGCTTTAGCAAAGAGAATAACCTCCGTGATTTCCTAGAAAAGTGACTTGATTTAGACAAAGGATTCACCCATGTGACATGAGGTGATAGTGACAGAACTTGTTTCGTAACAAAAGCCTTATTTCCTCAGTTGTGGGGGACATTGCAGTCATCCAGACAGAGAGGTACATGTGAGGAATAAACAAACTTTTTACAGTAAACAGTGCAGTCAGGATTTGGTTGTTCTGAATTTTGCTATCAAACTTTTAATTAGGTTTTCCACAGATAACTGGCAGCTGATCTGGGTACTTGTTAGATAGCAAAAGGGCATTTGGGATGTACTTTCAGTGTGCAGTGTCACAGAACACTAAACACTTTCCCAAATCAGTTTCCAGACACTTCTGCTGAGTATTCCAAGAAACTGTAATAATTTTAATTTAATGTCCTAGTAAGTTAGAAAGGGCAAAAATTATATGTTAGCTCATAAAATGAGCTGCTTCTAATATGTGTATTGATATTTATGAAGCATTGGTTAATATTAACGTTAGTGCCACAGAAAAGCCAATTGAAATTTCAAATTTTAATTTTTAAAAATTTGTAAAAAATTTAAAGCAAGATTTGTAAATATTACACTGCAAACAAACTTAAAATGGGCGGGAAAATCCTCTATACAACTTAACCAATACACTGCAACTGTCCACAAAGTTAAGGAGAAACTAACAGTAAAGATTTATATTTTAATGATTTCTTCAGAATTTAGGCCTCAGGAGTGGATTCCAGATACACAGATCATCAATTAAAAGAAATTTCTAATCTCACTCTGATTTTTACAAACTTGTTCAGAAGGTGCTTTCACTTATATAATTCTGGAAGGAAAAAAATAATTTTTCACTACTTTCCCCTTGACTAATATAATTTCTTATTCTTTGCTTTTCTTCACTAGAAATTGTATTTAATTCCCCTTCTCTTTTCAACAGCCATATTAAGAGTAGAATTATCCCAAAAGCTCACATGCTGTGGTGCTTAAAAAACAAACAAACAAACAAAAGCCCAAAAGCAACCACCAAAACCAAAATAATTTGTCATTTGAAAGACTGAAACAGCTACAAAACATAAAATGTAAAATCCAGTTGTCATTCTCATTCCAAGAACATAAATGATCAAGAGTTTGTAGCTGTAGGACTACCCATTATAGTCACTCAGTTTTTTCCTACCCAGTGAAATGATCATTTCAGATTTCACAGTTACACTATCATTTCTCAGAGGCAATAAGAATTAAGGCACAACATCAGCAGAGTTCACTTCTGCTGACTTTACATGGCTACTCATAATTAAAGAATAATGACATTACTCCTAGGTACCACTCAGCCACCACATTTCTGTTCCACAGTAAAACTCTGTTTTAGCCACTAGATTTTTTAGCAGCCTTAGGAAAATAAGTGCAAAAGGCAGCAATCCAGTGAAAAGTATCTGTGCTATTAACAATGCATTCTCTTTTGCCCAATATTAATTCCTAGAGTTCTGCATATAATTGTACAGTTAAGTACACTTAATTGTACAGTTCAGTCATACATTGGTTACATCTGTAACAATTTTATCTTATCAAGAATTACACACAAAAATTCACTCTAAACCCATAACTTCTTTCCCTGTGCCCTGATTTCAGCTGTTATGGAGTTAATTTTCTTTCTAGTTGCTGGTACAGTGCTGCGATTTGGATTTGATATGAGAATAATATTGATAACACACTGATGATTCAGATGTTGCTCACCCTAAGTCAAGGATTTTCATTTTCCAGTGCCCTGCCAGTGAGCAGGTGCACAAGATGCCAGGAGGGAACATGGTCAGGACAGCTGACCCAAAGTGGTCAAAGGGATATTCCACACCATAGATCATTCCCAGTATATAAACTGGAGTGTTGGCCAAGAGGGATCAATCACTACTTAGAGACAGGCTGGGCATCAATCATGAGGTGGTGAGCAATGGTTTTGTGCATCATTCATCTTTTTTAAGGTTTTATTACTTCCTCTTTTTGTTATCTCCATTTTCATTGTAACTACACTGCTGCTGTTGCTGTTGTTAGTAGTAGTATTTATTTTATTGCAATTATTAAACTGTTTTTATCTCAGCCCATGGGTGTTACCTGGCTCTGATTTGATTCTACTACACATAAAACTCTCCAGGGGGCAGGAGAGTGAGCAAATGTCTGTATGGTACTTATTTGTTGGCTGAGGGCAAATCATGACACCCCGGTTGTTTATCAGAACCTTAAAAGAGGAAAGTAATTTCTTCATCTTTCCTACTTAAGAGGAGAACCACTTTCCTCATCAGCTAGTGATTAGATTGTTTAAACTTTTGGCAGATATTGCACAGACACTTAAAGTTGGTTTAATGCATTTCTAAATTCATGAAATGAAAATGCAAGAAGTTTAACACAAATTTAACAAGTACTGTGAAAGAATAATCCATTTATTAACCTTCCATTTTAAGAAGACATAAACATCTCAGGAAAGCACAAGTATTTTACAGAATATACTTGTGTGACAAACTTTGATTTTAAAAATTTTCACCTCTAAAAATTAAGTGTTTAAACCATGCAAAAGCTGTTACAAATATACCAACCTTACTGTAACTTGAATGTGCCATGTTGAAACCACTGGCTGAGATCCTATTACCCATGATACATGGAGGATCCACAAAACAGTTTAAAAAGAGCCATAAAAACATCCATAAATTTTTAGGACTGCCAAATCAACACTAGGTTGCCTACATACCTACAGACCACCACAGACACACACCCACACACAATGTGTATGCCCTCTTCTCTCCCTTCTGTTGCACAGACCCATGGGCTCTGCAACCGATGAAGAACTCACACCAGCACAAATTCCTTTTCACATCGGAAAAAGGTGTCAGACAAGGAGCAGTGATGAAACCTCTGTGTACTGAATGTGACTCCCAGCGCTGCCTCTGAAGAGGCAGAATGTGACCTGTGGCAAAACCAAAGAATTTTTGTCCTTAAAAACTCTCAGCTAATAATTCAGATTAAATTTATGGAACTTGCCAGCTATAAGCTATTCAAGTTTTGTCATAAAACCCTGAGTCAGCACTACAGGAACAAAGCCCAGCTTCCAGACCTTGGAGGCCAAATGGACATCACTGAGGTACCTACATCATTGAAAATTGAGGTTTTAAAATAAATTCTTAGTTTAAAATATTTTATTAAACTGATAACTTCCATTTTTAAATTATTTACTGACTATTCGTTAACTCTTTGATGTCACACAGAAAGAAAGAATTAAATAAGTATATTAAAACACAGGGTTATATGAAGTGATCCTATTGTTCTTCACTGCAACTAGGTACTTACCCACAGGTTTTTTCCACCAAAGGCCTAAAAAATAGTTGCAACCACATGCATCTTAAGTGAAGCAGATGATGGTTTTTGTACATTGCATTATACAGACATATTTACAGATTAGAAGCATTTTTAATTTTTCTGAATTTATATGATCAGTGTTTGTAAGCCTGTATAGAGTACTTTTTTGGCATATACTAGGATTGGACTGTGCATTTCTCGAACTTTGAAATATTGAAACTTACAAGATAGTAATCTATTATTTTTTTCTTTAACTCTATTCAATAGCAACAAAAAGTTAGACTTGTTATTCAGAACAGCCTCCTGAAAAAGTATTATTTTCAAACAATCATAAAATGCCATTATTAAGTAATTGTGGAGAAGCATAAAGCTCTTGATTCAGGGAGGCTTGTCTTCTTTTTGACCAGGAAAATTAGTTTCTTTTTTCCTTTCTCTGCTATTTCTGTATATCAAAGAGAATTTTAATAAAACCCTGTTGTTTTGTTGGAAGTTAAAGAGCTCTGGGTGGATGTACACAGTGCCTGGACATCTTGCAAGTGAATGCCTAGTATTTGATCTTATGCAATGTAAAAGTAAAACAGCATTTCTACAATGTAAAACCAGGTGAGACAATTAGCAGATAATAAAGTTTTTCCACAGTTTTTATCTCAGCAGGCATGGTCAGTAATGATCACTAATAAATGCCTTTCACTGGCAGTGATTTTAAAAATTCTCTTCATCATTTCTTTTTTTGCAAAACAATTACCTATTTCCCCCTACACACTCCACAGTTTGAAATGTAGTCGAGAACACTATTCCTAGGAATCTCATTTACAAAGTGCTTAAAGAATCATCTGAGATCAAATACTACTAGGAATTCAATTGAGGTAGCAGCAATTCAGCTTTCTTCCATGCTGGAGAAATCCATTTCAGAGCCAAAAATTTAAGTTTTCAATATAGTTTCTGTTTCAAAGTGAGGTTAATATGTGAGGGAGAAAGAAATTTTTAAAAGAAGTAAAGAGAATGACTTATTCAAAGAATGGTTCCAAATAAGAATGACCACAAACAAACAAAAAAAAATGGTCCTGAAGTTTTAAAATCAAACTAGTTTCAGCAGCTGTAATGTCTTTAATTTTTTTCTATGAAATTACATTACTTTACAATACTGGATGAGCAAGAAAAAGATAATAAATTCAATTCACCTGGAATGCACTTCAGCACTCATAACAGAGGCATCATCCATAAATGTATCAATTATAGGAAGATATTACTATAAGCATTTGTCACAATTTCTCATAATTTTTAATTTCAAACTGCTGTTAGCCATTGCAATTGATTTTATCAATTAATCTTTTAACTTTTTTCAAAATACATTACACATCAGACATAGAGCTATCATAATGGAATTATTTAAAATACCAATAATTACAGTAATAAAAAGGAAAGGCTTATGAGCTCTTACATTTATGAAATAGGGAAGCAACATTATTTTTTTCAGCCAGCAGTAATGTAATAATAAACAAAACCCAGATAAAACTGACCAGAGACACAGATGGAGGATCAGAACCCAAAGTATTTATGCATGAAAATGTGAACATGTTTTCTTTAGTCTTTCTAGCAGAACCTGCATCTCTAGGTTGCCAAAGCACTGTGGAAAACACTTCCAACTCTGATTTTCAGATCATTGAGTAAGGAACAAAGGCATTCAGGAAGCAACACTTTCAATGGCACCGAGTAGCTCCCTGCCTCACAGACATTTGCAGAAAAAAATTCTAAGTGATGTGTTATTAGTGGACACAGTATTACAAAGCAATCTTAAGGTTAACATGATAATAATTCTTAGAAAAGGACAGTAGCTTCTCCTCTAGGAAGCTTCAGGCTATGCTTTCACCCCCCTAAATCCTGCACAATTAGAATTAAATCAGCTGTGGAAAACTATCAGTGTCATATTTCCTAAGAATATTGACTTCATCATGAGAGGGATTAGCACCTGAATGTTCTTTGTCTAAAATTTTATTTGTTTGCAACTATAATTATGGAGAGAAAAATTCAAAGGTCAAAATGACTATAACTAAGGATGTTATTATTTCCAGCCAGCTCCTCATAACTGACTGGGTGACCTTTCCTAACAAACATACTGCTAGGTTTATCTCATTGTAAGTCATCGATTTAATAATTTATAAGTAGGTACTTGGTCATTTACTGTGTCACAGGTGAAGAAAAAATGTGCCGCACACAGCGAAAACCAATAGCAATATCCAACATCCTCAGTATGACAGAAATGCCCTAACCTTGTGTTTGCTCTTTGATCTCTGATGTATGATCACAGATCTCCTCTTTGGTGATAAAGACTGATTTATCTGTGTAAAGTCTTCCTCTCATATCCACAAAAATAGGAATCTACTTCTCAGGTACAATCAAGCATTTAAGGAAGCTTTTAGGAATAACTTAGAGATGCCAGTTGGTGAGTTTGAGCTATATAGTTAACAATATTTTTACATAGACAACAGATAAAATTAAGTGCAGAAACTCATAATGTTTTGGTCGCAACAGAAGCAGGTATTATTAAGACAGGTATCAGTCTTCAGTTGCTTGCAGTTTTGACACACTTGCACATCCTGAGAAAGTTTAAAAACACACTTCAAAATTTCAGTCTGTATTAGATAAATTTTAGGTTACCTGGCCTTTTCAACAGTGAACTGCTGAAGCCAAAACAACACACAAATCATCCATAAGAAACAGAAAGCGCTAAACCTCTGTGAAAAGTTCAGGAGAATAGGTGAGAATGAACACAGAAGGAATATTCATGAATCTGAAGGTGATGGGAATGAAGGAAAATGGGATTTTCATTGTGATTTAAGCCAACTGTAAATTAGTGGGACAAGAAATTAGATGAGACGGGAGACATAACTTACCAGAGCCTCCTGAGTTGCAGCCTCCTCTTCAGTCTCAGCACTTTGCTTGTGCCAACAAACTTTAGTGAAACTTAACAGTTGTCCCAATCTGTGGGAACTTTAATACTATTTACATTTATTAAAACATTTCTGAAGACATTTTAGCTGTATATGAGAAAAAAAAAATAGAAGAAAAAACACTTCTTGATTCTTCTGATACTTTATCCTATATAGTATACAGTGTAATGACATCATCAGACTTGAGAATTTGAGTGGTTCTTAGACAAAGATCCTGTGTATTTGTCAAAAAATCTATTCTGCCACTGTATATTGTAAAACAGTGATAGATGAAAACTCACAGTGATTTTTTTTCTTAATTACACTGTCATTCCTACAAATCTTTGCAAAGTTCAAACAAACAGACCTTTTATTTTTATTTAAATTAACACTTTAAAATTATACAATTATAATTCCATTATTCAAGTTGACAAGACTACTAAAAATTTCAGGGAGTTACTACTATACCACTACCTTCACCTTGACTGTTTGGTTTTTCTCTTTTTTCTGTTTTGTTCTTCTTCCAGCATTATATTCTCAGAAGCTGCATTTTGCTGTTACCATGGAAAATAAAACTGTTTTCAGCACTTTATTTATCTACCCACTCCTTTTATTAGTTTAAGTCTGACTAAATGTGCCCTCAACCTCACATATCTTTAATAGTGTAGAATCTACTTTGTGAATGTGGCTACTTTAGTTCATTTTGTTGACCATCTCCTTTCCATCAAAGGAAGGTGAAGATGAGAATTTGTGGTTGAAGTTCAAATTTTTGAAGTTAACTGAAGATAAAGCTAGCATAAATCATTGCCTAAGTGATAGAGCCTGTGTAGATCTTTTTCAGCTGTGGCAGGATTGGCTGAGAATCAAAACTTAACAACTGATAATTATACAGAGTTTTAGAACAGTAGCACCTGAAGATGCTCATCATATCTCAAAATAGAGTGTACACTTCAGGGCATATACATAATAGCCTTTCTGCAAAATGTAGCCTTATCCTTCTTTATGGAACAGTTCATTCTGCATTTCAGAAAAAAACAGAATAGTATTTGGAGTTTGCTTCTGCTTTTAGTAACCCTATAAGGAGTTTTTTGTAATTCATCATCGTCTTGATTAAATATTGCAATATTAAAAAATTACTATGAAATGTATCTCCCTGTAAATTAAGTAATATATTCTATTGCAATATTTTTAAGTTAAACTTTGAAATTTCCTTACCAGGTAAAACTGCATTTCTAAAGTGTAGCTAACAACATTATCATACCATTTCTACGTTTTGTTTATAGCATAAAAGTTGACTACCCACAGAGATAAATACCTTTCATCTCTGTCTCTACAAAAATTTGAGTATCTGGTAAAAGCATTTTTTAAATTATTTGCTTTGAGAGATTAGCATTTCAATCTTTGAAACTAAAGGTTGGAGATTTGACCAAAAATCAAAGGAATGAACTTCAATTGTCAAGATTTTTGAGGTAGGAGGTTGTAATTTGTTTTTCCAAGCTAATAAAAATAAATTACTATGAATAAAGACTTAACCATGCTACATATAGCATATGCTAAAAATATTTACAATAGCTTTAATTAATGTGTATCCTGAAGTTACACAGGAAATAAGAGAAACTCCTTCATATGTATTTACCCTGAAGACAAAATTTTTTTAATCCACTTCATGGCACAGTATGCTATTCTAAATATCTTATGCAAAAACCAGTAAGAATAGGAATTTCTAAATCTGCATTACTGAGTACTACATACACCCAAATCATGCAAATAAGTGACTTCATTTCTCATTCATATTCATATCATACATTCTATCTTCAGTGATAATAAGGTCTAAAGACAAGCAATAATAAAAATTTCAAATCCGATGCTTCATGAGGCACATCAGCAAGGCAGGTTGCAAGCATGACAAACTTAACTGTGGGGTAATGGTGTAACTCCTTAAGAATATGCATCATACTCACTTACTCAAGAAGGTTTCAGTTGCACTTGTAATGAATTGCTTGCAATTAATCCATGAAATAACAATGCAGTTAAGGACATGACCAAAACAGGCATCAGGCTCAATACTCAGAATGTCTGAGAAACTTCCTCTATAAGACAGATGTGAGACTCTTCCCTTCTTCCCAAGATTTCTGTTAAGTGAAAGCTCTTTGTGAAAATTCTGTGCCACATCAGTCCAGACAACCGCATGACAAAATACTTGATGTGTTCTTCAAATTGTATATGTGCAATCATGTATATGAATTTAAACATGCAGTGTTTGAGACACACAAACTGGACTACAGCTTGAAGCAAAGAAATGCCAGAGTGTTACTGAATGTATAATTTTGACTATCAATTGTGAAGATTGATTTGTATGCCTCCCCCCTTTTTTCTCTTCCTTTGTGCCCATTCCTTACTTTAAATGTGAATGAAAGGTACCAAGGCATTCTTTCACTGAAGCAAAGGTACCACTCTTTGGACCACTGGGAAGGAAAACGCAAGTGCTATGAGTCGTTCTAAAGTCTACCTCTGACACATGGAAAAAAAAGAGGGTTTAGAAGCATCTCCAGGGCCTATTTCAAGCTTTTCTGACTTTAACACCAAGGTCAGCATTGTATTTTTTATTCCACAGATCACATTCCTAGCCTGAATAAACAGTGAACAGCTTTGTATGCTGCAGTATCGCCTTGATTTATCTGCCACAGACTTCTTTTCTCACTTTTCTAGACTCAACCTGGCAACATGACTAAGCACTGTCTTTACAAATTTGCATACATACCCAAGGCTTTTTGTCTCCAGGGCTTGTGGTGAGTGTCCATGAAGGCCCTGACGCTCTTGACAGCCGAGGTCTGATGATTTAGTCAGGTTTGAAGTAACCACTGCCATCACAGAGACTGAGAATGTACAGCAGAGCTCCAGCTGATGCCTGCTGCCATTCTGGCTTTGATGATCAGTTTGGAGTCTGTACTGTTTAAATTAGAGATTGCTTTAGCACAGTATCATATGATCAGTATATTCTGAACAGCAAAGTTTTGTAGAAATTATGCTGGTTCAAATTATGGCACGACCAGGGGTAATGGTAATTTATATTGTGTTTATTTCTCACAGGGATTAGAGTCTGAAACCTGCAGATTTTGAATTTACCCTAAAGTGGCTAAAACAAAATTGCTGTACTGTACGAGATTCATGAGCAGCTCTTCATTTGGAGATAATAGAAAATATGACAAAAGGAGATAATGTTAAGTTTATACACAGGCTATAAGAAAAGAAGTTTTAAAAATTGAGTGAAATTATCCAGCTATAAAATTTTGGTTTAATAGTTTTGCTAGAATGGTCCCCTTACATTAATAAGGCAGATTGGGATATAAAAAAATGTTGAACCTCTTTGTGGGATGATATAAGTACAAATAACGTCCTAATGCTGCTCTTGGAAGGAAATATAAAAGCCATGTAAATAGTGACTTGAAACTCCCAAGACTTGACTCAAAACTAGAACAAAGTCAGACTCGATATTGTGTTGCATCTCTTTTCCAGAAATCAACTTGTGGCAAGTATGACATAATGCAAATAAATCTACAAGCAAATAAAAAGCCCAAACATTAATTTGAAGGGCAAAGAACTGCTCATAGATTTATTTTGCATTATTATCAAAACATCTAATCTCCCTTTTATAATTCTATTTCTAAAACTAAAAAGACATTTCTGTCATAGTCACAGAATAACAGAATCACTGAATGGGTCAGGTTTGGTCATCTTTTCTTGACTTTGAACAGGCAAACCTTCCCAGTTTTTCTTCTTAAAGGAGATGCTCCAGTTCCTTAACTATTTTTTGTCATCTTCTGCTGAATATTCAACCTTTGGCTAGAAACAGAAACTACCAAGGGAGAGCAGAGGGACAAATCTGACAGAGTGAATTCTGCCTCAAAACTTCTTAGCTTTGAGAGTGGATGATCAATAATGACCTAACAACACCAGCTGATACCAAATCACTCTTCAATCATTAGAATAATTTACTCACGTTTGTGACCATCAAGAAAATACATGGATTTTCACTGGGTGTTCATTAGAAGAGAAAAGTGAAATTACAAAAAAAATGAGTTGCACAATTTCCAGATGTCTTTTTTTTTTTTTAGTATGTGTTGTTTATACACTATTTTCTTATTTTCTATCCTGGACAACCTACTAATTTATTTCCCAGGAAGTTTCATCAGTGATTTCTTTTATATACAAATGCTCTCACTAATGCTGGACACACACCTTTCGTTCCCTGAAGAATTTTTTGCCCCACTTTAAATTTATACTTCCAATCCAACAGCCTTGTTTACTTATGACCAGAAATGCATTAACTTATTTTACATTAAATTGAAGTCCTGTGCAGCCAGGTAAGTAAAGATGGAGGATCAGGTGAAAGAAATAGAGGAAAAACACTTGTATGGGTGACAGCTGCTAATTATTAAGAGCAGTAATATATATAGCAATAAATGTGCATACATTGCTTTTCTAAGTAATATGGATGCCAGGAAAGACAAAGTTGCTGGAACCTTCATAGCCAGCAGGACACAGGCCAAGCACCTTTTAATGTATCAGCCAGCACATCCACTTATTGCAAGTTTGACACTGTACTGTTTGAATAGGCTCTTAAGTCACAAATAAGTATTCCATATTTGTAATATGAGGTACCCTATATAGAGACTTATTTTCTCTTTCAGTGAAAAATGGGTAAGTAAAGCCTATTATTCACCACCTAAATAGCCACCAGCCAGTGACTAACAGCTAGACTATTTGATCATGAAGTTGTAGCTTACTGATATGAAGTCATATTTCATGGCAGCTCTTGAATGAGAAAGAAAATGCAGGGCTCACAGGAGGGCTTTTGACAGTTGCTGCCATGAAATGTTTTCATTTGTCACTATGACAGTGAACAACAAGATACTGACTGAAAGAGAGGGCACGAGGACAAAGCTGTCTTCAGCCAACTTTCACTGAGCTTTGACACACAGACATATGAATACACTTGGGGTTACTTAAATTTTCCTGATTTTGCTCAATAACCTTATTAACCATTTGTATTTTGGGCAAAATATACAACTGCATGTTCCTGATGCTGCAGTCATGCATAACAGCAATTGATGCAGTCCAAATGTCACTAAAAATTGTCTAAATCTAAAGCATTGGTGTCTTTAATGACAACTTTTATTATGACTGCTGGCTTGTTTCCCATAAACAACACAGTTTTCCACATTCTTTCCTTTACTATTCTTCCACTTACAATGATCAACAAAATTTCCACACTTTTTTCCTTACTATTCTTAGACATCTCAAAAGCTGCTGTTTTTCTTTTAACTAAAAAAAAAAGAAAGCTAACTGCATTTCTACAGAAACATCGTTCCTATTCAAGTTTAACAATGCTTGTTTTCCTACACCTGAAGGAATTTCTAACACAATTTATGGTCCAGATAATATTTAAATCAATGAAATAATCAAGAAAGCAGTAACCTTAATAAGATATAAAATTCCATGAACTTCAATATGAAAAAAGCACACCTATTATCTCTTGAATATCATTAGCATCATGCCAACAGCAGCACAATATTTAAAAGTTGTCTTACATGTTCCTCCCACTACACTTATTTTATTTCCATAAGGACAAAAGCCAGTGTCTGATGTCATTTTTACAGCCTTATTTCTAAAATATCTTTTATCTTCATCGACCTACTTCTAAAAGCAATCCCTTGCCTATCTCCATATTTTTAATCATTCTTTTTAAACATTTTCCACCAATAGGATATGGTCCTGTTCTAAAAATGGTGATCATATCTTAAAAACATTCATTGCCACATCACTAGTCTTGTTAAAAGCTAGAAACAACTGTATTTGTTTTCCTGAAAACATTCAACAATGTCATTTATAAGACTGCAAACAGAGGCCTAGGAGAATAAAAGAAGTTCTATACAGAGTCAAAGGGAAGAAAATCAATTGAAGTGTTCATAAACTCATGAAATGGAAAGGAATAAGACTAATGAGCAGATCTGAAACATGTAATTAGAGCTTTGCATACAGGGATTGGGGGAATGTCGCCCTGATTCTTAAGATTTTCTAAAGCCTTCTGAGTTTACATTCTGTTAGAGAACTTTCCCACACAATTTCTGTAAACAACATATTGTTTTGCATTCCTTCATGGGGGTGGAGAAAGTTGATGTACTGGTAGTTTCTCCAATGTCTTTGGAGAGGTGGCCCAATGTGGAGCCAATCCACCACCACCTTTGGAAATATAAAAGTCGGATTCAGAGAATAAACTGCTCTCTTCTTTACCTTACAATAGCAGTGGGTCAAATTGTTCTTTCACGTGTCCTATAGCGACAGGGGAATTTCAGTTCTAAAACCTTAAATTAAAAGGAAATTGTCACTAAGCTTTGTTATTGTAAAGCTACATGAACATCTGAACCAATTAAGTATACCCAAATAATTCTAGGATTAATATTTGCCCTAATCTACAATATATCATGCAGACATGGAAAAAAAAAGATCAAACTGAAAAGCAGCCTGCTTAAGAGACATAATTTGGAGGAATGAGGGCTTCTTTCAGATAGGATTTTCTTTGGTACAGGCATATTATTTCAATCTTGTACATTACAGCAGGTGCTACAAAAACAGGATAACTGAAGAGCAGGGCTGTAAAGGCTGTCCAAGCAGGTAGCTGGGCTTGGCCACAGCCAGTGTTTGTCACCACAAACAGAGCTTAAAGACCAGAAGCAAGATAAGCACAAATGACAAGCTCAGTCTTGGTACAAGTGATACCTGGGATAAAACATTGGGCCAGTATGACAGAAGAAGTTTGAATGAGGGCTTGCCTTGCAGATGAGCCATAGATAAGAATTTTCTATATACTTTGGAAACAGAATATTCACTAGATTGCTTATCTTCCTACTAAAGATTATTATTCTTCCTGTACTAGTAAGAAATAAAAAAAAAAAGGTGGGAGGAAAAGTAGATGTCAATCTAGTTATTTCATTTTCGTTTTGAAGGTGGAGATGAGGGGAGATTATCTCACTAGTGCCTCACATTGTTCCAGATTTCCAGGATGCTGAGTAAGAGTGCAAACAGTGTTTATTAATAGAGACCTCCAAAATCTGTACCTATCCTTTGTTGCTCCCAGTTAAGTCTTGAAGAAAGGTAATACAAAGAAATCCCCAAGATTATAATGTTCCTGACCATTGGTGTCGTTCTCTTTCTTATGTGAAGTACTCTATAAGCAGGAAATGAACATTTACCAGAGGACAAATAATATGGAGAGGAATGACACTGAACAGAGGTGGTCTTAGGGTGCAACCTCCACTGTTATCCTACACATCAGCAGCTCCAGGAAACCTTGCTCACCTAGTCATAGTCCCAACATCAAAGCTGGAAAATTGGAAGTTAATGGAATCTCACATATGATTGAGTATTGTCCTTAATAAAGAAGATATCTGAAAATGTGAGCGATCTCAAAATATTCCATTAATAATATGTTGTTTATAAATTCTCTTGAACTCACCCAGCAGAATTTAGGTCTCACTCCCCTCCCATTATGCTTCTCAAGAAGTGGAGGAGCCTGGTACCCTTTCCAAGAAGTTGATCCACAAAAAGGTCAAATTAAAAGTGCCTAAAGTGTGGCATGGCATTTGCCCAAATAACTTGCAGATTGTTATCATTACTCTGCCAATGAAAAATGTGGTCATCACCATCTCTCCATACACTTTCACTTCATGTTCCCATTTCCTCAAATGATTTTACTGTCTGCTTCCTCAGCCTGTCTCTCCCACGCTTTCATCAAAAACTCTTTTGCTCTGCACTCCTCATTTCCTTGGATGATTCACTGTATTAGAATAGCTTTCCATTCCAAATTGAGAGAATATGGGAAATAATTTCTCAATTTCAATAAACACTTCAGAGGAAGCCATTTTAGAATAGCAAATTGCTCCCAGGAGTACAGACCACTTAGCCTTCAAATAAAATCTGGTTTAGTAAAGGAGCTGGAATTATCTCTAATAACTTTATTTAGAAGCTGATATGGGGGGGGGGGGGAATGAAAAAAAAACCAATATGATCAAATGAATATATCTCTACCTTGATTTTCATTTATCTTACCTCCATAAAGAATCTGGGCTTGGTGCCAGCATTACTATGTGAAATTACTTTTCTTCACATTCACATTCAGCAAAATCTCCTTGATACAGAGTCTCGGAGGAATATAATATGGATTCACTCTTCCTCATCCTTGCTACTCATAACCTGCAGGCATTTTCTTTTACATAGTGTCAAAATCCAACAATGCTAATAAAAGGTGTAAATTCCTGCTATAAGGTAATGTGAAGTCTAAAACACACGTGCACAAAACCAACCCACAACACTGTAGTGCAAGTTACAATTCATTACCCTGAGTCTGTGATTAGCCAATATCTGAATGTGATTATGGTGGTGTCCTTAGTTACTATTATGTAATCAAAAGCACACTTTGAGATTTCTCATCCTCAGATTTAATGCAGGTCAGTCTCAATGGAGGATTGGGATCCACCTTACTGAATTATCCATCTTAAGAACAAAAAGTCAAAATTCAAAATCAAAGGTCTTGACTCTGCTAAAGTTACTGAAAAAACCCTTAAATCTATTGAACAGATGATGTTCTGATGCAGAAGCTGCGTTCCTAGTGAGCAGCTTGAACTCTACACCATTGCCTTCCTAGTCAAGGGTACACCTGTGCTCGCAAGTGCCTACCCCAAGCTTCCCAGTGCCAAGGCTTCCTGTGGCTTCCTGGGACTAGGAATGCCAGGGACTCACCAGAGTTGGTCCTGACAGACTCTGGAAGCCAGAATTATAAACCCACTGGGATGTTGAAAATGTTGCTAGTTCATTGATGCTCTTCCAGTTTCTCAGAAAGAGAAACTATGTCAAAGTTGAATGAAAAAAATTGTAAGGTAGCAATCTACTTTTTGGTCCACAGAGCCATTGAAAATGTTTTAAATGTTCCACCAATAAGCATGATTTCAGAACAGATTCAAGATCTTCTCTTATGAAAAAGCTGGATATCTGGATCACAGTGTCAGTCCATGCTATCTCAGCACAGAACCCTATGCTTGTACACTGTGAATGGCAGCTTCTGTTTGAGACCAAGCAAGAGTCAAGTTCCTTGCTGTTAACATGCCATAAGTCAAACTGCTTGAAATTTACCCTCAGAAATTTAAGCAACAGTCATTATCCATGTATATCTGACTGGCTGCAGTTTATACTCTTGCTTTGTTTGCCATTTTAAACATTTGTCTCATTATTAGTATCATTATCAGTGGTGGTAAAATAATTGAAGCAAGTTCTTCATCCTCAGAAACTACCTACATTGTTATAAGCAATGGTCATTCAGATAACAGCAAATTGGAATTGCTTCACTACATTTAGCTCTCTAACATAACATTTAGCCAGTCAACATACTCTTTGTGTTGGACACATGTCCTAAGATGTCCATATCTGCACATGAATAAAAACAACATTTTCACAAAAGACAGTAATACTTAAGAGCTAATAAAATGTCAAGAAATAGTATAAAGCACAGACCTTTTTTCTTACCTATTTTTTGATAGCTACATAATTTTAAAATATTTATTACTGCCATTTCTTTTCGGTTTAAGTATAATGTTTGGGTTTCATTTTAAAATACATACGCTTCATTTTTACTATTAGATGAGAAGTGCAAATAGTCAGTACATAATTTTTTAAAAGGTCTAGCTAAACATACTCTGAGAGAATAAAAGCATTTTGCTTAAGCCTCAGCTAAAGCTACTTTTTTCTGCAACATTGTGTAGAAGCAATACAAGAGGATAATCTCCAACAATTCAAAAGTGTGACACCCTTAATACTGACAGAAGTACTTTTCTTTAGCTTCTACAGTACAGCCAAATGACAGAGGCAGATTTTTTAAACTTCTGATTGAAAGATAGGCTATTTAAAGCAGCCTGGATGTTCTGGATGTATGAACATGCACCTGTGCAATGAGCAGAAATATTAAATCAGGAGCTTAATGCTTATAAAGGGATTTCACCCACTTAGATTAGCTTGTTGAACGAGAGGTTAATGAATTTTGAAATGGAGTGCCACATGACTCAGCAGACAATACTGTGCCTGTTAAAGATATGTAAGCAATTTCTTCAACACATAGCATGCTTTTACTTTTTAGTGTGTTTTATTACTACTGAATGAAAATGCTCATTCTTCATTGTTGGTTCCTCTTCCCAAACTTAGCTGACAGTGTCTCTCCCTCTGAAGAAATGGTGCAGCTCTCAGAACCACGTGAGCCTCCATACTTTGTCTCTAAATCTGCATAGCATAAACTATCATAAATTCAGTCCCCTGCCCTTCTTCTGGGGTAAAAACAAGAGCCACTGGTGACACTCAAGCATATATAAATCATATATATATATATATTTACCATATATAAATTCTCCTTCTTGATGCAGTGAGCTTGAAAAATACACTTGCTTCTCTTCTTCAGAATCTCTATCATGCAACTATGTCTGTCTTAGAAATAAATATAAAACATCTGGCTTTACCCCACTCATGTTGGTTTCTTCATAATATACTAATGTTGAAAAGCAAAAAGATCAAATCTTGCAAAATACAAGTAAAAAGAGCTCTGATGAAATCAAAGCATCAATATGTGAGGAAAAGCATTAGGCTACTGAAGAGTAAAGCCAACTTGCAAGTACTATTTCCTCACACTATGCCTTGATTTAAAGTGCACACAATTTTTCAGTTTTTCACCCACCTTCACTTGCTTTCTTCTGTATCAGAGAAATATAAGCAATATTAAACCTTTTTATTTTTTGCTATGGTTTAAATAAAGGTTTTCCTGTGATTAGTCTACAAGAAAGAGCGCATGTTTTCACTCACCTTGTACTGAAAAAGGAATTCGTTGTAACTATTTCTAATTTTTTAATACAACCACTCTCTTAGACTCTCACATACATGGCACCTAATCAACCACTGCATTTGATACTCAATCACAGCAATAATCACCAGCTTTTTAAAATCCCTATTGCACTCCTGATTTAACAGTGATGTTCATGATAACTTAATGCGCACATTATAAAAAGTATGTAATACACATGTTGTAAATAGCAATGTAATTATACCAAACCTTCCCTTCCTCCTTTGGCAGTTGAGGCCATCATTACAAATAAGCACTCAGCATCAGTATCAATGTTCAATGGCACAAACAGCAAGAGGCATTATGTCAGCAGCATCTGATTTTTGTTACTGCATGCACCATTACTCACTTAGTTTGTTGCTCTTGCATCTAAGCCTTTAAATTTGCAAGCTTGCCTATTCTACTGTGCATTCATTGCCTTTTGCTGTCACTTCAGCCTTGTTTGGTAACTCCCAGAACTAGTTAATTGATTACTCTCTTCACTATCTCTTTGTGCACAGAGTTACACTAAATCGAAACTGTCACCTTTAAATTATTGTGCAGCCTTCGCACTTAAGTATTAGTACGTTAAAGTGCTATCTCCAATCTATACTACAAAGTTTATTGTTTTAATCAAAATGCTTCCCATGCTGTCCAAAGGAGATGCTGTCCAAAGGAGATGCTTTCCCCTTGCTGCTCTTTTATGAGTCATAAAATTTTCTAATTATCCCATATGATTTTTGGAATTAATTCACCTAATTTGACTTACTCAGTGTTACAGTGACTTCATGTATGTACAAGTGTACAGATGGTTCTATTTCATCAGTGAAACATTGTCATGGCTTAACCCCAGGCAGCAGCCAAGCCCCAGGAAGCTGCCACCGGCCCACTCCTCCACCAGCAGGATCAGGAAGAGAATTGAAAGGGTAAAAGATAGAAAAGTCAGGAGTTGAGATAAAGACATATTAATGGTAAAAGCAAAACCCATGCACACAAGTAAAGCAAAACAAGGAATTAATTCACTAATTCCCATGACCAGACTGGTATTCAGTCATCTCCAGGAGAACAGAGGTCCACCAGATTTAATGGTGACTTGGGAAAACGAGTGCCATCACTCCAAAATGATATCATATGGTCTGGAATATCCCTTTGGTCAGTTGTTTTCATCTGTCCTGGCTGTGTCTCCTCCCATGAACCTCCAGCCCCCTCACCAGCAGGGCAGTACGGAAAGCATAAAAGGCCTTGGGTCTGTGCAAGCCCTGCTCAGTAATAATGAAAACTTCTCTATTACCATCACCGTGTTTAGCACAAATCCAAAACACAGCCTGACATTTCAGCCACTCTGAAAAAATTTGGCTGTACCCCAGCCAAAATCAGTAGAAATTTTATTTAGTGGGATATGCCAGAATTTACTTTTCCAGATGGGACATCAACAGAATTTGTCACCAGTATATGCTAACATTACAGTGACTATGATTTTTCACCTTGTCCTTTGTTTGGTCCTGAGGTTTGTCTTTTCCTGGAACTCACTGGCTGAACAAGTTATGTGAATAAAATGATATTGTGTTTGTGATATGAAACATAAAAGCATTTTAAAAAATAAAATTTAAAAAATTATTATTCCAGTCTTCCTTATGTTTAATAACAACAGTAGTGTAAACCTTGTAAATTTATGAAGCCTCACAAAAAGTAAGGCTGCTACTACTGTGCAGACACCAAACTGTTTCCACAATGTTGGGAAGTAAGAAGCGGCTAGAAACTGCTGCCTTTCACAAGTGCTTCAAGATATTTTTTTCTCCCTCTGGAGCACTTAACAGTGCTGAAAAAAGGTTCCATCCCTCAAGAACAATGAAAGTGAATTTTAGCAGAGCACATTCAAAGGTGGAAGAGCAGTCAGTTACAGCACTGAAAAATTTACAGTAGAAAAGATAATAACTCCAAAATTTAGAGCAAAAGGAATTTTCACCCCCATATGTAGAATCCTGCTCAAGCTGAAGCCTTCTTGAGGAACAGGGCTGCTTGTTTCCTTCATGCTGGTTTTTCCTCCCAGCTGACCACCGGTGACTTGGGTGTAGGCATAAGCAGTTCCAGGCTATGCCCCATGTCTTATCTTCACTGAACTTGGTTGCCTCTCTTCTTAAGGTATCTGCTATCATGGCAGGTGTGTATATTTCTAAACTATACCCTTATTTCAGACATAAATGGCTCATTCGACAGTTATTGTCACTGTCTCTATAAATTTTTTTTAAGTGTAATTTCTGTTATTTTTTTCATCTATTGTATTTCTGGTTTGCAATATATGTCCAAAAGATATGGCCAAAGATTACTGTCAAGATGGGGAACCCTGTGAAGTGTTTGCATCATGCATGCAGTTAATAGCAGCAGATATAGAGACAGGAATCACTGCCTATACTGGAGAAGCTTTTGAATTCAGCCTTATTGGAGAAACAAGCCAACGCTCAACTTCTTACTTTCTTTCCCCAAGATTACAGCTGTGAAACCTTTGACTGGGTGATCTAAACCATCCTGCTATAAGGAGCTGCTTTTTTTGTGCAACATGCAATCATCACAACACACTCCAATTAAACCCTTTCTAGATATTATCACCATCACAGTTCTGATTAAAACCTTGTACTTAGAAACACTGCACTGTTCCAGCCAATATTTTTTTACTAAATCAGAAAGAGAAGCCCTCAACTGAGATGAATTACTTATTTACAGATAGTCTAAACAATGCACCAGCAGGATCCAAAGTTGCTATTACCTAATCAATCTGAAAATACTATGTGATGAATTAATACAGCAACTTCATGTTTTTCAAGGGCAAGTGGAAATGAAAAAGAATCAGCATCAGCCTGAAATTTATCAATTTAGAGAACTTTTTGTCAAATTGCTTTCACATTCATCACATTTTAATCTTCTCTACTATTGTTGAATTATATCTTTTTCAAGCACAGTTATGTTTAGCATTTTTTTGATAATGGAAATATTTTATAAAGAAAAGTATCATAATTAATTCCCTTCCATAGAAAACATTGATTGAATGGATTAATGAAGCATCGTATCTGTGTTAACTAAATGATAGGACATTTTTCTCCAGATAAGTAAGCACTTTGAATAAATGAAAAAAAAAATATTATGGAAATAGTAAACAAACTTTTCTAACTTTGAGCTTGAAATTCTGCTGTATTCCTCTTGAAGATAATTCCTCCTGAATGACTACTTCTGTATCTTTGAATATAGTTAAAAAGAGGTCAAAGGTTCTTAAAGTTCAGATAATATTTCTTAAAGTCTTTTTTTTTATTTGCTCCTTCCCTCAACGGTCTCAACAGTCACTCACTGCAAGAGGAATTATTTGGGTGAGAAATAGCCCTAAACACTGAAATCTTTTACTTCACAGTCTCTGCAGGTTCTTTATTTGCATAGTACTCCAGATTGCTTTAAAAACTTCTGTCTCTCGAAATTTTCTTTCATAGTATGAAATACTTCTGCTACACCATTTGATGAAACAGGGCTGTTACTAACATCCCAATAATTGGGATGAATCTTGTCATTTCTCACTACTTTCCCTTCCAGAGCCTCAAATATGTCTGATTTGAAATCTGGCAGACTGTCTATGTTTCCCCTTGACCACTCACAGTGAGCTTTTTGTCGGTTCATTCAGCATAGATCATTCTGCTAGATTAGAATTTGGAATGATTTTTCCTGTAGCACATCTCAAGATATGCAGTGGTTTGTATCCAATGGTTTGTATCCAAAACTTTTCCCCTCTACTTCCGTTGCTAAAATTAATGTGTCAATGCATATTAATAGGGTGCCTCTTCTCTACTTTTCATCCTGGTTTGAAGGAGCTCAAACAATTGAGAAAATTGTATATATTTGTAATATAAATATATAAAGACAAGTACAGACATATTTTTTAAAAATAAGCAGTAGTATACCACTTTACCTGGTAAAACTGTAGCCACCATAACTTTACTCTGTAGTTTAAGTATATTGCATGGCAACTCAGATCTTGGATCATACAGCATCCTAATTATGCTTTTACTGCAGAGACATAGGTGTGTCATCTTCAGTGTTTCTTTTTCTTCCCATATTTCATATTAATGCCTTACTACTTTATATAGGTTTGGAAGGATAAAGACAGTGACCAAGACATTTGTGGTGCAGAAAGAAGCAGCGTTTAATATGTAACATGCCTTTTTATATATTCTGGCACAGATCTAGGGAAGTAACATCTACTTCCTGAAATATTGACTCTTTTCCTGTGGCCAAACTATTTATGCATGCACGTGACATAACCTTATCAGAAAGTTACAGGAGAGAGGAACTGCAACTGCTAAGAAGGCTGAAAGAGTGCTATTTCCAGGCTCTTGTCCTCACACATTATGCCACAACCTGATTATGTAAATTTATATTCTTGTGGCACAGGTTCTGTGCATCTGTCAGCAGAGGATTAGGGCTTGGAAGTCAGCAGTACACTGTTGAGGCTGAGGAAATAGGGTGACAGAGCATTGCATTCTTCTGCTGCAGGGTAAGTTGAACACAAAAGATGAACAACACCTTTTTTCATAAAGCTCCTCAGAAGATTGAGGACATGTTTAATGTCTGGTGATCAGCAAAATAATTTCTTGAAGCTGTTAAATACATAGTCCACTGAAGGAGGAATAGAAGATCTAGAAATTTAAATAAATTGAATGACTAGTGACACAATAAATTTTCTTAATTTCAGTGTTAGACTTGGCTGCAGGCTATAAGCAAAGCTTTTAGTATGATAACCAACCAGCATATCACAATTCAAAGTTAATTTGGGTGCCAATTGACTTTTTAAGAATGCAAATTTACAAATACTACAAGATAACAGCTCTCACACAGAAGGAGAACTTCACCAGACAATGGAACCTGATCCTCAACCCCCTTCCATCCCACAATGCTCAGTGCTGGTTCACTGTTCATGTCAGACTAGACACTGCCATTTTGGACACTGCATTTTCCCAAACCAGAGCACAAAATATCCACATACAAGTTTCTGACAGCTCTGCACCTAGAAAGTGGAGATACTCATTGCTATGTACACATTACTAAGACTTCTGTACTTCCCACATAATCCTGGAAAACCCAACCAAGCAGCTAATATTAAAATGTCATAATCTAAGACATGTTTCCCTCAGTAAGTTGCCATTAAAATATTACTATAAAGAAGTGTATCTTTTAGCAAAGACTATAGTGTGTAGAGAGATTAAATACTGAAGTTCATCATAGAATAAATCCCCATGTACTGATTTTGTCAAAGCAAACTTGGTTTTAAATTTAGAATCATATCCACATTTTGCTTTATACAGTCAGAGTCTACCTGAAAAACAACAAAAAATTACCTCAAATTTACTTCCTGCTCTGCATGACTTCCCATGGTCAGATTATCTTTTAGAACAAAACAAACCAAAAAGAAACCTGACAAAAGAAATCTCAATCCTAAAACTCATATTTCATGGTACTTATGAAAACTCTATTGGTAAGCATTCTTTTCATTATCAATACTTAAAAAAAATGTCTCTTATTTTTTACTTGACCAATAAGTTTACATAAATTTTTAATCTATACCTTCAGTAAAAACTTGTTTCTCTCTTGGATTCGGTAGATAAAACACATTCAAGTAGAATAGAAGCTGGCCTTATTGTTTTTCCTTCCTCTCCCTTGTTTGTCACATATATTGTCTATAAATATTAATTTCATTGTTTTCCATCAATACCGAAATATCTAAAGAATGAGTGAATTTCTAAACTGTTGAAAACAAAGCTACAGACTGATGAAAAATATAGTTGTTATGGCTTTAGAAGATGTAAGCATAGTTCAGGACAATTCCATAATACTTTCATCAGCCCCTTCAGAAAATAAGGAAAAGTAGTGTCCTACCTGCCAAAGCTGTTATCATACATACTAATGTATGATACATATTAATTACATGTTAATGTATTAGTATTTGTTTCTACCAGTGACTCATTGGGGTAACCAGACGCAATTCCATTTTCATGTCATAAAAGCTGACTAGGATTCCAAGTAACATAGATCCAGATATACTTGATCTCTGTTGAGGTTGCAGGGCGTTTCCAAACATTTCAATTCCTGCTACCATATTCAAGACAGTGGGACATCTTCTAAGAGAAGAACATATTTATCTCCAGAGGTTTCAATGGCTACAAAAATTGTTAGCAAAATAAAACAGAAAAGAACATCACTCCCTCTCTACAGAATACAGAAAATACAGAACAGTGATGGCTAAATACAGAACAGTGATTGCTGAAAGCCTTTGCATGGAATATCAACACTATAAACCTATAGCCCCTCTGGCTATCAGTGCAACCATCACGCTTTCTCCATCTTCCAGATAGGTAGGGATGGGAAGAATGATGGGGAGGGATGTATTTCTTAGCTGAAAAGTAATATTTCAGCTAGGATAAGTGGATAGGGAACAAAAATATATTTTCTTTCACATTCATTGCTGAAGTTTCAGAAAGTTACAAATTGCCATATTATCCCTAGTCCTTGCTAAACCAGTCTACATCACCTGCAATGGAAAAGAAATTCTAATATTCCTTAAATACTCTGAATGGAAAAAACATATACTCAAAATCATCTGGTGTGCTTTAAGAAAGAATTAATGCTTTTTTCACACTGTTACATTTCCAAAAAACAGACTTGTTGATGGGGAAAATTCCACCAGCTGTACTTTCAAATATCCTAAAAGAACTGAAAGTCTTCCTAATGTAAATAAATGAAAATTTTGTTATATGAGACTGTGTAGCTTCAGAAGCAGATTCACATTATGTACCTTTTGCCCTGTCTCTCTTGCTTTCTATTTCAGTGAGACAGGTTAAAAAAGAGAACATCCATAAATATGCAGGATCAGTTGAAATTAAAACTTCATTTGCTTGCAGCCTTGGCACTCAGGTCTTTTTCTAGTCATTAGGAATATGTGCATCTTAGTTCAGATAAGAGGATGTACTAGTCATACATCTATCCAAAACCTGAATTCATTGCACAGCTTCCCTCCTTGCTGTCATTTCTTAGTCATAACCCTACTTCTGCCATAGGTTTCTTGTCAAAATATGCCTTTAACTTGTTTCCATTACAAAGATCTTCACGAGACTATTTGTTTGTCTTGTTCTGACCCTGAAGAGAGAGCAAAACTATCTGATTATTCAAGAATTTTTATGTTTAAATTTATACTGGCTTAGTGTTCAGCTACAATAATTTTAGCTCTGTAAAACCTAGGTAAGGGCAGACTCAAGGGATATTTATTTTGAGAAATATTTGCTACCAAACATGCTAGCTACACTGCCAACACTTTAGGAATTCTTTGTGTTTCTTAAGATTAAAGATGGAGTTGAACTGATGGTATGACTGTGCTCAGAGCAAGTCCTTTATTTTTCTGTCTCTAAACTCAAAGGCCAAAATTGCACTTATCCAAATGAACCAACTCATTACCTAATTTTAATCTTTCTTTGTCCAGCAGCTTTTTATCATTCATCAGCTTACCATGAAATATCATCAGTGATGTCTTTGATGACATTCACAATATAAGGATACATCACCAAAAAGACTAAATGTCTGCAAAAGTGAAATTTGGTGCTAATTTTCTTTCCCTTAAATGCTGCTTCTAATGATCAATCTATGCCAGGCTCTTTCCCCAATTTCTCTTTCTAGTCCCCATTCAAAAGAGAAATTTTAATGAAGACAAGACTTTCTACCAGTGTTCAGGTGATCTCACCAATCTGTTTGCATTAGGTGGACATGAATTATCCATACTTCACAGAGGAGAAGAAGGAGTAGCATCCCATCAGCAGGCAAGGACACAGTAAGTATGAAACAACATGTAGCAAGTGAAGTTAGGCATTATGATGCCTAGTGACATTTTGGGGGGAAAATAGAGCAAAAAACCTATGTTCAGTACAAAATCAGTAACAGTGATATTGCCAGCAAAATGTATTTCTGAAGTAAACTCTACCAAAGACAGTATCATGAACCAGGCTTATGAAGGCTGGCTATCTCAACCATGAGCAGAGACATTGTGTAAAGCAAATAATTTTTTTGTCATCAAAAATGGCAACTGAATGTCCATTTTAATTACCATCACTCTGAATAAAGATACCTCAATCTGCCATTTTCACTCTTACCAGGACACTGCTGTTTCCAAAAGGTAACATTACAGGTAAAGGTAGGAGGCTTATTCTGGCCTAACTGTAGCTTTTGTATAGTCAGTTCAGGATTCCTTTCATGGCTTGTGCATTTCTATTCTTTTCAAGTATTTTCTGAAGCCCACTTTATCAAAGAATGATTGAGCCTTGACAGTGGTTTCAGTTTTTCTGATTAATGCTGAAGTTCCTTCATGGTTAGTGTATATATTTCTTTTCACAGTGTGTCCAATTATTACTGTTCTAATATATGGTGAGGGTCTCACTTCAAAAGGAATTTCAGTTAATCTGTGTCTTCACAGATTTTTCTAACTTTCTACACAATTATCTGCCATTTCTTGGTTTATGGGAGCTAGGAACCCTGTGTGTTAGCTGGATCTGTAGGACTACGGCACATTCTTAAACCCGCTTTTGGCAACAGATTTTTTAACATGCATCATAACAGGCTTGTCCATATTACAGTTTCTTCCAAGCATAGAACTCATTTGAGAAAAACTATCAAAATATTGAAGCTATGTAGCAAATTCTAAAGGTCACATTGTAGCTTTTTAACGAGCTTCTAAGCCTAAAGCAAATGGCATATAATAAACAGTGGATATGGAGTATTCACAGTTTAATAAGGAACCTCAGATGCCCGTGATCTTGGTCCTGTGTGGCCACTCAATTGCCAGAAGTTCATTATACATTTGGCACAGAATGGCACACTAGCAAGGCTGGCAGTATTTGTTTCAACTCCTTTGCTGATACTCCTCAGCCCTGTTATTCCTAGTTGATCATGCACAGTCATTTCTATTGTAAAACTTTGGATTTGTGCAAATAACTGAGTTTTGGTCCTGCTGTATAACTAAAACAATCTGGGCTACAAACACTCTTCTCAGACATGCTTTCAAAGCTCTATTTCCTGCACTGAGGTACTAAGTTTTTATTTTATGTCTTCTCTTCAGAGATGGGGATCTCTAGTAATTCAGAGACAAATCTGTATATTCAGAAGCCTTTATTAAAATGAACGCTGGAAGTGTGAATTTTTTATACTGGCAGGAAATTATTTGCATCCCTGAGGTTACATTGGGCTGAAACTGTGCCCATGCTGGAGTCAGAATTCAGCCACAATAGCACTTGGTGGTGCAAATCAACTCCTCTCAGCTTTCAGCTGCTTCATCACTATACTACATTCTGTCTTGGTTGCATTAAGAATTTTCTGGAAACATTTTCTCCATCAACAAGATATTTGAGTACAAAATTCAGTTTCATGTTGAAGCACATTCTAAACTGCAAGGCTGTGGGAATGTGACTAGGAAATTCTGCAGCCTGTGAATAAAAAAACCAAGAAGCATAATTTTGCTGTTTTTTTAGTTTATAAATTACATTCAATATGCCTCAGAAAAAATAAAAGGCGATATATGTGGTCAAAATTCAGTAGTCAAATATAACATAGAAAGTGGGACAAGATATAACATGCCAGTTTTTGCTGATGGTGCATTCTTCATTTCTATTTCTCTCACATCTTTGAAAAATAGCCCATTAACTGTTCAAATTTTCATTACTCAAAACCCTTCCCAAAAGCTTGCTGTCAGGTATCTGCATGCCTTTCAGGTGAAAGTGCATCCATCTGAGTGCACCCATGAGAACACAGACTGAAAGGCAGTTCTTTTTATCAAGTTTAGTGAGCTATGGCAGGTAGCTACTTAACCTGTCTGACTGTAAAATACTGATTAAAATAATTAAAGGATCACTGCTCCATTGCGCTAGAGACTCTAGATTGATATGCATAAGTGCACACTTAGCAGCAAGGTTCAGGATACCACTATATCAAATATTGTTTAGATTTACTTCCATCCCTTTTTTCATTGGCCTTTTTTGGTCAATATAAATGTTGTTACCTGATCACAATTAACTATGACTTATTTAGCTAATTATTCATGATTATGCCATTTCTAGGGAAATTTAAATATTATAGGGATTTTTCTCTCAGAAATCTCTTTCTAAAATACCTCCTCTAATCAAGCAGTAATTATGTTACGCCCCACTAAAACCATGAGTATGTTGACCCAGCTAGTCATGTTCTGGAAAATACAAAGAGAAAAAAATACATAGCAACAGTGACTACTCCATAGAAACAACAGGAACAAAAGGAAATCCACAGAAACATTTTTAAAGCCAGCATTTGGTCATTTCGCTGCCATGGGTTTTATCACTTCAGCAAAAGAGATTCTTGAAAAAAAATTAAAAGAAACAGTTCAGTTCTGACTGAAAGAATAAATACATTGTTTGTATAAAAAATGTTTAAAACTATTTCTTTTTTTTTTTTTTTTAGAAAGCTTAACACTGATAACAGATTGGGAAAGTGACATGGGATATATAGGTTCTGAAAGAAACAAAGAGGCACAGAGCTCATTACTGGCCCCCAATTGGGACTACAGAACAGCAGCAGACACTTCAGGGTAATTAACTGCCCAGAAATTATCTTCAGGGAATTCCTAAGTAATGCCAACATATGGGGGAACACACTCATAACTGCTGAGTTTCACTTCCACTCTTCTTCCAATAAATTCATATCAAGATACAGGACTCATTGGAGCAAAGTCATGCCTTGCTTGCAAAAGCACCATACTGTTGCAAAAGGCTGTTCTTGTTTCTAGGCTACTGTGCTGATTTTGTTACCTCATTTCTCCCCCTGCTTCATCTGTTAGCTATCTTTCTTGTTTTCAAGTCTTAAACTTTTATGTTCCCCCATCAGCTCATTTCTCTTCCTTCTTCCTTTACTCTCACCTGCTTTTAACCATATCACGGGTTTTCCTTATGCTGTCCCCAACCTCTTCCATATGCTAATCATAGCTTTATTCCCCAGTCCCCAAGGAATCATAAGAAACTCTTTATATTGTGCATACAGAGTCTTCAGTCAGCACAGTGGAAAAGTCAGATGAAACCTGAAGACTAAAATATCTGCAAATGCTATTAATAGCCCTGACAACCATAAACCACAATTATATTTCAACAGTAAAAATTTGGCCAAGATATCCCCAATTGCAAAAGTTGTAATCTGCATGAAGTATCAAATAAATTTCACTATCACCTATTACTTATGTTGCCCTTATATCTGGAGCCAGCTGGAAAGAAAAGTGTTTAATTACTATATTGCTTTCTTAGTCAAGGTAATTCCAAGATATTCTATCAAGCTTGATACTTGCTGTGTAGCTTGAATACACTCAACCACTTTCTCCTCAAACATTCCTCCTGTCTTGTGTGGTCCACTGTATTCAATTTCTGTACTCCCTTACAATGTGTTATCATGTTATGCAGTGCTTCTTAAGGAATCCATACAACTTCTTTTAATAAAATACAAATTTCCTGCTGTTAATTGTGGTTTTCAGCATATAATATTCAGCACATTATGGCTTAGACATAAAGCTTTGGGCTTGTGTCCATTCCGGATAGAATCACTTTAAGTACTCCACTAACTGCATTACATTTCTTAACTCTGCTTTTAATTTCCATAAAAAATAGTAAAAGAATAATTCTATCTTGCAAGTTTTCTATAGTTAAATAGCCAGTGTCTATAAAATTTCCTATCAATCAGTGCAGTATCATTATATGCCTCTCAAAGATAAGCTGAAATTAAGCTTTAGTAGACTGATTTGAAAATGGTATATGTTCTGTTTATTCAAGTACATATCACTTGATTAGAGACTACCCAAGACAGAGGCTGGACTTGTTTTTATGTATCCCCAGAAAACACAAGATGCATGCTTCCATACAGTCTTACTGTAAAAATTTTTTTTTTCAAGCATATCAAAATTAAGTATTTTCATTTGTATAAACCATTTGGCATGTGCCCTTAAGCACACATTCAAGAGAGGTTATATCAAGGGGGTTGTCCTTTTTCTTTTTGTTTTTTACATAGCAGTAATAAAACAATTAAGAATTTCTCTGTTTCTGTTACTGTATTTCTTGCATGCTCTTGTCACTAAAGAGAGGAAAATGACAGAAACATGGAATTCTGACACTTTGGCTTAAAACTTAGATTTCATGCTCAAATGAATATTAAATTTGCCGATGATACTAAGCATGGAGCAGTTATTGACTTCCTCAGAGGCAGAGAGGCCCCACAGAGAGACCTCAACAAATTAAGAGATGGCCAAGCAGCAGTTGTATGAAGGCCAACAAGGGAAAGTGCCGGATTCTGCACCTGAAACAGAACAACCAGGGCATTGTGTACAGGGATGTGTGTACAAACAAGGAAATGAGATGCTGGAGAGCAGTGCTCTGGAAAGGAACCAAGGGTTCCTGGTCAATGGCAAGTTCAACCTGAATCAGCAGTGCCCTGGCAGCCAGGAGGGCCAACCCTGTCCTGGAGGTATCAGGCACAGCATCGCCAGCTGGGAAAGGAGGGGGAATGTCCTGCTCTGCTCTGCACTGAGGCAGCCTCATCTCAAGTGCTGGGGGCAGTGTGGGTGCCACCATATAAAAAAGATATTGAGCTATTAGAGAGCAACCAAAGGAGGGCAATAAAGATGGTGAAGAGCACTGAGGGCAAGCTGCATGATGGGCAGCTGAGGTCACTTCATCAATTCAGCCTGGAGAAGAGGAAACTGCAAGACCTCCATCAGGAGGAGAGGAGAGGCAGGGACTGATCCCTTCTCTCTGGTGACTGGTGACAGGACCAGAGGGAATGGCCTGAAGTTGTGTCAGGGGAGATTTAGGCTGGATATTAGGAAAAGCTTCTTCACCCAGAGGGTGGATGGGCAGTGGAGCAGGCTCCCCAATGAAATGTTCACAGCACCAAGCAAGACAGAGTTCAAGTGTTTTCACAATTCTCTCAGGACGTAGTGTGGCTCTTGGGATGTTCTGTGCAGGGCCCGGGGTTGGATGTCAATGACCCTTGTGGAGCTCTTCCAACTCAGGATACTAAACAAAAGGCAAATAACATGCATAATATGCAAAATAACAACATACCTAAAGGTTTTTAAAAAACGATAGTTTCAAAATGAAACCTTTCAAGCCAGTATCTTCAGTGCAAACAAGTTTTGATTTTTTTCTCTCCAGAAAGTTCTGCTGTATTCAAAGGTATGCATGATTTTTCTGACTCCTTTTGTTTTGTTTTCCTTTTTGGCTTAGAAAAGCGTCTATAAAAAATATGTCAATAACTTTCATTATGCCAAAGAAGCAATCTGCAGTGTTAAGATACTTCTGCCCTAATTATCTGGCTTATGTTTACAAAACTTTTTCACTCTTTTTACTTCAGAACTCTCACAAAAAATTGCAAAATATAGGATCAGAAGCATGAGCCATGCTCTTAAATCACCTCAATAAGCAGAGATATACTTGGAACACAAACCCTAGGATTTTATTATACTATTGAAGTTCTCCATTATGAGTAGCTATAGCAGCAAAATCAATTTGAAGAGCTCAAGAAGCCAGAACAAGCAGCATTTAAGACATATTTTGTATACAAAGTTACAGTTGAACCAATTAAAGAAATCAAGGTTATTTAAAACAAGTCAAAATTTTATGACTTTATTGCAGTCAGTTTATCTGCTGCAAGATTTTTCCTTCTCTTTTCAAAGACTACCTGCTACAAAGTTACACTCATGAAACCATTACAGGGTACGTATGGAAGCACAAAATCCCCGAAACATGAGGGAAAGCTTGTCACCTCAAAAAAAAAAAAAAAAAAAACCCACACAAAAAAACAGACCACATTTTCTATGGGATGTCCCATTGCTCATCATATTCCTGAAAATGAAGATGGACTGCTTCACAGAATGCATGTGGCAATGAAGTGAACCTGGAGGTCCCCAGAAACTTCTCGCTTGGTATGCCTGATCTCAGTGACAGCTGTTCTCCTGCTTGGGATCTCCTGCACCTTCTCTGTAATTAATGACATTAACTCTGACAGCACAGTGTTTCTATCCATCAACAGCCAAATAAACATCATATAGGTATCATGAAACACCTGCAATCTGTTGGGCTTTTTGTTTTTTTTCCATTTGCCAGCAAAATCGATTTCAGACTTCTACACTAAGCCCTAAAATATTTCTTATGATATTAGAAAGTATTTCATATTGTGTTCCATATGAACATTTGGTGTTCCAAAGGTAACTATGGAAAGAGAAAATAATCGCTCTGACACTGCTATTATTCAGGGTGCTTGCATCAATGCTGGATTTAAAATACCCCTTTGTTATAAAATAACCAGTGTTAACATGATTTGAAATCATGTTACAGCCAAATCCTACTATAGGCCCCAAGAAACACTCTGCTATATACAGCACTTGAAACAAGACTGTTAATGATGTTTATCCCTAGCCTAACTCATTAAAACTCATGGAAAATAATTTGAAGGGTTCTGATAGTATTTATTGTATTTATTTACATACTGTGCAGGATCCATTCAGAATGTAACATGCTGCAAGCTACTTGATCTTACTCATTAAGTTTAAAGCAGGGAGTGGCCATACACTGATGCCCAATCTGAGAAAATAATTAACTTTATCAAAAGCTAGCATAACATGAAAATGTACCTCTTCTTAGCACAAGCTTCTGAATAAGCAAGTAAGGATGCAGTCAGTTATGGTGGCTTTCAGGATATTTTAATAAGATTCTTGAAAAACATATAGGTGGAAGATTATATTAATATTGTTATTGTTGTTATTGTTATTATTATTACTACTATTATTCCTGTATTGTTATGCACATCTAAAGCCATGATTTTATAAGAATTGTGACAGTTCTTTCACATACACCTATTCATTCACAGTTTAGGATACATAAGATCCCTCTCTTGTACTATTGACAATGATGCTCACACCATTTTTCACATTCTGAAAAATTTCATTCTCTAATTTTTATACTATGTCAGTGAGTTTTAGCATGGATTTTATTTTTATGTAAAGAAATAATAAGCTCTTTTTCTCAAGTTAAAAAAATTAAAAGCTCAAATCATTATAAACTTATGTAAACAGAAAACTCATACTGCTTCTTCGCTGAATTACCATTGAAGTAATTTTGAGGTCTTGGGTGTCTTTTATTTCTGGACAAATGTTCCAAATATGGCAAAGGCAAAAGACACTTGTTCTCTGCCCTATGTACCTTAGTCAACTAACAAAAGTCTATGTGATCCACAGGGCTCTTCCCCAACACAGAAGTAAAGTGCTGCAGTGATCTTGTCGACCACTATTTTTAAAGCTATAAGTTCCAGGAAATATATAAAGGTAAAAATAATTATGTTCCATGTTTTACTTCTTTAGAGGATGCATCCTCATGAAAATTTGCAGTAGATAAATAGTAACTCACAGTTTCACACATTTAATACTGCATAGCCTTAGATTTGGCCAACTCATTTTTATTGATATTCTTCCTTGAGCCTCAGAGGTCATGATTTCTTGCCTTGTAGCATCACTTGTCTTTAACTCAACAAATTTCTTCAGACACAGAGGATGAACTTTTCAGCCTCCTCAATAAGCCAATCCCTATGCTTTCCTGCTTAGAGGCTGCATCAGTTCTGTAAATAAATACAGAAATAAGCTTCATTTTCTGCAGACAGTTGCTTAAGTCACTTAGCAATTGCTTCTATGTGAATACCAAGCATCCAGCGTGAAAAATAAAGAAAAAGAAAGCTATTCAAGGGAGCATCATACACCAAGTATTTTAAAAACTTATAATGCTATACTTTTCATGTCCATATAAATGTGTATATATTGAAATGTATATAATAATCCACCCTATGTGTGGATTGTATCAGTTACATTTTATTGCATATCATGTAGTAGAAGCTGCTTGTTCTCCTGGAGCAAGCTATTGCTAGTGCTACAGAAGTTCCAGGTAGAGTTAATTTTTTGATTATAAAAAGGCTTTTCTGAACTGTTTGGTTCTCCACTGTTTGAGAGGCAAGGCAAGCCTTTGCAAACCACTGTAAAAGTAAGCCAAATGTTTAAAAGGCAGTAGGAAAGGAAGGCAAGGTTCTGAGGAGCTGCTCTATCAGCTAGCATTTGTCAAACAATAAAATAAACACCCACTGTTGAGACCAGAGCTAGCCAGAATGAAGCGTGCCAGGGGAAGATGACATCTGAATGGCTGGCAAGCATAACTCCCTTGAGTGTGAAGGCAGATGCTATCTTCTGTGTCAGACCTAGCTGAAAGCCAGAGAAAATAGATAAAGTTTTATCAGTTAGTAGAATAAAGAATAAAAATAATAATTTAAAAAGGCAGAATTTCTGCACGCCTTCAGAATAAACAACAGAACAGGGTAACACACAGGAAATGGAAGAGAAAGTTACTCATGAGAGTCTGCAGACCTCACGTCTGAGCAGATTGGGTATTTTGAAAAGTTCACTGAGCGATCATTTTTCTAGCTTACAGTCTTTCTCATTTACTGCCTGAAATGCAGCATGTAGTCACTATTCCCTAGACACATAATGAGACTTTGTACATATGAAGAGCAGCTTGACAATGAAATAAAAACAGAGCTGATGGCATAGGAAGCACAATAACTCTGGTTTTCTAGGTTAGGTTAACATGAACTACAACAACCACCTAATATGCTTTAAGATATCTGCTACACGTGTGAACTTTTAAGTGTTACCTGCAACTTCCTTTATTAATTCTCAGGGGGAAAAAGTCTTCTTTTTTTCTGGACTACTCTGCTGACACCTAGTGAGCCTCGGCACCAACAGTTTCGGGAAAAGAAAGATAGTATCAGAGCAGATATTCTTTTCATTTAACTAGCAGTAAAATGTTTTATATGGCCATGTCTGTGATTCAGCAGAGTGCTGAATCATATATCAACTCAGAGAACACTGTAACACTAATGAGAGGAAAATACAGAAAGATGGTAAAGAGGAGAAAGCGGAAAGAAACATAAGGAAAAGAAGTGTTAGGTGAAGTCTTTCCCTCACAGGATAAACATCTTTAACAAGGGTGAATAAAATTTTTCCACTAGTTGTGACTTCCATCTTTTGCATTCTGTGTTTCACAAAATTTACTGGGATATCTCAGTGTTTGTAACTTCTAGGTAATGACTACTGTGTTATTTTAATATAAAACATAAATTACAAGCAACTCCTTATTATTGCCTTAAAATTAATTGCAGTATAATCCTACCATTACAATAGTATAAACATGTCATTTTATTCTTGGATTTGTTTGGAAAAGTGGCAATTTCACCTGAGATTCTCAGCTTCACTAAAGTGGTTTAATATTGCCTGGGAAACAGGCATCAGTTAGATGAGATGGTATTTTTTGATGTCAAGGAATTCTGCAACTTACAATGAACACAAAAGCAATTTTAAAATAAAAATCAAACTTCCTCTTTTCAAAAGATATTGAAAAAAAAATGAATGTAAAGGTTGGCCTCTCATGACAAAGATAATCTCACATTTTACTTCCCTGAAAAATGGCTCCAAGAGGTCACAGACATTGCTCCTGCATAAAAAAATGTGAGAACTGCCACCAACTGTCATTACGTTGGTCTCTTGAGAGCTGCTGGTCAAAAACTTTTAGGTTTCTCTAAGAGAATTTCCTATCTATCTTTCTGAAATGGTTTATCTAAAATCTTACAAAATGCAGAGGTGCTTGGGTGCTTAAAAACACCTAAACAGAGAGATTTAGGCTTCTCCAAGTTTGCAGTGTAACTTCACTTCAACAATATAAAAGAAGACTCTACAACAAACACTGTGTAGTTCTTGGCATCATAAACACAACCATGATATTAAAGACTGCATAAGCTGAAAATGACTACAAAACAAGAGAGAATATAGAATTCTGTTAGTGAAAGAAATTAGTGCCTGCTTGAGTGTACTTTTCTTACAATCCTGCTCATGACAATGACTGGGCTTCTCTCAGATACTGCTTAAGCTCTGCTTCACTGTGGTACCAAAAGTCACTGCAACTTTCCTTCCTCTTCAACCTTTTTTCTTGGCTTACACACTTCAGTCAGTTGGAACTTAATCCTGCATTTAAATGGGAAGCTCAGTCATTTTTTTTTTCTTTCTCCACAGCATAATAATAAAAATTAATATTTCCAGATAGGCCAGAGGATATCTCACTTCAGAATGCTCTGCGATTATCATCTTAACTCTCACATTGTAGGTGCTGAATCTCTTGAGACTAAAAGCTGATTATGTCCAAAATATTTATGTGTCTACAATTTTTATTTTACGCATGTAAGATTACAAGTTATCAGGGGAAGATAAAATTGTTCATATGAAACATCAGAGGTTTATATATTTCTGCCTTGCAACTTTGTAAGGACTAATGTAATTAAGCATTCAGACACAGGCCTTAATCAAAGCCTCAGTCTTTAAACAGCTTTCTGATAACTGCAATTAACTGTCTATACATGTAAGAGACATTTTATTATACAATTACATGTGTGATTAACTGAACTTTTTGATACATAGGTCAGAGACTGCCACTCAATATATTTTAACTCTATAGGAAATTTCAGACTCAAAGTACTACACAACTTAATAAAAACTTTAAAAATCTTTTTTTTTTCTGCTGTTAAAGTTCTAATAAATTCTCTGTCATCAAAAAGTAAATTAAAATTTTAATCTTGTAAAAACAAAATTCTTATTACTAAAATGCTTTTACCCTTATGCTTATACTCATTTAGTATTTTTCATAACTTATTTGATTTGGCCTGAGATGCTAAAGATTAATGTTATTAGTTAATAAAAAAGTGAATAATTTACTATGTCTTTTGCTAGACCTATAGTACTTATAATTTATATATCCAAAATTAATACTTATACATTTAAAATTTACAAAAATAATTATGGAATTTAAATAATAATCAAGGAAATAATATATTCCCACTGAAAAAAAATAAAGTGAGAAGAAAAACAAATCAGACAAGATCATTTTACACAAGTTCAGGAGCACAGCCTTTATTTCTAAAGCTTCCACTCCTTAGCCTTAACCTTGTTTATATGAATGGCAGAAACTTCTTTGTTCTCATTTCAATTGTCTTGATGCCTCCTCAGATCTCTCTTATCTCCACTTAATGCAGGCAACAATTTCTTCTTAAGAAGGAAGATGGTTTTTATTGTCTGTCTCATTGCCATAGCTTGGCTTGTGAATCCATCAGGTACAAGATACAGTAGCTGCAACAAAGCCCTGATCTGCTAAAAATAAAGCCATTTGTAGAGTTTTGATGCTTTTAACTGTCCTAGACTTTTCCAAATACCAACAATATAATCCTTGGAACATACCTGATTTCCACATATCCAGTGCACTGATACAAGAAAAAGGAAAGAACCTGATGTGAATTAATTTGCTGACAACATCCAAATTCCAGACAGGTCCAATTCCTGAACACAAAATGTCAAGTACTGCTGCTTTCAGTACAGTCATAGGCAATGTGAAACTAACACACAATCAAGCTGTTAAGACAATTTGGAATGGTAATGGAATTCTCAAAGATTTGGTACAGTAGTGGGAACCCAGTTTACTCCTGAAATTTTCCTAACTGGTGTGAGAAAAACACAATATACAATATATATTATACATGTCTATCTTCTCACACTTGCATAACATATTGCGAGTCTCAGTAACTGTCTTGTAGTTCAATACCCAGGTGGCATTACAAATAAATTTTATATCAAATTTAATTTTATATCAAAGGAAGTCATTTAAAAGATTACCAGTCTTCATTACAATGCAGCCAACCAACAACACATTAACCAGACTAAAGAGGCAGGCACACCATGTCTTCATAGATATTTTATACATACAAAAAATACACATTTTTAAAATTCACTTGTGTAAGTGCTTCTGGTAAAAGCAAAACAGTATGAAATTTGGAATAGGAAAACCAGTTGTCCTATTGTACTTGTAATACCTGCTCCTAAAACATAAATATTGTTAAGAGCCAGACACATGCCAACTCTTGTAAAAGAAATCTGCCATAATATCTACAGCAATACTCGATAGACTGCAATTAAAATTCACTAGTATAATAAACTGGAGTGTCTCTCCCACAAGGTAAGCCTGAAAGAGTAGGACCATTCAGCTTGGAGAAGAGAATGCTTAAGGAGAATCTTAATATATGTAAATACATGAAGGGAGGATGTAAAGAGCACAGAGCCAAGCTCTTTTCAGTGGAACCAGTGATAGTACAAGAAGCAGAGAGCACAAAATGAAACACGAGAGGTACTGCATGAAGATCAGGAAATACTTACTTTCACTATGAGGGTGACTGAGCACTGGCAGAGGTTGTCCAGAGCAGCTGTGGAGTTGAGAAATTTAAAATCTACCTGGACACAATCCTAGACAGCCAGCTCTAGGAAACCCTACTTGAGCAGGAGATTGGACAAGATGACCTTCAGAGCTCCCTGCCAACCTCAACAATTCTGTGATACCACAACATCCCTTATAAATAATAAACCAACAGAGTATTTTCCTTAAATTTAATCTTTCCTTTTCATGAAGTAATATTCTGTGATCTCTGTATAAAACTGCATTCATCAAACACATGGGTTGGATATATATAGAGCCTGTCTTCCCATCTGACCAATTTAGTAGAATGAAGACCTGAAACTATTGCTCATCCAGTGAATACAGCTGGGTCCAGTAGCATTATTATTGTCACTTTAATTTTCAAAAGGATAAAAGAAGAGATTCACTGAAATCTACCTAAAAACCAAGCCAAACTCAGTATTAAATTTCCCACTTCGTATGTTGAGATCAAGTAGAACTTTTATTATGCTGACATGACACAGTCTAACACTAATGCAAATTGATCAAATTTTTGTGATCCAAAGATCACCAATCAGCATGTCTCTTCATAAGGATTTCACTCCCATTATGTTCTGGCATACCTCCTCCTATTGTGAAATGTCTTCTGTTTTGCACAGATTATGTGTTTCTTAATTGGTTTCTCTTTTTGTCCAAGAAACAAACTCATTTTTTATCAAACATAACTCACCTGAAACCACTTACTTTGAAAGAATAAAGAACAGATTTATTTGAGAAGTAAGGATTTCTATGTAGATGTTGGAGACAAAAATGTAAAAAGGAAATCATACTACAAGCATTTTTGAGCTTTACTACACCACAATGCAGTGTCAAGAAAAATGCAAAGCAACTTATTTCATTAGTAAAATGAAGTAAACATTTTGTCTTGGAAGGCACAGTCATTTGAGCTTCAGCTGCAATGATTATTATTTTGTCTCATCTGCACATTTTACACAAAGCATTTTAAATGAAACAATACTGATTTATGTAAGTAATAAAATCATAGAATGGCTTGAGTTGGAAAGAACCTTTAAAGGTCCTTTATTCCAACCTCTCTACAGTCTTAAACTAGATGATGTTGCCCAGACCCCCATCCAATCTGGCCTTCAATGTTTACAGGGATGAGACATCTACCACCTACCTGAGCAACCTGCTTTAGTGTTTCTTCACCACTTCTATCATAAAAAAATTTCTTCCTTGTATCTAGTCTAAGTCTACTCTCTCCTAGTTTAAAACCATTATCCCTTGTCTTACCACAACAAGCCCTACTAATGTTTTTCCAAATCTTTCTTTTAAGCCCATTTTAAGTACTGAAAGTTAACACAAAGGAATTGAATTGTGAAAATGATGGCCTGCAGAAGGGACTTCTATTGAGCACATCTTCACAAAGCATTTCTAAGCATGCACATGCTCTTGTCACAATCTTCTACAGGGCTTATCAGTTTCATAATCAGTTAACATTTCCTTTCCAGGTATATATCAATCAGATTAGAAAATATACTGAGAGATAAGATGAACCACTTACAGTGCTTTTCCCAAACAAAGCTACTATAATTTTGCTGGAATTGCAGTTCATGCAGAGAAAGAGAGAAAACAAATTCAGCTTAAAGAGAGGAAAGAATAATGTGATATTCAATATAGTAAGTTAAATAAGTCAGTTAAGAAATTATTCCAGGTTACATTTTTCTGCAAAAATTGCACCTTTTATACTCAAAAAATGGAAGGTGGTGGGGGAGACACATTGCAGGAGGAGCTATATATATTGGCTGCCATTCTTGTGGCAGTTTAACAGGGAAACTGAAAACTTTGTTATTTGCAGGCAGCTCATGTAAAAACAGTGTCTTAACAAGTTACTCTGCCTCCCGTTCAATCATGTTAACCTCTTTTCACAGACGGTTCACAGAGTTTCCTAACTCTTCTTTTTCTGTGTGTAGATTTTCTTGTTCTAAGATAACACCTTGAAGAAAGAAATCATGTTTTTACATCAGCAAACATCTGCTGTTTTTCTTACCAAAATAGGATAGCTCATACCCTTTGACAGCAAAAGCTAAAATAACTTCTTCAGTTCTCCAAGTGATGGCAATGCAAATAATAACTCTACTAAAAAGCTAAAGGCCAGTATCCATTTTAAATAACATCTCTATCTAAAGAATATTTTAACTATGCCTTTCTTCCCTCTGTTTCTTCTGCCAAATTTTCCAGTGTTGATTCCATAGGTCTTTGTTTTGGACATTTGTTTAAAAGATTGAATGTGCAAGTAAATACCAACAAATTTCTAATTTTTCGTGTAGACTCCAAGGGCAAAGTGAGATTGGTAACATATATTTGTTTTCCAGTTTTAAAAGCTCAGATTTTAATTTAATTTAATAGCTCAGAATTTAATTAAGCTACAGATGCATAATATATGATCATTTACACTGGATGTTTTAATTTTATTATTATAAAAGCTATAGAGCAGAATAGCCCTTGGAAAAGCTGCATAGTGCAAATTAAATGCTAGAAGCTCCAGCAAATGGTATATCTTGGGATCCACAAGCACGTGAAGAACACCTGCAGCATTGGTTTTCTAAGTGTTCTTTGTGTTCCAAAAGACTTCAGATATTTGTATACACCCATAATGTCTGTGTAATGTGAATGCTAAAAATTAAAATGTGGCAATATGAACACTAGTCAAGCGTTATTTCAAAATTCATTAGGAAGCCATTTAGTACATCTAGCTCTGTGTAATTAAAATAGGATAACTGCCCAAACAAAGAATGAAAAAAAGAATCCTACATAATAAAGAAAAACTGAATTTTCTCCAATATTGATTTAATTATGAAAATAATTTAATGAAGGATATTTCAGAATAAGAAGCAGCTTCTTATTAACCCAATTTTTGTAAATATACCACAATAATGTACTTCAGATTAAAAAAATCCTTTTCAGTGATGACAAACCATATTTACTGATAGTTTGGAATTGCATTGCCTACTGTGTTTTAAACCTGAATTTTTCTTTTTCCTTATAATCTTGAAAGTGCAACAAATCAACAACTGTGAGAAAAGTGACCTAGGAGCTAAGAGATATGAGTGTAGGCACAGAGCTTGAGGAAAAAATATTTTCTGAAGAGAAGTTCATATAGTAGTAGTGTACCCTATACAGGACAGTATATATTTGAAAGATTAGGTTGCTTATTTTAAAAACTCTAAAATTTATGAGGCATTTCAAATGATAAAACTATCTGCATCTTGTTCAGAACATCATTTTACTATTAATTTCCAAGGTAAAATTGCATCATGTTCCTTTTTAAATATTCTCTAAAATACATGTATTTATCATGCCCAATATGAGAAATTCATATAGAGAATACCTTCTCTAATCCTGAACTCCTCCAGACCCTCGAATTTATAGTGCTGCATGCTTAATAGCAGCATAATTGAAGTCTGTGAATAGTATTTCTTGACTAATCCATTCAGTACCAATAGCAGAGCCAGAGTTCTAGACATCAAATTCTATAATACACAAGGTTTGTTATTTTATTGATATGCCTTTCCATTGAAGGATTTCATTACCCATTTCTGATATGATGAAGATGAACAATACAGAGCTAATTTTTCCCCTGTTTAAGGCATATGTCAGGGCACAGCAAAGGCAGTGCCCACAGGACAGTGGAGCTGGAAGCCAAGAGCCACTGCAAAGCTCTCTCTGACAAGGACGCAGTCCCATGTCACCTGAACAAAAAAGAGAGCAACCAGGGCCAGCTAGTGTATCAATGACTGCCAGATGAGGCTATAATAACAGTACAGATCTGAGGTCAAGCCAGAAAGATGAGTCAGCAAGGTAGGGCCTGAAGAGATGATTATAACCAGAGTGCCACACAGATCAAGGCAAGGCTATAGCAAATGAGGCAGGTGATTTGAGCTGCACCAAGTGTACTCCCAGCCCAGGCAGCAAAACATCTGGGAGAGCAGGGTATGCACTCTGGCCCTTGAAATATTTTACATTTCAAGCACTCATTGAACTTTCCCCTGCCTTATTTTTCCATCCCTGATGGTGGTTTTGCAGACACCTAAAGAGACCATGCCAAACTTTTTACAAAAAGAAAGCTAAAACAACAGAAATAACAGTGATGGTCAATATCAATTGTTTCACTGACCTAACAGCCTTTGGAATAACTAGGATCACCAGTGTGGGGATTATCCTTTGCCTTACTATTCCCATAGAAAATCACACTCTGAAAAAAAATGCGCACAGTACCCTCAGTGAATTACTGTTGTGTTTGATGTATCCACTGTATCTACAGCAGTAATAGTACAAAAAATGCCCATTTGAAAAGTGGTATTTGAAGCGCACGTGGCTTGTAAATTCTCAGTAGGAATGACTTGCACAAGAATGAAATATGTCCATCTTCTTCAAAGAGGAAGGTCTTGGTGAAAGACACGAGTCCATGGCAACTTAGAACTCCATGGAGTATCCTGGAAATTGGAGCATGGTGCTTCAAGGTTCAATAAAGAACACATCAACCCTTCAAACTTTATTTATTGCCATGTCTAAATTAAAAGTATTTCCTATAACAGATTTTCACATATTTCATTTGTATCATTGTGAGTTATCTAAAAGAAAAAAATACTAATTCCAACAGGGAAGGACCTCTGCGATCAGAATTTGTTTTACAGAATCAAATGTTCCACCTAAGTTTTATAAGTGATTTAACTGTGGAAATGAATTATCCTGTGGAAATGAAGTCTCCTGTATTGATTTGACATAAAATTGAAAACAGTTTCTACATTTTAGCCCTTATGAATGACAGATGCAGCAGGAATACTGAGTCTCTCTGCATCCTACCTTTTGAAGAAGCAAACTTTGGGAATGGTTAGTGCACTTCTAAGATACATGAGCTCCTCAACTCAGCAACAAAAATGCACTGGTTTTTTTAATGATTAAATAAGTGTGCTTGAAGTGTGAGGCCCATAGTGTCCAATTAAATGGAGCTGCTAATATTTCCCTTTTAAGATTAATTCCTCCATGAAAGATTTTCTATGTGAGACACCAAAAAAGCTGCAGCTCAGAAGCAAAAAAAAAAAGAGAGAGACATTAAAAAAAAAAAGCAAGAAGGGGAGGGATGGGAAGGGAAAGGGGAAAGCCCCATCTACTAATAACACTGATGACAAGAGACTCAACTCTGGTATAGTAACACACAAAAGTATCAATTCCCAAAAAGCATCTTATGTAATGCTTCTAATCCATTGCGGCAGCTCTTCCCGGGACCAGTGTCCCGCCGGAGACCCCGCGGAGGGTTCAGCGGCAAGAGAGGTATCCCGGCTGCCGGATAGCTGGAGACAGATGATGCTTTCGCCAGGCGGGATGTCTCACGGAGCGCTTTATTTCTCGTGGGTTCCAGAAAGGAAAGGCACAGCTGGGGGCAGAGGGATCCAACCACACAAAAGGGCAGCAGTCTCTGAGAGCGCCGACCAAGGGGCGGGGTAAGCTATATAAAGGGGACAAGGGACAGGAGTGGCCAGGGTCTGAGGGTCCAACCAGGTACGAGCAGAGGAGGGGGGAAAAGTGGGGTGGCATTGTTTGAACCAATAAAGAAGGGGAGAGGGAGCGCTTTTGGGGGAGAGAACCAATATCAATACATATAACTTAGAACTTAGGGCTGGGGGACAAACTGATTGACAGATCTTGGTTGTCATAGAAACAAAGGATGGCAGTTAGGGGAAGGCGGGAAATTACACACCTGTTGATTCCCATGGGAGGGCAGGTGGCCCTTCTCCCAACCCCCCTCCCACAATCCATTACATATTTATAAGTCCTGAGCAAGATAGTAAAGACTTTTGGCAGCTGTCGGATGCTTGTTTTCCTATGTAACACAATGAATTTGTTCTCCAAGTAGTTAAAAAAATGTGATATTTTTCCAGCCTTACCTTCTTTATTTAGACAGCAAACAAACTATCATCTAGGAAATAAATCTTGGAACATAATCTTGAGGAATTTTAACTAATATGAATGAGCAATAGGGCTTAGTTTTCCATAGATACACACACACACAAAAATAAAAAAACAAAAAAAACACCACAAAACAAACAAAAAAAAAAGCCAAAAACAAACAGTTTTCCATTTAGCCTCTTGAAGGTAAGAAGGTAAGTCCTGATACAAGAATATTTACTACCAAAAAGTAACAATGTTCAAATCAATTAATCTTTATTCAAGGCAAAATTAAGCACACAGGAGGGCTTATGCACACATAAGTGATAGGAGCATTAAATGTTTGTCATGATTTTTCAAAGACACCAAAGTTAATGTCACTGTAAGATGTACTATTTATAAGCCTATTGTATAAGTTTATTGAGAATAATTTTATAAAAACACCATAATGGAGTCTATGATTTAGAAATAATTTTTTAGAAGTGTTCCATTCTGTATCTAACTACATAATAATATTTGCATTTAAAATCAGAAAATAAACCTTTTTTTTTTAACATTACTTGACATCACACAGAAGTGCTACTCCACGAAGTACCCAGTGCTCTGGAGGTTGCCTGGTTTTAAGATCCATAGCAGCAATGTAATTAAGATCTGTTCGACTGCTCTTTTTGTAGACTGGACATGAATAAAGACGTGGATCTTTTGCAGCTGAAATGGCAAAAGAGACATAAAGAGCAATTAAACTAAGTTGAGAAAATGGGACCCTAAGGGAATGATCAAAAGGCAAATGGAAAACCAAGTTCAATACTACTCTGCTCTCTATTTGCTATTGCCAGTTGAAGGACATAACATGGTTTAAAATTTCTGTAGGTTTAACATGAGCACCTAGGAACTGACACAAACCAATATATGTAAATAGACACTCTAGAGTAATTAGTGTTCTTATTGCTTCAATCTGCCCACTGAACATTACTTCTTATCAATGTATTATACCAAAATAAAATTTCCCTACTTTCAACAACCTGGTTTGAAATGTATTTAGTAATAGAGAGTACAAGTCATCAGCTATTTCACTGCAGAATTAGAACAGTAGTCTAGTCATACTCAGTACTTGAGTATTCATTATTTAGTATCTTGGCTGCTGATCATGCCTTTTATAAAACATTAGCTATGCAAAGCAGCATGTTAGCAAGGTTTGCTTTTAGAGGTGGAATGCTTTTCAACAGTGTTCCAATTTTATGTTTTGCAGTGGATTATACTGTTCTGTTTTACATGCCTATTTAATAGCATGTCCTATTCTATATGCAAAAACCCATCACATTAAGATAAATTACACATTTTCACAGCACTGTCCTTAAGCCCCGTAAGTTTCCTTTCCATTCCTTTACTGCCTCAAAGACAAAACATCTCCCACCACCTCACTCCACCTCTTGCTTGCTTCCATGAGCTCAAAATCAGATTTGTCCAGAAAAAAAAAAAGTTTTTATAAATATACACATTATATATATATGTATATATATAAAAATATGTTATCTATAAATACAATATATACCTGTATATGCATATATGTGTGTGTGTATATATAATCTATGAGTATCTTGTATGTTGTATATATATACATACATATAGTTTTATATATATATATTAATTACATTCATTTTTGACAGGAGTGAAAGAGATTAGTTAGATTTAGGTTATGGAGGCTACAGAGATCACAGAGTTTATGTATAAGAAAAATGGCATTTTAGGTCTGGGACATATATTGTCAATATGTACAGCTTACCTGTTACAAAACTCTTAACACCATTAAGACCACATGTAGAGACCTATCTAAATATTAGGAAAATTGACTACTATCAATTATGAAGCAAGTCTGAAAACACATTTTCAATGGAAGACTGGGAAGTCTTCCCGATTGAAAGAGATTTTCTATGTATACAATGATTAGCAACAGCCTCATGAAATCCCTGCAGCCCAAAAGATGTAAGTGCATTTAAATAAAATGTTATTTTGAATTCAGTGGAAATAACATCCTTTACAATACTGTTACTTACTGTTATTCTCTGCATATATCCTTATAACTGGCATCAGCTCAAAGAGCACCTTGGGCTTAGATTCTGCCAGTCTCATGTTTCTTCTGTCCCAACCAGCTCCTTCTAAATATAATCCATACACATAGACACCTTCTGAAGGAGGGCTTGTGATATCATCCTTCATCCATTTAGTAACTTCATTGCACATCACTACACTGTCAAGAGCCCATCCTTTGTTGGCTCTTGTTATTTCCTGCCCAAACCAGACAAAAGTTAGGTGGTTACATTTTCACATGAGCACAGAATCCTTTTTCCCAGCAGTTATTAGAAATGTATTTGTATGGTCATAAAATATCCTCTTTAGTACAAAATAACCACACCAATACTTTACAATATTCATGTTCAGAGAAGTCTGACTTTTCTCTAAGGGAGTAATGGCACGGCACTGCAAGAAAGCTTTCAGTATTTTTTCCACTATATTTGATTTTAATTTCTTTCTATTATATAAAGTATCTAAAGACTATACCAAGTAATGCAACTGCTGAATGTCAATGGTAGCCAGCTTTTGTGAACACAAAAATTTCACATATTTGATGAGATGAGAAAACATTACTTGCATGTGGTAAGTGAAACATATTTTCTGGGGTTACCTTCCTTTTCCTGCACCTCTACTCTTCAGTAACTGCATTCTTAATGAGTAAGAACTCACTCAACTATAAAGCTATGTAAAGAAACTGCAAAAAAACCTATTAGTTAATGCACTGGACAACACTCAACTCTCTGTAGCCCAGTTCTTTACTATGTCATGCAAATAAGTTATGGGAAACCCAAGTTTTATCTTAGTCTTCCAATGGCTTCAAAAATCTTTCTTTGAAGTAATTGCAATGAATGCTTGCCCCGTATGGCAGTTACATGGGTGATCTAAAAGAACTCAAGATTTATATCTCAGTGATCATTCCCCCTTCTCATTTTTATTTGTTTTACAACACAGCAAAGTCCAGAAACTCACTTTAGTACTTACTTGGGATATTAGGTTGTTACATATTCACAGTTCCTTTTTACGGAACCATAAAATTCTGTCATTTCCAACTGGTTTCAATCCTGCTAGTAAACCTTTTCCACAAGCTTGGATGCAAAAGATAGTCCTATTTTAGAATTGTTCACTCAAAGAAATATTTTGTTACATAATTTCAAGGCCTTATGCCTGACATTTTAGACTACACTACCCAGACCAAAGTGTAAGAGGGGATATTTTTCCTACATCACAAATCTTCATTCTCTTCTCCAAAAGTTTGGGCTTTTTTTTCCTGAGGTCCTATTGCATTTTCAGCTGAGTATTCTTTTTTAATTTTACACATTCCAGATGCTTAATGTTTCCACTATATCCCTTTATGCTGACCAACACAGGCATTTATTGCTTTATTTTAAAGTAAAAATGTTGCTGAGCAGCCAACACAATCACCAAATTAACACACATGCATTAGCAAACACATCAACTACCATATTTCTATGCATCAATAAAGGAAAATCTTTCCCACTTACTGAAGAAAGACTTAATCAGCTACTGAATAGCAGCAGTGAAATGTAAGGCTAATTCTGAACAGCTTTTCAGCCCATTCTCCAGTCAGGTAAATATTGAACACAGAACAAAAAAGATGGGGAGGAAAAAGGCAAATTCGTGAGCTTAATGGCCATTCTCAAAGATATCTCAATGGAAACATGAGACTAAATATTTTTCTAGTCTACCTTAATAATGCTGTGTGGTAGTGTCTACTTATTTGGGCCTTGGTCAACAGAGGAAACATAGTTTAACACATTAGTGGTTGTTATACTGAAAATGTATATGTGAAGGAAGAGCAGTTAACTCAGGAAATGTTAGACAGTCACAATCTTCCCATGTGTATAAACTCATCCTTAATCAGACAATACTTTCTGTTAAAAAAAGCATGTAAAAAATAAGCGGAATAAGACTTCAAACACAATTTACCTGTCTCACTGCAGTTAAAAATCCTTGAGGATTAAAAAACCCTGTCATCCAGAAACAGTTCGGTCGACTTTCAAAAATCCACTTGTAAAACTGGTGGTTTCTTTCTAGAAGCTCAGTAAACCAGAAACCAAGTGTACTGGAAGGCCAAGATGCCTAAAAACCATAAACTGTGCTGTGAAATTGTGTAATTTATGTTTTAAAATAGCACATTGCTGTCAAGCAAAGCTATCTTCCCATGGTAATAAACAATATAGTATTAGCAAAGAATATTTGACGATCATGTATCATATCTTAACTTTAATCTGATGCTTAAACTTTGCATCCCACTTAAACCTGAAGGAAATTCTTTTTCTGTTTAAATTCATGTCTACTATTCCATTTACATGTTTAATGCTCTCTGTGGAATTGCCCATTTTATGACATTTTTGCAAGGTTAGACAGCTGTATAAGAGAAAAAGAAAAATTGTATACATGTCTTTATAATTCCAAGGCCAATATATCAAGACAACATGATTTCTGTAGGACTGTTCTGCATTTTTATTCTTCTGAATAAAACCTAAGGAAAATTGAACTTGGACTATGCGGAGATATAGCTGTGTTGTGAAGCACCTGTTCACATCTAGGTTTTCTACCATGAAAACATTTTGCCAGTAGAAACAAAACAAGCAAACAACGAAAAAAGCCCCTTTTTTCTTTAAAAAAAAATTCTTTCCATCAGTTGCCATTACCAGGTCTAATTATCCCTGAAAACAATTTCTATGGGGAGAGGTTGGGATCTGGGATTGTTTTGCTTGGAGAAGAGAAGGCTTAAAGGAGGCTTAAATATGTTTATATCTCATGTGGAGGACTGAAGAAGATGGAGCCTGATCCTTTTCAGCAATTGGACAGAAGACAATGGGAACAAGATGAAATGTCAGAAATTCTGTTTCAACTTAAGGAGTTTTTTGTTTGTTTGGCTGGTGGTTGGTTGATGCTTGCGTTTTACTGTAAAGATGATCAAACAGTGGAATGGGTTGCACCTCTCTGATTCTGGAGACTCCTGGGAAACCTGATTTAACTGACCCTGCTTTAGGAAGGGTGATTAAACGACACTGTCTCCATAGGTCCTTTCCAGCATCTACTATTCTGTAATTATGTGGCTATTACTCAAACTCAAAGCACACTGATTTTGACCAAAATGGACAGGTCACTTCTACTTAACCCAGAAAAGGATGTTCAATAATTATATATGTCCAATAAATAACACCATCTTAGTCCAGTAATGTGGGTGCTAATTTTTAAAATCCATCATCATATTTTAAATTTCTCTTCTCTCTCTGGGTTTTTATACTGCCAATATGTAACAGATTGTTAAAATGGCACAAAGCTGCATCCTTCACATTCATTTCAATTTTCATAAATGAAAGAAGGCTTGTTTTGAGTATGTTTATTTTAGCACAAAATCTATTCCAGCAGTTGAATAGCTCTGGTTAACACTTCTGAAACATAGTTTGAAAAAAAATGTTTACTATAAGTCTAGCAGTTTAATCTAGTCTACAGAAATGGATTTTTTATTTCTTTCCAGAACAAGTGATGGACACCTACCTTTTTCCAGCTAGCAGGAATCCTTCCATCATACATGCAGTCTAAAGCATCCCTCAGATTTTCACTCATAACTATTGTCCCATCAATGGCAAGTTTTAGATCAGTCAGAGTGCTTCTCACTAAAGAAATAACTCTCTGCATTTGTTCAATCTCCTGTCGCAAAAATATGTGCATAGGTTGAAAAGGTCCCATGTTCTTTAGTTTTTCTTTTACCTGTTGATAGAAAACCAAAGATCTTTCAATAGAAGTGAAAAAAACAAAATTGGCTTTATGTCAATGTTAGCCCCAGTATGATCTTTGAGACATAACGTAATTTATTTACAAACTTAAATGGTCAGTTTGGCACCTCCCTTGAATTATCTGCAAGAAAGAAACACAAGATTTGTTCCAAGAGAAATCTGTGATGCTGAGACTGACTATGTTTTTAGTCCAAGTCATGATTTAGTCTTTGAGCTAATGCCATTTAAAGAGCTTGTAGGCTGTTTACCTTAGTTCAGTGAATTCAGCTTTAGTTCCAACAAGAAGTTACAAGGTTCTTTTTGAACAAACTAATAAAGAGTAATTGCCCCATCCACTTTGCTTCAACATAGCAGCAATGCCTGGGAACTATCACAATACCAGGCAGTCTTGTTTTCTAATCAAACTCACTGATACATTTTTGATCAAAAGTGTAAAATAAACATATAAACAGCTGCATTAACATAACTAGAAATTTTATAGTGTCAACAACCTCAGTTAAAAGCTGATGATCCTACCTCCCTCATAGTGCAAATGACAACTTAAACGTTAACAGGTTTAATATTTCTGAAAAAGTCCTTACAAAAGCACTTCAGCACACATTTAATGACTTCATTGTAAACATCAATAGTTTGGCCACACTTCTTTAAAATACAAAGTATTGCCTGAATGAATTAATCCAAACATGCTTTTAGAAATTTTTTGATAATTTGTTGGTGTTTTTTATTTTAAATCCATAAAAGGCAAGATGGACCAAATGTTTTTGCCAGAATTTCATTAACTCACTTCAAATGGTACATAATCAGCAGGAAGTTTTTCCACCATATCATCAGCCAGTGTGGCTACAACTGCCTCTCGAGTTTCACCTCCTCCACCAGAGCTATCTTTAGGCTGAATACTGAGGATGGTGTCCAATACACCTCTGGAAACTTTACTTTGGTAGGTGATATCCGCATTGGGGTGCAAACCAAACACCTCTGGCGTGTCATAAGTAGGAAGGCTCTACATAATAAAATATAAGAGTACAACTGGAGATTTAGAAGCAAATTATTAAAAAAAAATCCCCCCCCAAAAAAAACCCAAAAAACCAAACAAAAAAAAAACCCCATAAAACTCAACACACAACAAAACCAAATAAAAAAGGAATAAAAAAAAACTCAATTACTGTTAAGTAACAAGCTAGATTTCTTCACATAATCTTAAGCCAAATAACTTGCTGTGGTCTATTTGTCATGCCACAGCCCAAACCATACAAAACAAATTGTGTTTTAACAACTATACACTATTTTAATAATAAACTTTTACTCTCATATATCTAGACCTTTTATTTCAAAGAGGTTGTACTCAATGTCTGGACCCCATTCTTTGCTCCCTTTAATAACTTCATGCCTTTAGGTATGTCCCACAAGCAAAACACATGAAGAAGAAAATATATATTACTGTCATGAAAATTATAACATTGATAACCATAATTAGTTATCACTTATAGATATGCAAAGTGCTAGGAATCAGTTTAAAAATCTGTGAATGAAAGACAAAATACAGGTACTCAGAAGAAAGACAAAAATTATAGAGAATCAGGAACTTATGAGAAACATTTTATGAGAAACAACTTATGAGAACAGTTTTCATTTGCCAACCTGTATGTACTGAAGGTATTGATCCACCATAGTACATTTGGGTATGCTGTATCCTTTGTAGAAACTGAATTCCTGACTGAATGTGTTTTCACTGAACCAGATCTTTACAAAGGTGTTCATGAGTCTTTTGTCAAAGTCATCTGTCACACGACCACCATACTGGATCTCACCTATCATGTAACAAACAGTACTCCAGCAGATTCCCTAAAACCAAGCAGAAACCACTGACTTCAGCTAATCCCCTCTTATTTACTTAGACCTCCCTTATAAAAAACAGCTGATGTACCATGTCTGTCCCGTTTGAAAGACAGTTACTTTCCTATTACTCTTTTTTTCATTATAGGCTTGCATTCCCTGAACACCTGCAAGGATTTCTCAAAACAGAATTCGCTGAAATTAAAGAGCATCTTGAAGATAGCAAGAAGGTTACAGATGTATTTGAATTCTCCTTTCACTTAAAATGCCAGCTGCAAACTGCTCTGACACAGACCTCTCTGTATGACAACTGACCATATGAAAGTGAGAAACACAGGAGACATTCTTGTATAGTCATTTGAAATCACTTTTGATTTCTTCGTGCTGCGAAGATAGGTGGCAGGGGGGGAAATCTTATTTTTACTCAAAATAGATTAAAACAAAAGAGTATTTGAAATATCCCTTTTAAACTAATTGACCTAATTAGAATTGAAAAGAAGGTCTATACTTCTAAGGTTTATATTTCTGAGATGGCTGGAAAGGCTTTTTTTTTTTTAGTGTAGAGGTTAATACAGAAATTAAATATGCACTGGATTAGAAGTCTAAGTCTGCTGCTGTAGAGACAGATACACTTGAAATACTGAATATTTGTGGAAAAAAATAATAACTTAAAATAGCTTTTGTAGTTCAGTTACTAGGAAGCATTTGCATACATTCTACTACTAGAAAGATCCATTATCTTAATCCACCTTCCCCACAGAGTCATTAATTACCTTCTTGGTATCCATGCGATTCAAGTGGTTTTGAATGAACTGCACAGCAGCATTGAAATCAGCTTGATTAAACTCATAGGGAATATTCCAACCCAGAGAGCCGAATTTGCGTCTTTCTTGAATGGTGGAGTGCAGAAAGGCTACAGCATACAACAGTGGTTTCCATTGCACCATTTTACTGGCATCTAATAAATCCTGGTTGACACCTATTGATTGCAAATGGGCTTTATGAGAATCACTATAATTGTCTTTTTCAAAACTACTTCAAATCAGTGCTAAAATATCACTCTAGAGATATTCACTTGGCTCTCTGCCTCTCCCAAGGGTAAATTATTGTCCCACAAAATGTTCTGTGCTGGAGACAGTTTATAGCATGTTATTAAATTGCTCAAATTAAAAGAGTAAACTTCAGGGGGAAAAAAACACAATTTACTAATAGCTGAATTCACATCAAGTGGCTTTCTGCACAGACTTTGTCCTTTATTTTATGTAGTGTAAAGAGCATTTGATGGCTAACCATGTCATTTTTCTGCCAAAAGACAGAATATTAAAAATTCAAACACTTTTAACTGAGATACTACAAGCCAAAATGTGAGAAAATAATAGGCATTCATTCTTTTGATATCAAATTAGTTGTGGCAACAGAATATCAGCAAATCTTCTTTTTAATTTTCAAAACAGAAACTAAGATGTGCCCTGGCATCATTGCAAACAGTTCCTCATATCAGCTTACACCTACTACCAGTTTAACCTGACCACACAATAGCATCAAAATACAGTCCAAAATCATTAGCATTCTATCACTCACCACTGTATGTTCTCTTTAGTCCAGCTCTGAGCCCTTGTGGTGGTTCATTGGTGAACTTAATCGACATTTGAAGAAGGGTGATGGGGAACTGTTTGTGAACGTCAGTTGTCATCCAAAGTCTAAAGCTTTCATGAACATTCTCTGTCTCTATTGCTGTGTCCATTAACTCATCCAGAAAGTCAAGTCCAAGGTGGCAGTTTTGCAGAAGTGCCCAACCTCCCTAGTTTAAAACAATAGATTTTAAAAAGTTATCATCACTGTTCAAAAACTGAAATCTCCTTTATGGGAGCTAAGATCTGGGCTATTTCTTCTGAAGATGGTGTTAACTTATTTGGTTTTTTTCACCTGAACAAGTGATCCCTACTTGTCTCATCTGGTCTATTCAAATATTCTCTACCTTTTCCATTTCAATACATTTAAAACATACCTTGTCATGACTTTAGCACTGATAGAAACTGATAAATTTTGGCTTACATAAGGGAGCTCAGGAGCAGCTCCACATAGCAACATGCTAAACCATGTTCCTCACAGGGGTTCCAGGCTTAGAAAATAATCAAATAAACATACATTATTAACCTATTGCTATCAATCAATAGATGTCAAACTTCCTTATATGAATTACCATATTTCATTATAGACATCTCATGTACCTCTTCCCTAAGACACCTTGTGAGACAGTGAGGGAAGGTAACTGCGTTTCTCTTAACTAAACTAAAGATGTTCCTTTCCCCTGTTTTTGAATGGGTTTCTTCTCATTTGATCTGTCAATTAGTTCCTTATGAGAACTTATCAAACAAGAATCTGAAGCAAAAGTAAAACAGGTCATAGAAAGAAGCTCATAGCAAAGGAGAGTAAGATCAGTATTTTCACATCAGCGGACATAGCAGTAGAACCACCTGCTGCGCAAAGCATGCCAAATTGGAACATCTCACCTTTCTCATATGGATAGTTTTTCTCTTTAATTCCCCTTCCTGTAAAATGCCTGTGTTACCAGATTGTCCCTCCCAAGTCCAAATTAGGACTACAGCAATACAAAATAACTTGCTATACTTATCTTGTTTTTCTCAAGTTTATGTAACTATCAGTAGCATATCTGGAATTCATTTTCTTCATTTAACAAAATACATCCATATTACTAAAATAAAAAACTGAAAATATAATCTGAAATGCCTACAGAAGAATATTTACTGGTGATAAAATCAAAAAAATAAAAAATCAATTCAGCTCTGTTCATCAGTCTGCAATCACTATAAAATCTCCATTTTATATGAAAAACACTCAATTTTCAATGAAAAGCATCTGCACAGTATCAAGAAGCTTGCTGCGGCAAATTGAAGGAATGTGAAAATACAGTTCTTTTGCTTAGGACAGTTATATAAATAAACATAGGGATTTGCATCAGCACTAACTACCCACCAAACAACATTATCTCATGGCAGGATTTTTATTTCTAAGTGTTTAATACAGAGAGAAAAACATTCAGATTTTTGTTACTTACATGAGCCATTGTCTGCTGTAGAAGTTTACGAGCATGGATTCCTTGCCCCTGGCCCATGGAAACACAATATGTTTCTATCTTCAGTCTTTTTCCCAAAGCAATAATTGAGTCCGTAGGATCAGAGCCCATGGAAAGAAAGCATATGAGGGGAGTACGTGGATCTGACTCTTCCCATGTTTTCTCCAAGTCCAAGATGACTCCCTCTGCGTATTTCTCCCCCATAGTGTCAGTGATATATTTTCTTGCCTATATTAAAAAGGGTAAATTTAACTTGTGACCTAACCATTTTATACTGTTTTCTTCTCAGTGTAAATATTACCAAAAGGTCAACTGAAGACCAAAGGTTTACACTCTTAGCCTCAAAATCTAGAAAAATAAGAGAAAAAGACAAAAGATGGGCTTCAAAGCTTGTAGGCCTTTCTCACTCCACAGTTAAATAAGCAAAATTAACAGTAATAATGATTAAAATAACTATCACTAAGTAGACAATCCAGAGGAACAGTTGAAAACCAACTCTTATCCCCTCTTTATTTGTCTTTTAAAATTCTATATTATTGTTCTTTTTCTCAAAGAAATAGAAGAGGCTCTTTCAAACAGTCTGAGATGATCTTTCTTACACTCTTTCCTCCCACACAGCTCTTGTCTTAGATAAATATTCCCCTTAACACCTCTGCGTTACCTCTCAGAGACAAAAGACATTCAGCATAAAACATTTGATAAACTATCAGTTTTCATAAAACCATGGAAAGATAAAAGTTTACCTTGGCCCATTAACAGTAAGGTGGAACTAATCTTGTGTCATCTGTTTCTGACACAGCAGACATCATAGAGATATTCATTATACAGTACTGCTTAAACTATTGACTGCAGTTACACCAGTAATTGGTGAGATTTTCTCTGAATCCAATCACAGTGTCTAAAGATATGCATCAATAAAATTAACACCACACTTCAAGTGATGCATTCTAATTTCAGTAAATCATCATTAATTATCCTGAATTGTCAGTAATGTTATAATTTTTTGCTCTTTTGTACTGGAGAAGAACATAAAGTTTAAAAATAGGTTCCTAGAAAATGATTTTTCTTTAAAAAAGGTCTATTTAATAAACTTCAGTTCTGTAATTTTTAAATATATGTCTTTAAATTGAGAGCTTTGAGCAGACTTTATTAAAAATTTTTCTAAAGTGATTATAATTCTTCCATGCAAGAAATAGTTTCTCAATTAAATTGTTTTCAATTTTACTTCATCCAGTCAAGTTCATTAAAATATTTGACTTCAGTTTAACACAGTGACATTTCTAGAGTTCTAGTGAGTAAGCAAGGATAGCCAAAAGTATCTTCTGAACTAATAAAGCAGATCTGGATAAACACATATGATTCCAGGAGAAATCACCACAGTAGATAATATTTGTTCAATATATTGGAATAATTTTTTATCACTGCCCTTGTAACAAATACATAAATGGTCTGAAAAGAATTTCAGAAAATACAACATAAAGGTCCATACAAAATGGACCTTTATCATTATATAAAATAGTACAAACCTGCAATCTGAAAACTATTACTGTAGTGGTACCTAAACAGACCATGTAGACTATAAAAATATACCTGAGCTATGGTCCTGTCAGGACACCAAGATCTGATAAGAAGAAGATGTCTGAAGCAGTCCAGAGATTGACCATAGCCACTAGGAACTGATTCTTCTTCGGGATTCTTACTATCAAACCAGATTTTCCACTGTTTCTCTTCTCTGGAAATCTGCAATTATACCATCAAAGAAGCAAATATTACTAAACAGACAAGTCATATTCCCACTGCCACTAGGTCACAAACTTTTAATGAGAGTCAGAGATGTGAAATCCACATCCAGGCATTTGCTTAGAGTCATTCTTCCACAGATTTAATAAGGCTATTAAAAATGATAGGATAAAATTTCAGATTATAAGTATGCCATTGTAGAATGCAGCACCCTGGAGAATATATAATATTCTGAAAACAGGAGCTATTAATCAGTATGTTATATTCTGATATAATAGCATGGCTATGTCAGAATATGGATAGCTAGGCACAGATACAGCTTTGAGAACAGCAAGTACATAATTGCTCTCCACTTGAATGTACCTTCTCCCTTACTTTTACTCCATGTGACTAGAGAACATTGGAACAAGCATCATAAAACAGTCTAAGAAAGCACAACAGGGATGCAAGATAATGTAATAACCAGAATAAAAATAAATTTGCAATATATTAATTGGATAATCCCAATCTGAAAATATTACAATTTTAGAAAGTGTGAACACTCTACACTATTCTTATTTTCTTGGGAGTGGTTGAGATTTTATATCAACATATGTTGCTAAGCAGTCAGGGCCACAACTGTGGCCATCTGCTGTCAGTTTTGTTTCTCTTCCATTAAATAAACCAGTTTCCACCATATGGCTGGATTGCTACCAGACAATTACTTGTTAGACAAGAGATCAACTTTCAAAAGCTCTTACATACTTGATCAAGAATATCTGAAAACTGTTCAAGCTTACTGAGCTCCACCAAGTTCAACCAAGTCATATCCAGAATCCATTTAGCTGGCTTAGGAGGACAAGCTTTAAGGTCTAGGGAAGCACCACCTGCAAGAAATTGAAATTAGTTATTAACACTGTTGGTGAGACAAAGAACAATAAACAAAATAAGAAGGAAAAAAACAAATAGAATAATCCATTTTTAAACCATGATGTTACAGAAGTTTTCTATCTTACAAAACCATGCCATATTTGATTAAGCCGAGTTTGCAATTTGGTTAATTTATATTATTTTTTTAATATTATGTAACTTTGTCAGAAGTATTAACCAATTTACATTTTGAGGCTTTACTGGCTTTTTGTGCAATGTGCCTGGAAATAAAGGCTTTTTGGGAAAAGATATTCTGAAGATTCAACATGGAAAAATTCAAAGATATAATTCATGAATAAATACTGCCTGGAAAATTAAGTCTCTTGAAAAGGTATAAAATTGATCCAAACTTTCAAGTGAACTCAGTGCTTGTATGCAGTTGAGGACAAAGCCATGATCTTGTCACATGCAGCTGAGACTCCAATGATTTATTAAAATATTAGCATAATTTTCTGCTCCTGTTTGCTGCAGTTACTATATTTAGTACAATAACAATTTTTCTAAGTTAAACACATACCTGATGGTATTTGAGAAGCAGACAACAATATTCCTTTCAAATTCTCATGATTATAAAGATATATTCATCAATATTCAGTGTGATGCTATAAATTAGAGCTGCTATACAAAGTTGTCTGTCACCAGATCAGAATGATAAATATATATTCTTACAATTGACTGATTTCTCATGTGCAAAAGAAAGGAGCATGCTGGCTAGGAGATACAATACATAAATTTTCTAAAATAATAATGTGCTCTCATAATTTATTCATAGTTCCCACCTTTAATAAGTGTCAGAAATTCTTCATGTTTCACTCTGTTTCTTTGCATATCAATTGTCAAAGTAAGAAGTAATGTGAAAAGAAATTTATGCTCCTCATAGAGACCTCGGGCAGTATATTTGAATACTTCATATGTCATATATTCAATAATATTAGTAACCCTCTTGCTGGTTATAGGGCTCTTGGTAGACCTGTTAGAAGAAAGGTCTGCAGTTGAAAGTTGATTTTCTTAGGCTTTATAGAAAGGGAATACTATGCAAAAAAAGAAAAAGCCATAGTTCAGTATTTTCAAAACATGAAAAATAATAGATCACAAACAGAATATCAGACAGCAAGCTGGCAACAACTTTCAGATTGAGGGAACAACAACAAAAAATCCTTTCTAATCAAGTCTTTTTGTCCAGATGAAAATCAATGCAGTATAATGGTTTTTAATTATCTAATGCCAAATTTTGAAGGACTGTAAGTACATTAGAAGGCTCTTGGCCTTGTTAACTTAAAAAGTTTTATGGGTATTTCAGCTGACAATTCCTGATCAAGATTGTAAGAAGCAAGAGTCTTCTTTCTGATATTAGTTTACAGTATATCTTTACTGTACTACAGGCACCTCCAGGAATGGGTAAATACAAATTATACTTATAGTTAGCTAAATTACCTGGCTAGGGAGTGGTCAAAAAGCCCCAGAAACTGTCGAAGTGATGTCTGATACATGACATTGACCATACTCATCTCAGTGATAAGGAAGTACAAGATGCTACCTCGTGTTGCAACTGAAGAGCAGGAAAGAAAAAATTGTTCAAAGTAGAAATGTAGAGAAGAAAAGTTTAACTCTACAAAACACATACACTGATCTTCACACTAATGTTAACTGAAGATCCTTGAGTTTCTCTATTCATTATTGCCAGAAAAATAATAAAATCATTAATTTAATCCTCATGTATACATCAGGGGAAAAATTGTTTTCTGTAATTAATGCAAACTAGTTAAAGCCCAGTTTTCAAATACGAGCATATCTGGAGATCTGCAATAGTAAGATCAGCAGAACACATAAAATTTATGGCTGTTTAAAATACTGTTTAAGTATCAAAAAAAATTCCTTTTTACAGAAAGTCAAATGACCTATATTGATTGAACTTATCACTGATTTAACTTCTTTTCAGTAGTCATTCAGTTTTAAACACAAAGGTTTTACAATAGCTGCAATGTTTCTGGTACACTAACTGTATCATCTTACACATTTCGTACCATACAGACAATTACAAAGAGCTATTTTTTTCCCTATTTTTTTTTCACATTATTACCTGTTAGTTAAAAGTCAAAAGACTCATGAAATTTGTTGACTACAACAACCAAAGCATAAATGGTGAAGCATTCATCAGAACAGATATAGAGAGTACTTCATGTTATACAAGTTCTGTAAAAGAATGTCAACATGTTGAACTCAAACATATACTTACCTAAACACCCTAATGATGTGCTTGTTTATAGAGCAATGGGAAGTCTACAAAGAGAACAATTCACTCAATTTTATAAATTCCACATGAGGTATAACATTGACTATTTGCTGTTACAGCTCAATATGACATGTCCTGGATACATTTTACTTACAGGAAAACACAGATCTCTCCCACCAATTTTGGTCTTCCTGATCTCATCCTACCATTTCTCCTACTGTAAGTATTGGTGTTTTAAATATATGGTCTAGCTATTTGTCTTCTATGACTATCTTCACTCACCAGGTCTGTACTCTTCGCGGGCTGAATTGATCTGTACTTCAGTTTCAGCAGAAGTTTGCAGTTTCTGTGTTATTTCTTCAGAAGTCTTCTTAGTGTTACTCAATACAATTAGTAGAGTCTCATCATCTGCCAGAGAACTCTTAGTGCTTGTAAGTCGAAATAAAAGGTTATCTTCTAGGTCTTTAATCCTCCTTTTGTTCATAGTCACATCTTCAATAAGATCAGTTCTTTCTTTCTCTAATTCCTATTGGATTACATGGTAATATTTGGGAAACAGAAGAGCAATCAAAAATAAAAGAAAAAATCAAAAATTTAGCTTTAAAAATACTGATCCTACTAAAACAGCATAGGTCAAAACTAGCTGAATTAATTTGCGGAAATAATTCCAGTGGTATTTCTGACACAATATATATTGCCAGGATCTTAACCTGCTACATAAGTAGGCATTAACAAATAATTTCTAAAAATATTACTGAAGATGCTTGTATCATGCCCTAAAAGAATAACAAGTTCACAATGGTTTGTCTTCTCTTTCTGTTTCAGAAAAGACAAATGCAAACACCATTCCAGACATAAGATTTTATTCCCCTACATGTAATCTTATCCTCATTTATGCCTTGCTTTACAATTGCCATATTGAAAACTTAGAATTAATGACCATGCTTAGTCACCAAATTAAGCATCATATATTTCAAGAAGTGCCAATGTTCCTCCATCAGACAGGGATAATTTCAATCTCTCATTAAAATGCTTCATTAATCAAGAAAGTATGTAGAACTTGAGTTACTTCACTAGAATTATTTATTTTATACATTTAGTAATACAATCTGGGTGGTTTATGTACCTAGATTCTTTTCCAGTGCCCAAATATAGAAGATGAATAACTGTTAACCAAGAGTTTTACACTAAAAAAACAGCTATGTGAAATTCCTAAGAAAATATTTTTCAGTTCATTCTTAAAATTAACCTTTAAAAACTTAATATAAATTAGTCCATCAGAGATAAAAATCCTCTACTGAAATATAACTAAATGCTTCAGTACAGTGAAGTAAAAAGAAAGAAAAGAGAGAGGACGGGTTAAGAGATTTTCATAGGACAAGGTTAATATGAATCTTATGAATGAACAGTAAGGAAGCCAGTTGGTAGAAATATTTGCTGTCTAGATAAATACTTCACCAAATTTACAAAGGTCTGGTGAATAATTTTAACAATGTCTCTCTGAACTTGGAAGTTCCATATTCACTCCATCATTGCCAAGTCCATTTCCATATTGCTTTCTGGCTGCTAATATTCCAAGGGAATAGGGAAAACACTAAGAAAGACATGACCTCTCATATAGCACTAGAGACATAATGGACCTGAGCCCTTAGCAAGCCTTTAGGAAAGGTTTTACTTCCCCATTTGAGTAGTCTTCCTTTATGCAGCTTTGAAAAACTATTACAACTTTTGAATTTTTTTTATTATTATTTTTCCACATTCTAAACTTTTGGTCTTCTAAACCTACATTCTCCTCCTACATTCCTAATTCAAACACTTATTTCTTTTAAAGAATGTCCTTTCACCTTAAAAAGGAAATTCAGAAAAATCACCTTTTTATTATCAGATTTAGAGTTTTTTCTTGGTGTATTGAAACATCATAATCACCACCAGGTAGAAAATATTTAGCGGGACAATCATTTTAGAATAATGAAAATACAACATAACTTAGAGGGTGCGCTTACTTATTCAAAAGATCTGACAAAAAACTGATGAAAATAGACAAGAAAACTACAGTTAGCTGCATTTCAATCAACTGGTGCTTCATGGAACTGAAAAAAAAAAACAGGTAACAGTTTCATGAAACATTCTTTTCATGCAAGTTTGATGAAGTGAAAACTTCTAAATAGCATTAAAAAGAAGTTATCATCCAATTAAATATAATAATTAACATACTGCGCCAAATTGAACTTCATGTTTTGCTGATTCAGTTCAAAAAATAAAACGTACTTTAGAATTCAATGCTTCATAAAAACAGAAAGAAATTTGCCTCACAAGAGCCTGAGAAACAAGGTGGAAACAGTTCACCAAGCTAAAGTGAAGTAACACTAAATGAAAACCTTTCTAAAAGCTCTTAAGCTCATCTATTAAGCTCTTAAAATGCTTTTTGCAGATCAAAAAGTGTAAACAGTTGAAAGCTTTCTTCATATCTTCAAAAAATTCCAGTCATAACACCAAGAATGCAGAAAAAATAAACCAAGATATCATGTACATAAATTTAAGGAACTTGCACCAAAGAGACTATTTCAGATCCTGTTTTATGGAGTTCATTTCACAAGCAGATGACATTTTGCCAACTGTACCAAAGAATGCTATTTCATGTTAATATTCATAAAATATGAAAGCTGCTACATAGCTTATATCATCCTCTCACAAAATAATTCACAAGTAAAAAAATTTCCATCAACTGTTCCTTACAAAACTCAAGCCTTTTTGCAGCAAAAATCTTGATATATGAATGTGAAAATTCAAAAAGCCATAAAGAGTTATTGCATATTATAACTCCACCACTAATCTGACTTACCTATGACACTAAATAAACAAGCTTTTTGTCAAATAACATAACAGCCAATGTATCAAAATAATGATATCATTTAAATATCATAAGTTATAATACCTTCAGACATATATCAAATCTCTCAAATCCTATTACTCCAGGAAATAAATGAGAATCAAATTTATACAGATCTACCAGCTGTGTGCTTATCCTTATGCTTCACTTGTATCTTGCAATTGGTTTACATTCTGGTGGAAAATAAGAAATCAGTACTAGTGTTCCTATCAGTAAACAATTAATTCTGTGAGATATATGTGACAAAGATTCTTTTAATGGACACAGCAGACAACAGAGAGACAGACTTTGCAGAAACTTTAAATACCATGCTCCTTTTCCTTGCTGGAGGTCTAAACCTCATTCATTCTAAGACCAGAACCATATAAGAGATGGTAGAATGGGAAGAAGATAGAAATGTGCATAAAAATCTTGAAGAACTCTGATTTCAAATAAATAATCTCTTCTCTTTCTGGGACAGAAGTTCCACACATACATTGTAACACTGGATATAACCAAGCTCAAATCATTTGGCAAACTGTCTCACAGTAAAACAGTTTCACCACTCTCCTACCAAAGGCTACAAAAGGTAGTAAGAATCCAGACACCTAAGAGGGAAACCCCCAAATTCCCAAAGATGCATCATTAGACATCATAGGAAAGTGTTTGGATGTGCTGTATTCAAACTGACTCTTCAGGAAACCTTGAACCACAAGGTGTATAAAGAGAGACCAAGAAAACTGAAACATGGTTAAGTATATTCTGTAGAAGTTCCCCTGCCTGTCAAGTTGTCCACTTGTCATTTATCTAGAGGAAATATCCACAGGAGTTTCAAACAAAACAGTAGTGAGTATAACACTCTGAGAAGTTGGTAGAGAGAGCACCCTATTGTCCATTTATTAGACATTCCCTCTTCGTGACAAAGAGGCCATTGAACAGTAGAATAATTTTAATTTGGAAGGCATCTACAGAAATTAACTAGTTCAACCCCTTCTCGGACCAAAACAGCTCAGTTGCTCAGTGCAATGTCCAGGTGAATCTTGAACCCTTCCCAAAATAGAAATTCCACAAAATCCTTGGTTAATCTGCTCCTGGGCTTGACCACTCTTGATGTAATTATATTTTCCCTAATATCTAATCAGAATTCTTCATGTTCCAACATGACTTTTACTTCTCCATCTATTTCTTGGTTCCTCTGAGAAAAGTCAAGTGCCTCCCTTCCCTGTGTCCTTCAAGCAAGCACACAGCAACAGCAATGACTGGAGGAATTTGATAATCTGTCTCCTGGAGGAATGTACTATATTTCAAGGCCCAAGAAGTGAAGTCTGGCATAAGGCTTTGTGAATATACACATCACAGAGTGTTTTAGATAGACAGTCATAATTTCTTCACATAGTGGGTTGACAAGCTATCAGTGGTTGAAGAGGAGCTGATGGTGCAATGAAGCTGTCTGATAAAAAACAGACCTTAACAGACTGAGTGTGATTTCTCTCACGAGATCCATGCACTGTTTGGGAATGAAATGCAACTACTCAACATGAACAAGATGACTGAGTCTATTAACAAGAAAAATCTTACATTGGTGGGGCAGAGGGAGGTATTGGAAGGATGGGAGAACCCCAACAGATGCCACAAAAGGAAACAAAGATATTCCTGTCCTTCATCTCTAGTGAAGGTAAACTGAAACTATCGCCAAAATCTTAGTAAATACACCAGTAAATACACATAGCTGCATAGTGTTTCTTACAACATGAACATTGCCTGACCTTATAGCTACAGGGATTAGCTGTTCCATAGTTTAAAAGGTACCAACCAGCCTCCCTCCAGAACTCCATGTGGCATGTTAATTGGGACTGGAATCTTGAACCTGGATTTCCTCAACTAATATATCTGCAATGTCAAAAGGTTTGGCAGTAGGTGGCCCATTTTCCCTTGAGCAAGGCAGTAACTAAGTCTGAATTCTTTGCATTAGGTTATGTTGCCATGAGCTCCAGGGCTTGTAGACAGAACACCAGTTTTGATTTCAGATTTCAGGCCCTTTGCTTTTCACAGACCATTCTCATGAGGTAATAACTCATTGAGGCAGGAAAAAAAAAGGTTAATACAGCACAGTTGCAACAATAAAGAGACAGAGAAACTTCCACATGAATGAGTCAATTGCTTCTGTGCCACTTTTTAAACCATTACAAATAGGTTGTATTAAGAATAATCACAATAGAGAGAGCCAGAAAGTTACTTTGCAATATGGGTATAGAGAGTGATAAATTAATGTAAAATATTCTACAGCTAAATATAAGAACTACAGACAGGAAAATATATACAATAAATTATTTTACCTTTTTCTCTGTGAGAATGACTCTGCCTAAGAGTTGATTTTCAAGACCTTTCATGGTTACAGTAAAGTCAATGATGGAGGTTTGAGCACTAATTTCAGGAGAGTAATAAGGATTTGACAGTTTTGTAGTAATGTAAAGTCTGAAGCCATTCATAACATCCACTTCCTTATCACCAACTTTTACCTTAAGAAAAAGGTTAAAAAAAAGTCTTGAAATATAAAGAGCCAATACACACATTTTCAGATACTGCATACAGGAAAAAAGGTTACATTTTTCTGCTTAAAGGCATAAAAAATCCAGTTTTAAATAATACATCTGATGTAAAAAAAATTGCTAAGAACAGTCCAGGACCACCTTAAATGGTCCATTCAAACATTGTTTCAACTTCTATAAATTGTCATAAGCAAAGGAATAAGGAACTCTATACATTAAATATATTAACTATTTGTGAACTTAAACCCTACCTTATTTTTTCTTTCATTAGCATTGATCAAGTTTAAATGAGTTTCATTTTTTATAGTCCTATATTTATTAGGAGTTATTTTGCTAAGGAGCAGTTGTGGGGAGGGGAAGGCAAGAAAGGTGAATTTACATATGTTTGCTCACTTGTTTTATTTTTACCTTGTTGGCTGAACCTGTTTTAATGATGTTTCTTTCCAAAATGTTATCAAGTACTGGGTCCAGCTCTTCTCCAATATCTTCTACTAAAAGAGGTCTTCCCAAAGAAAGGCTGTCTTCTAAGTGGTTTCTAAAATACTTGTGATTCAAAGAAGTGATCTAAAAACATAGATGCAATACCTTATGCCAATCTTTTTCTTAGTTTCATATTCATATATTATTTCATTTTCTTTAAAGTACTGCCAAAAGCAATGATCCTGTGAGTAGTATTAATGCAAACATTGTGAGCTCAAGGAAAGGGAACATCAGCATACCCTATTGCCAGATCTCATGGAATGCAAAGTTCTATTTTTCAGCTGCAAAGGTATAAGCAAAGCCACACTTCCAATTTTGATATCCTATGAGTGCAACTACTCAAGAATTTCACAGGAAAAATTCTCAGGAACCTTTTAGCACCTTCAATTTTATTTTGGATAACATCTCCGAGTCAAACTGCACGAGAGTCAATTCCAAGATAAGTATTTTTCTTTGGTTTTTTTCAGCCTTGAAAAGGAGAGGTTTACATGGAACAGATCCTTAAACAGTCTTTGCTTTAAATAGTCCCCAGTAAAACTGAGATTTTCAACATGTTCAAAAAGCACATTCAGCTTAGATGTTAATAAAGTTGTAAACAAACTAATAAGCATTTTTATAATAACTAAGCAACTGTTAAAGGTTTCTACACCTAGATAACAGTCACCATGAAAGTGGTAGTTATATTCATAGAGCCACTCTATTATCACACCTCAAGCTACTTTTATGGATTTCAGGGTTTTGTGGTTTTTGTTTTTTTTTTTTTTTAAGCTGGTTTATTGGTGTAATTTTAAGTGCAGCAAGTAGGGACATTCTTCCTCCTATTTTCTTGTATGAATTGAATTTGTGTATCTTGCCTCAGACTGTACATTGTAGCACTACGTCTTCCCTGTATATTTTCAGAGCACTTAGCAGCTGACATCCATACTAAAACAACAAAAATTAACATAATTTCTGATTAAAATATGAAAAACATATCTTGCTATAACATTTATAAATGATTCTTCATTTATAAACCCTTACATGAAATTGTATTAATTCAACTAGTTGGTGTTTTTTCCTAACACTTACATTAGTCTGAAAACATGTTTATTACCACACAGTGCCCATCCAGCCTATTTTCCAAGATTTATGTTCCATTTAAAAAAATTCATTAAACAAATTGAGTCACTGATGTTAAAGGATACACTTCCACATCTAATCGAATCTCAAATCCACTAAAATATATCTGAGATATTCTTTATATTCAAGCCAAGCTTTTTGTATAAATATAATTTCCTAAGCATTAGGGGAATCACTGAATTGTAATGCTTGTAAGATTTTTGGGATTTTGAAAGCACAAGCATTTTTATTACCTGAAGGTCATTTCTGCCTTCCTTATTTTTAATCCAAATTTTACCCTGTGTTTGTGGATCAATTAACAAAGGATAACGAGATGCTTTAGTGACAATGATTCCATTCTGTATGGATAAGTCATCATTTGGCAATCCTTGCAGGTTCCATTCACTGATAGTTGGAGCATCAGTCAACATTTCTATGAGGTTCAAGTTGTTACAGAAAGGAATTTTTCGGCTTTTCATTTCCTTTTGCCAGTCATTTAACAGCAGACTGCGGAACTCTTGGTTAAAAGGACCAGAATAGGACAGAAAAGCTGTAGCCAAGAGTACATCCCCTCAAAGAGAAAAAGGAGGAAAAAAAACAAAACAAACCAAAGCATTACAACTTTGCCAATTCTATTAATGAACAAGCTGTTTCCTTCATTAGTTGCTAATGTTGCTATATTTTAGCTGGTAACTGAAAAACACACTTTGACCCATTAAGAAGGGAAACCAATCTTTTTTCCAAGGCTCACTACATGGCATGACAGTGGTACATTTCAACAGCGGCCACATTTACTTTGTTCTTACTATGCAATTGTAGGAATCAAGAGATCAGCATCTGGCAGCTTGTTAAGGTCAACTCAACACACATGTAATGCTCTTCCAAACACCAGATCCTGCACAAGCAGGATATGGTAGACAGGACTTAGTCATTAACTTTTAGTTCCATCATTTCCTTGTGCATTCATAGGAACAGGCTTAAACAATTGGGGGTGTGTGTGTTGGGGGAGTTGTGGGGGGGCAGGGTGGAACCCCTTATAAATACTGATTCAATTAAATTATTGTAAATCAATTACAGTGATGAGTACTGGTAATAAAAACTGTCAGAGACATCATTATGGAGGTGTTAAGTGTGACAACTTTTAATCTTCTGTTCAGTTTCAAAATTTCCCCCCTAAATTTCATGACACCATAGTTTGAGGGGGTTTTGTACCTCTGAAATAAGAATACAAAATTTAAACTGAAGAAGATATCATACTTTTATACTGAGCTAGTGTTTTTGGACACTTTCAAGTTATCTATAAAAGAAATACGATTAATATGTAGGGAAGGTATCCCAGATTTTTAATAAGTTAATACACATATATATAGTGTATATATATATTATATATATATATATACTATATATAGTATATATATTATATTTATATATATATATATAGTATATAATAGTAGCAAATAAAGCACAATTTAGTTACTATAATACAACCCATACAACAAGGCTGCTTTTTGTAGCCTTTTGAGGTAAAAAGTAGAGAAGTTCAGCCCACAGTAAATGATGAGATAAATTTAATTTATTGCTCTAACTAATGAACCAATTATTTATTACAAAGTACTTTAGTTTACAAGTACAAATTTAAAAAACTAATCATGACCTTCTAAGAAGCAAATTCCTATGAACATTAGTAACTGTAGTTAAAAATATTGATTTCTACATATAAATGTCAGTGCCTGAGTATCAGGCTTCCTCACCTCGATATATATTCTCAGTTATACACATTTTATTGGCTCTCACTGTCTTTGGACTGTTACCTACAAATATCAGTCAAGTTAAAATTTTAGTGTCCCAAATATATGCCTCCATATTCACAGTATCCATTATCTTTTCTTTTAAATTATGAACTTTAGTCTTATATTTATTTTTCACCTAACAGGACTTTAGCAAGGGAATTAAAACAATTACCCTCATTTTTTAGACAGGGATCTTAAATACAAAGGAAAAGTTGGACATTTCAAATGTTTTCAGTTTCACTACTCATTATTATTCAAACAACTTGCTTCCAAGTTCCAAGGTTTGGATAAAAACTTACCAACTAACCTCTTGGTTTGCATGGCAAATTCTTTACTCTGTTCTGTCCACCTCTCTTTTTCACCTGCTAAACCACTTATGAGACTTGAGGCAGTTTGCATTTTATGTCGGCAACACTCAGCATCTTCCAGCAGAGCCTAGAGAAAACCATGCACCAAGAGAAATTGTTTACAGTAGTATGTCTGATAGGCCAGAAAAATCTCTACATCTCATTAAACCAGTGGATAAACAGCAGGTTAGAAATGTATTCTTAAATATCTCTATCACCATGCAGAGGAGGGAATGTGAGATGGAAAAAATATATCAGGACAAACTCTCAACATCTCCCAGAAACATGATTCCATATTTCTTTTTAATATTCCTGTTCTTAACTTTTATTTTGGTGCAGTTGTTGAATAGTATATAAAATTCTTGATACTTATTCACTCTGGGGAATTCTACTCAGAATTTCAAATATATTATACATATATAGCATACATGGAATTTGAAGTTACAGTAGTAGGCACTGAATAAAGAATACAAATAAAATAGTTTTTGAGGGGTGGGAGGGAAGAGAAGAGAGGATCAGAGGCAAAGAAGAGAGGTAGAAAGCAAAGAGGCAGTATTCAAATACTATCTATCTCTTATCTGCTGTCCATCAACGAGGAATAATAGTAAAATTGAAAGAACACACTAAGTGTTCTTTAAAGCAAGGGTAGAAACTTCTTTTCTGTGAAGGCCAGTTCACCTGTTTTTCTCTCATTGCATTTTCATACTCTGCCTGCACAATATCTAATTCTTCTTGCTTGGCTCCCAGTTCCTCTTGAGCTTTCTGCAGATCCAGCATAGCACTGGTTAGGCGTTTCTCTTGAATTGCTAAATTAGCCTACAGAGAATAAAAACACAGAAGTGTACTAATACACAGAGAATTTCAAAGTATTTGCTATAATATATTTCAGAAAGTTTTTCCTGTACTATATTTCCAAATCAAACCCTTCAGTAGAGATGTCAACTCAGCAAAACCTTTTATTTGAATTTCACAACAAACTAAATTCTTATTTCAGACAGCTGCACTTGAACAGTTGGTTTAATGTCAATTAGAAAAAAATAATTAAAAATACTTCTGGGAATGCCAGTCATTCTTCATGAGACACAAAAGTTAGTCTGACATGGCTTGCAGAAAAGAAGTCTACTTGATTTGTCCAACTAATATGGCAGGCTGAAATATAAATCTTGCTCCTTTCTCAGTCATTCCCATTATAATACAAGCTATTCTCTGTTAAATGTGTTTGACCACATTCTTCCTGACTTTCATTCTAACTACTTAGGCCCGTTTTTTTTCTCTACATAACACTGATGAAGAGTATCTGTAAAATCTTCTTATGAACTGAGATCTGGAACATTAAAAGAACTAAATCTCAAGGCTTTTTGTACTTAATTCAAAATTAACGTAGAGTATTTGCAGTAGTGTGTTTACCTAAATGACAGATGCTTTACCCCATCCAGTAGGGGTCCAGAGGCATAAAACCACACCATCTCTTTCATAATTTTGACAACTCAAATGTACGAGAGGAAGTACATTTGAAATATATTTTTTTGTAGAAGTACAGTGTTCAAGGTAATAAATTTCGAGAGATAACCACCATAAATAAGGCAGATGAAGTTTCCCACAGATTAAATCCTCAAGTGCAAACAGGTGAGGATGAGGAGCAGAGGGTGTCTTTGCCTGACAAACAGATGTACCTTCAAAGGTAATACTTCTTTGTTGATGGAAAAAAATACTGCCATAGCTTTTGTCCACGAGCAAAGGCCAGCAACATTCCCACATACTCTCTTAGCTGTCTCAATGTTGTAGTCCACCATTTCAAAATAAGGGCTCAAAAGTTCTACTACTTCTTCATTAATTGTGTCTTTCTGAAATTGCTGAAAAAAATTTTTGAAAGTGCAAGATACAAAACATGTGCAACGAGTGTAAACTATATATATATATATATGCATTTCAGAATACATAGAACACTAGAAAGATCACAAGTATTTCTTACAAATAACTAATATGAAATTATTTGTCACATGTATCTTTGAGACCTTTATTGAAGTCATTCCACTTTACAAAATGGAAAAAAGTTTGCTTTCATTTATGACCTTTGCTATCTCAACTCACTATTCCTGTTACACAGCTAATAATTGTTTCAAAATATCACTAGTCCTGCTAGAAATTTCATGTTGCTTAATACAGAATAAGTTTTAACAATCTTCAAAAAGAAAATGAAGAGCTAAACTCTAGTTCAAAAACATACATTCAGCAAGACAATCCTTTCAAAGGTCAAGCCATCTGTCTTACCCTTAAATTACCTTGTCTAATTACTGGAATGTATTTAATTTTTAAAGAATTTATTTTTACTCTTTTCTTGAAAAAGCATATTTTTCCTTTTTCCTCCTGAAAAGCTCTCAATTTTCTCTTTCAAATTTTTTATAATGTATAAAGAAATCCAATCCCAAACTTGAAAAAGAGCTGTTCTCTGAAGCAGAAATAGGTTTAATTAAGCATAAGTGAAATGAATCGTTGAAGTCCTTTAGAAAATTAAAAACCTTTACAAGTAGATGCAATGTGAATACATAGATAACATCCATGCCACTACCAACCATAAAAAGCTGCTCAAGCCTCCTACTAGACCAGTGACAAATTAAGTAAACTCAAAATGCAGAAATCAGGGATGATAATACTCAGTGGAGCAGGGAAATATACCATTTATTCCAAATATATAAATCATAATATTATTCATTTTGGTCATGAAAAGGGATTTGTTTACCAGTTAGTTAGTCTTTCCATTTCCCTAGACAAATCCTGTGAACCAAAAAAAATCCCAAATTTTAAAAATTGGGATGGTGGTTGTGTTCATCCTAATAACCAACTATGCTTTTCCAAACCAGTGCACAATTTGAAATGTTGAAAATTAATGAAAAGTTAAATATCAGGAAAAAATATGGTTTTTATCAGCTTTAATGAAGCAGATAAGTAATGGCTATCCAAACCAAATGCTTCAAGTTTTGAGCCATTTGTCACCTAAAACAAATTTATTGCCTTGCTTAGCAAAAAATTATAGTTGATTTATAACATGACTTTTCAAGAAAGATTAAAATTTATTTCATCCTGACATATTTATTCTTAAGTCCTTATCATTTCAGATCTATTGTGCAATTTTCCTTGCACATTTGTTCTCCTATGAATATCAGGGAAAACATTGTTCCTTATTTTCTTACATTATAAAAATTTAAAAAAATAAGGAAAAGGTTGCACAAGCACCTGTAGATTCTGCAAGAAGTTCCCTGTTGTCATCAGTTTCAGCGATTCTTGCCACGATGGGACAGTACAGCGTTTTTCCTGATCCATTTTCACATGGTTGACTTTACGCTGGAAGAGCAGCAGCACGCAGTCCATGATACGCATGATGAGGTGAGGAGGTCGACCCAGTGTGCGCACGGTGGCAATATCTGCAGGTTTTATTGTCTAGGAATTGAAAACAAAGGGCAAAGCAGTTACTGTTTAGTTAATAAAACATGGGGCATAAGTTCACCAACTTAATGGTGAACTTAAGCAATGGGAGAAAAATATATATCTATGTTATTTTTACTTCTAAAAAGCATGAAGCTAGAAGGACCTCCCCCAATCAGATTTTCACTACTTACTTCTATAAACTCCTAGGAAACACCAGCACAGCATCTCCACACCTTAAAGCTCAAAATTACCATGAACTCTTTTGACAATAAAAAAGAGCAAATCAGAAATATATTGAAATTTTACTTGTTTTTTAAATGTGAACATATTGACCAGAAACTGTGTCTAGAAAAGCAATACTTTTTGTTGACATCCAGAAAATGAAGGTAAATTAAGGAAACCAGTGAGAAGGCCTGGTATATGTATATGTTTGTACCTCCTAGTACATCTTACCAGGAATATTCCTGGCATAGAAGGAGGCCATAGAAAAATATATTATAATAAGGTACGAAAACCTAGGCCCTGGTAAGTAAGGCTAAATAAGCCTAGGGTGAAAGTATAACACTGTAACTCATAACTCTACATCATGAATCAGAAAACACTTAGAAAAGTCTGCTGAAGATGTTTCCTTAGAGAAGACTTGATTTGAGCAGCAGTGTTTACTGCACCACATACAAAGCAACAAAACCACTGAACAATGGGAACAGCTGATGGGCAGATCCACTCCTGCAACACACACAACGCTGAGCAGTTGTTTTGCTTATTTACAGGCAGTTTAATCAGTCCAAGTACACGACAGCCCAAACAGTAAGCCACAAATTACTGTGAGTGTCATGACATCTTGCTTCTAGCCTAGCAGTAGCCTCACTGGGAATTCACAGAGGCAGATTTTAATTACTTGTGTCTATACTTCAATAAAGGGAATTCAAAGCACTGAAGACCATCCAGATCGCCTTCCCTCTGCCATCCCTTTGTTTCCCTTCAATATTTTGCTGCTTGTTGGGTTCACTGTGCACCAAATAATTCACCAGAGATTTTCCAGATATCTGTGTGAAAACTTTACCCAGTGTTTCTTTGTGACTGTTAGGAAATTCAGCTCAGCCTTTTTTTTTTTTTGCTAACATACAAATTGTGGCAAAATTGTTACATGTAAATTCTATTAATTTATTTATCTGTCTATAGTTCTGCATTTAATGTGCTATTTTTATTACAGGGCAAAGTGCAACAAAGTTTTACTGAACTCTGACAATTCTTACTCAAACTTTAAAAAACTAATCACACTATATGTTTAGAAATGCTTATAAGATGCTGTGTACCTACCTTTCTCTTAATGTAGCATTTATCATTCTTAAAATATGCTAAAAAATTGAGTAAAATAGCTAATTGTTTTTTTTTTCCATCTGGGTAATGATCTTTCTATTTATCAAATATTTTAATAGGCATTTACCTACTCTGCAAGCAAAATTATACTATAGGAATCCCTAGCTCAAATTTGCAACTCTATAATGATTATGAGATTCATTTTTGAAAAATGCAGACCCATACAGAGAAGATTCTTGCTTAAGGGAGTGAATGAGTGATTCTTGCTTAAGGGGGTGAATAAATGAATGAATGAATGAATTAATTAATTAATTAATTAATGCATGCTGAGAATACATAGACACATTCTGCTAGGTCACTTTTTATGACAGTTTGCCTTTCCCCTTTAGACATAGGCAAAGCAATTTATTATAGAAAATTCAAAAATTTTAAGATTAAGCCCAAATACTTTTTCCCATTGAAAAGTTTTACAATAATGCCAGCTTCACTTTTTCTTGAAACCAGGTTTTCAGTTATTAGCACCCTGCATTTCAAGAAGAGCAGTATTGTTTTGGTTCAACCATTTTAGTCAAAAGCAGAAAGTAACCTTTAATAAGATACAAGTCCAGACCCAGCATACTGGTGCATATTTTATACTGCAGATGCTGACTAATTAACACTGCTTATTTTTTCACTTGTCAGAATGCTTGCCCACTACCAGGTTTGCTGTTTTGTTGTTGCTAGCTCTTTAACCTTTTTCCTGTGGCCATATATCAGGCTCCTATAATACAAACCTTCTCCAGCTGTCAGGTCATCCACCTTCATTTAGACTTTTGCACTCTATCCTTTAAGCATCGTGGCAGTCAGAGGCTATTAAACATCTCTCACTCAAAATGAAGTCTTACATTCAGAAGAGCCATAAAAATTCTTCTACACTAGATTTCAAAGCTATTCATGCCATTCCTTCCAATCAGTCTTTAACCATCATAACAAGCTTCTCAAATGGAAAGGCATAATTTCCAGCAAATCTACATAAAACCCTTTGAGATTTGTCTGTCCTTCAGGTTTTTACTTCATACTTTTCTGTTTCTTGAGATGTGAGCTCCCTGCTAGCATCTAACAGGTAAATTTCAGATTCCACTAGTACTGCTCATGGCAAAATGTCTTGAGGCACATCCTCCTATAAAGTCAGATGAGCAGACAAAGATAAATATGCAAGATCAACAAATATTAATTTTTATCTTAAATATATGGACACTCTATTAAAAAAGCTGTACAAGAAAAGTATGGTAAAGGAAATGATGATAATGCTACAACCCCTAAGAAAATATTTTTTTTCAAAGACAGAAAATAGTAGAGCAGAAAACTTATTGAAAATGCAATTTCTTCATGAAAACTTAAAATAGAAGGTTTGGATTTGGATGGAATTACAACTGATTTTACATGGACAGCACTTCATTCATTGCACACATGCTGTTTAATGATAGCATCAATTTTCAGTTACTATTCTAACCTGTGGCACATGCTACATTCAATTACAGTTTCAAAGAAAGTAAAAACTTGCCCTTCTCTGAAAATGGACTATTTTGGGGTTGGTACTCGTGTGAAAAAAGAAAAACAAAACTGAACCTAAAAAGCCTCCAAATACATATATTTATTTTCTATCAAGTGAAAACTTATGCAATGAACCTGCAATTTTGTATTTCAGACATCCACCTTCTTAGTGGAAATGTTATACATGGTCCAAGTACTAACCTGTAAGGCTGCCTCTGCCTCTTCTAAAGCAGGCTTGGCAGCTTCCAACTTTTCTTCAGCAATGGCTTTATCAACTGTGATACTGTCTACAATAGCTTGGGCTTTGTCTTTCACTTTCTGAACATCACCCTTCACATTCTCAGCAGCCTGTGCTTTTACAGTAACTTCTTTCAATACCTAGAATGTAAGAAAACCCACATGCCATAGTTAAAAGTCTTTGTTGTGAAATCATACCTGTTAAATTCCAGAAAACTCAAATAACATCCAAGGATCTCCAAGATCCTTTCTTTCCAACACTTAACTTCATTTTAATTGATTCAACTTTTCAAAATAGAATGAATAAAAGGGGGAAAAAAAATCAAACAGCAATACACTTTGAAGGCTATACATACCATGTCAGCTTTTTCACTGGCAATTTGAAGTTCCTTTTCTTTTACCTCCAGTTCTCTGCTTAGAGCAGCCACTGACTCAGAGGCCTCTTTCAATTTTTCCAGACCAGTAGTTATTCTGAAGTTAAAAAGCAAAATAAAAAGTATCACATTCACTATGTAATTTACAGTCTACTTTCCATCTATAGAATAAATCATATCAATCAGAATGAACAATTGCAAATTATGTTTTACACCAAAATAAAACTTGGACAGGAATTTTACATTTCTGATATCTTCAGAATCAATAAAGGGGACAATAAAGTACATTAATAAAGTTTGTGGCTTGAAATTTTACCCACTTCTGATCAAATAGTATGCCTTTATCATTGCATAAAAATCCCATGTGTTATTCTAGAAATGTCACTCACTCTTGAGCCAATAATCAAAGAACTCAGTTCCATACAGCAGAAAGCATTTTCTGATCACCAAAATTCTGAAAATTATAACCAATGAATATTTCTTATTTGAAGTGGAAACTGAAAAGAAACCAAGACCAAACAAAAGAGAGGAAAAGATAAATAGTATTGAGATAAGACTTCTCTGATTCAGCATTAAAATGCCCCTTCAACAGTGCTTTTTTTTCTATCAGAAATTCTTCACCTGAGACCTTTCAGACAGCTTAAAAGGCCTCTAGAGAGACTGCTGTTGCAAAGGCTATGCAGTACTTGGACAGCTGAACAAATACAGGAGAACAGACAAAGTGTAACCACTGACAAATTCAGACAGTGCAACTAAGTTTAAGTGGAAGAAATTGGACTCCATGAACTAACTTGGTAAATCTGAAGGTAGAAAACAGGGCAACACCCTTCTGTTTTACAAGCCTTCACCCCTAACATAACTACAGGCTTCAAACTCAATTTAACTTTGAAGACAAAGAATGTTTCAAAGCCAAATAAACAAGTTTAAACCTTTCTTTAAGGTTCCTATTCTTTTTGACCATCTTTCAAAACTGAAAAGGCAGTTTTTCTTAAGGGTGATACCAACTGATGCACTAATTGCTAATTTTACATTACAGCTGGGTGCTCCTAACATGAAGATATATCAGCAAATAGATATCATTACTTTAATAAACATCTGAAAATAGAAATAAGTATATCAAAACCACCTTAATAATGCACAATTAAAAAGCTCAGGAGTCTAAGTGAGGCTCTGTGTTCACAAAACCACTTAGGACATTCCTTACATATTCATAACAGGAGGTTACAAGTTTTCAGTTAGGAAACAAAATTTGCCACCTGACAAATTAAATGCTATTATCAATATAATATGAAATTACATGTAGATGCCTTCTTTTACTCTTTAGAAACACATGGGTATCATTTACATTCACCTCATATTCCCTCTACCTCTATTTTTCATGCATCACTACTTTTCCCCCCTGCCCCTCCAAGTATATGTAGTCTTTATCTTATATGACAAGAGCAACTACAATATTTGAATAAGTTACACCTTCACATAATTTTAGGAATTAAAAATACCTTTTTTTTTCTGTGTGAGGAGACAAGCCATGCATTGAAAGGAAGCATATCAGAATATGCTACCTGGGGAAGTAAACCACAGAAAAACAGAAGTAAACTGAGTATTCTACCTGTTTGATAATATTTGCACTTCAGCATGCTTTTCTTTGTATGTGGTTTTATATCCCTGAATAAAGGTCAGGTAGGATTTGGGAGTCACATGTGTAGAACGTCTGTATCTTTGAAAGTAATCAGAACACTTTTCTGCCACTCCATCCTGGAATGAGCCCATACACTGCACAATTTCCCTCTTTGTATCAGCAGTGCAGTCCATATCAAATGAGGACAGGAAGTGTTCAGACACTTAGGAAAGAAAAAAAGCCTAAATGTTAGTAAATATTTACAAAAACAACTTAGCTTATAAACAAGTCACTATAAAACAAGTCAGCATGCAGCATCTTAGCTTTCACCCAGCTTCTGAAAACTCAGTCTTCTTTACTCTTCACAATCAGATTCTGAATATTATTCCACACTTGCCAGTAAAAAGTATAGCCAAGGATCTGTCATTCTTCATCTCCAAAATGTGCAACTGCTTTTTCATGCTGAACCTAGCTGCTACCTACCAAGGACTGGGTAATGACAGCATTCCTTTGTATGCCCTATCACAGACATATTCATAAATAATCTCTTTCTTTAGTAGCATCTTTGCCTTCTTTACAAATACTTATAAGACATCTTCACGGGGAATTTTTCTTTAAACTGTGTTCAAAACCATTCCTCTGTTAGAAATATTTCAACAGCTTAATAAAACAGACTTTAAAGAAGAAAATGTCTACATCAAATATTAGAATCAAGGAATTTCTTCTGTTAAAATTCAACACAATTAAAACAGCTACATGACCACTGATAAGAAAATTATGTGTCTGCAAAGAAAAAACCTATACATACCTGCCACCAGAGCATCTTTAGGCCATCGGCTGAACCAATCTATAGTGCATCCCGAAATGAGAGCAGGGAACTTCAGGGCCCTATTTCGGAATTTTTCACCTACTGGTGAAAAGCAAAGAACTACGTGAAGGTTCTGATGCACTCTGGCCATGAAATAGTCATACAGAGCTTCACTGGTTGGAGGTCTTCGTGGATGCTCCTTTTTGAAGGAGGGAATGAGGTCACTAATGATCTCATCTACCTCATCACGTGCAAATAAGTTTGACACCTTTGGGAAGAAGGAATATTTTTAATGTCTTTTGAGATGATCCAAAATAGAGGATACAGCATGAGGTTCTTTTAATACATATTATTGTAGGAAGGGGCATAAATCTCAGACACTGAAGTTATTAGTACCCCCCAGCTTAATTAACAAAAAGTTTTAATGAAAGTCTATTTTTAATGAAAGTCTGTTTATTCCATTAAATAGGCTGAAATCTAACTTGCTGTAAATTTTAAACACCACCCTCCAATAGCTTTCCTTCCTTGTCTTTATATTCTAATAACTAGTAGCAATTACTCTGAAACATAACCCTTAAATAATAAATATGTAAATAAAATCTATAAAATCCATCAATTCTGGACATAATTTACCATACAAAAACTGACTGTACATTAATAGCTAATTTAACAGGCAACTTTTTAAAACATCAGTAATATTTCTCAAATCTCAATTTTATTTTTTTAAAGCTGTTCTCATGTCCCTTGACATAGCTTCTCTCGATCTGACCTAGGATTTCGTAGATTTTGTAGACTGCATTCATTTTTAATAATACTCTAACGACAAAAAGCACTTGAGTTCTAGATTTTGGAAGTGTACTCTTCAACCTATAACAAAATATTGAAATAAATTATGTTATTTTACCTCAAAATTATGAATTTTAAAAAGCAGAAAATTGATCATCTTACCTCCCCTGACGACAAAACATTGTTCAAGTATTCTAAGAAAGACTCATCTTTGATCTCATTGTCTGTAAAAAGAAAACAGATGCCTTTGCCTTGCAGTCCTGCTGTTCTGTATAAGAGTTTCAGATCTTCCATCAAGTTTAAAGTGTTGTATGATCTAAAAAAAAAAAAGTTTAACAAACACTCATCTCACTTTAAAAAAGTCTTCTGACCAAAAGGGTAAAAAAACCAAGCAAATTTAATTTGGAAACAATGTCTTCTGACAATCAAGGCAAAAAGGTGCTTATATCAGATAGATCCTCTGATGAGATCCATACCAAGGTACATTCCCACATGTGAACCTAAAATTTCTCTGCAGCCAACACACCTGCAAAATATCTAAAATAATTTCACTTTTCTAAAATGACATCTTGAGTGCCAAAATTGACCTGTACTACAGACACTTGGAAAGGTAGCCATTCTGAGGCATTCAGAGAAGGATTTATAATTTATTTTTTTATCTTTTGTGAGCAATTTCAAAAGAAACCACATTGGGTTGAACAATACGAAATAAGGCAAAAATGTGCTTGGAAAAGGTTGTCAAAATACTGATATATATGCAAGATCTCCCAAATTAGAGGTCAGGGACAAAGATTCAACTCCTCAGATGACAGCATTTCAAATATTACAAGATTAATTCATAAAGGCCTTTTGGGTAGATAACCACCTAAATATATTTTCAGTACCATTTAATTTAATGTACTGTGTAAAGACTCAAAGATAACTTGACACCACTAATATTCTCTCTCATTCTGTGAAAGAAACAAAATCATTTCCTACTCCAAAGATAGTAAAAATTCACAATTATTGTAGAAAATCAAGCAAATCTAGTAAGTTTCAAAGGATTTTCATGTCCTTCCACTCTATGTGACAATGATCAGACTACATTAAGCAGAGAATGTGAGACTGTTTTATCTATAGGAAGACTTAAAACACAAAGTACTTTTTTAGTTAAATTTCAGGTAATTCTCACCTTGTCAACATTATCTGGAAAGTGTCATACCCAGCTATGAAGGATGTCAGTCTTGTCAAGCTCTGCTTTCCTGAGCCGCCAACTCCAACTAAGAGAGCATGTCCACGAGGAGTGCGAATCACACGAGAAATCTATGTAATATACCAGTCATTTATTGCTACAACGTGTAAGAGTCACACATCCAAAAATTCTATGCTACCCCTTTAATAAAGTTATATTAGAAATGAAGAACAAATGAAAATTCTAAGGTTTAATGAAGGGATTCTATATTACTATTAATATATTCTGTGGACATTTGTACTTTGCAATATATTGACCTGTCAGATATTATAGCAACCATTTGATTCCATCACTGTGTATATTCAGTTATAAGTAGAATTACATCTCCCACAAATTACAAGTAAATCTCAACTGTGATTTCTTGGTAATGTGTTATCACAGCATGAGGGATTATCAAAATTGGGAAGGAAATAATAATTTCCCCAATACCATGACCTCTGGATAACTTTGTAAGACTCATCTCACCAGGTCCTTTCATTGTGACCCAAAACACATGTCCCAGGCATGTTAAATTTGGGACAGAGTCTTCACTATTCTCTGCAGCAGGTAATAATACTGCCTTTATGATGAAATTTGTTATGCTTCTCATTTACTTGACTGAAAATATGCACAGTATCAAGTATGAATATTTGATCATAGTGATCTACATTTCTTTCCCACTTCATTATTTATCTTTTAAATCAAAAGGCAGTAGCTTCCTACTGCTCCACATTTCCCTACAATTCAGGACTGTACAGTGTAAACAAACAGACCCTTTAGAATTTAGAGAAAAAAAAAAAAATCAGCATTAACTGTGAGCTGAATACAGCACTTGTCCTACTGCCCACAGCCAAAAAACAATGCCATGAAACATGGCAGCCCATCAGTCCAATTTCCTCTCAAAGACACAACAATACCAGCCAGATGGTTAGCAGCTGGTCTCCTCCATATAAGCAACGATGCATGGGATTGGCTTCCGTTCTCTTTATTATCTTGAACAATTCTTTGATGACTCCAGAATTCCAACATGACAATAAACAACTCTGGATACTTATTTACTTGCCCTTCCTATAAGTGACTTCTTTCTAAGCTATTAAAAATAGTCATGCCAACTTTCTCTAATTTTAAACCTATTTATTTTACATATTGAATGCAATGTATTTGTTATTTTCCATAGGTTAATGTTTCATAAGAAAGATAAAATCAAGTATGAAGATTTACTCTAAGCTTTATTATTTAACCGGAGAAAGAAAATTTAATTTGCACAACACCCTTGCAATATCACTGAACATTTCAATAATGGCTATTAGATCCGTTCCAGGAAAAGGCTCACAAGCTGGAAACTTGGAAACTTGGAAAACTGGAAACTTGGAAACTTTGTTCTCTATTTAACATATCACTCAGCTTTAACTCATTCAAGTCATATTACGTCAGCTCAGATTAGGTATTACTTCAACTGTGCCTATCTCACTTTCTCTTTGAAGCTGTCTCTGGTCTACACGGTTGTTCCTGTTTTCAAGAATTTACAATCATAGAAACACTTTTTATCCAAGCAAAGCATTTTGTATAAAGCATAAAATTATCATTTTATCCAAGCAAATACTAATAAAATATTTCAAGTATTTACCATCTAGCTACCCAAAGAAGATATTCCTGATGACAGGTGGTTGCTCAGTGAAAAGAAAAATTATTACATCCAAAACCTATATAGTTTTTCCTAGAAATAAATGAGAAACTTATTGGGAAGTGTGATGATTATTTATAATTCTCCTAAAGAAATCCAGAGCAGGACATCATTAATTTTGCAGTGAACCTTAGAAAGAAAGAGACTAATTTTGTGAAATAACAAGAATTCACCCAAAAATTTTGAAAACCACAGATGCAATGTGTTTGTCAATTATAATTAAATTTAAATTGTTTTGATATTCAATATTGTATTTGGGAGGATGATGCAATTACATATTCAGTTCTTAATAATTTTTAAAATACCAAAAACCTCGGTATTCAACTTAGACAACAGGGGTTCTAGTTTAAAAAAAAAAGGCTCTCCTTTGTATGAGGCCTATTCTGTGTGAACAATCATATAAAGCTGTACTGTGCTGAATGATATGGTCAGCTCCAATCCATATTCAAAAGAACTTTAAAATGAGTGAGCATACTGTGGATCTACAAAAGAATTTTGGACTGCATTAATTCCTACTCTGCTGTGCATACTCCTTCAGAAGCAACCAATTATGTCTTAACCTGAATTTCATTTGACTCATTCCAAAGAAAGGAAGGGCTCCCAGAAGAATTAAGAAGAAGGAAGGCTGAAATAGAATCAGAATAGCTAGCACCATGATACCTCCAAACACAAAAGATAGGTATAAAAGAATAGTTCGATGTGGTTCATTTTCTGAAAAGTTTTTAATAGATTTTAATACCTAGTCACAGTGTGACAGATCAAATATTTGATAGCAATAAATTTGTTGCTGCAGTTTCAGAAGTAATTTACTTTGATTCATGCATACCTCTACTCAGAGGAGATGTAGGCAAGTGAACAACAACAAATGGCAATCCAGCAAGACTGTACCTTGACTAAATGAACCATAGCATCCTCAAAGAAAACCATGTCCATTCCAGTACCACGAACATTCTCATTGTATGTTTGCAAAAACTTATTTAAACGATTCTGTAGCTGATGAAATGAGGAGATTGGTTCATAGACTTTCAGAATATCTAAATTAACGTCCTCTGGTTTCTCATCTAGAACAAAAAGCAAGTAATAAAACCTCAGCAGTTTAAATAATTGACAAAGGTTCAATGACGTAGTAAGTAAGTGAAGATAACTAGAAGTTTCACCACCCAGAAACAGATTTATTATACATATTATTATATGTTAGATGTACATATGAGAGTGCTGAGTACACCCTGCCTGTAAGATATGGTAATTTCAGCAACACAATTTTTAAAGACAAAACGAGAAAAAAAAACAAAGTAACCTTCTTTCTTTTTATCTGAAACTTGAATGATGAAAAATGATACTTGTTTAAGTGCTAGGGAAAAAAGGTAGAAACAGAGAATGAAGGTAAATACTGCAGTTAAAAATTGCAAATATTTTTTCTGTAAAAGAAAAACAGTCTAAATTGATTAAATAATTTCACTAGAAAAAACATACTCTTGAAATTACTAACTGCCATAACAAAAAAATATATTCACTGTGAATTAGCACACATTTGTTTCCTTAGGTGATATGAAAGGCACAAGTCAACTCTCAAAGAAAGGAGGTAACAGTGCTGCTGCCTCATTCATAGCCTTAATCATGCTGAAGAGTGATATGCCTTCATTAATAAGAATTCCTACAGCAAATAAAATTACAGAAAAGTTGAGATTGGCAGGGAACTCTGAAGGTCATCTTGTCCAACTCCTTGCTCAAGATGAGCCACCTAGAGCTGGTTCCCAAAGACCATGCTCACGAGTCTTATGAATACCTCCAAAGACAGACTCCACAACATTTCTAGACAACCTGCACCAGACTGTCACAGCAAAAAAAAAAAAAAAAAGTGATTACTGATGTTCAAGTTCTTAGACGGATTTTATCCACTATATCTATGTCTTTCTTGTATTGGGGAGCCCAGACTCAGACACAGCACTCCACATGTGGCCTTTATTAGTGCTGAAAAAGGGAAAGGACCACCTCCCTTGGCCTGCTGGCTACATTTCTTTTAATGCAGCTCAGGATGCCACTAGTTTTTTTCTTCCTGCAAGGGTACTACTGGCTCATGTTCAGGCTGGTGTCAACCAGCACCTCCAGGTCCATTTCTCCAAAGCTGACTTGCAGATGGGTGACCACCAGTGTATACTGGTGTGTGGGACTTTTCCTCCCCAGGTCCAGGACTTTTCACTTCCCTTTGTTGAACCTTATGGAATTCCAGTTAAGGTCCATTTGGGAGCCAGCACAACCTCTGGCATATCAACCACTCCTCTTAGTTTTGTTTCATCTGGGAACTGGCTTGAGGGTGCATTCTGCCCCATCACCCAGACTACTAATGACAATGTTGAGGATAAATGGACTCTGTGCTGACCCCTGGGATACACCATTAGTTACTGGTCTCCAATTAAACTTTGAATCACTGATCAACACTGTCTGGGCTTGACTATATTCAGCAATTTTCAATTCATTTCGCTTCTCATCCAGACCATATGTCATTAATAAATGACTGACAAATCTCATTGAAACAGTGCCAGCAGGCAGACAACAGGAGGTTTTTGGTTTCTGGTTTGGATCTCCTCAGAAATAATACTAGTACAAGTTTAATCTTATTTACATACATTTAGCTCAGTTAGTTTCAGGATTTCATGATCTGTATATGCTACAGGATGTATTTTTCCAGTTATCCTAGATCAATCAGTTTTGCTAAACCTCTCCTAACTTGCTGAATAAATATATAATTCAGAACATTATTTCTAATTGGTAGAATTAAAATCAATTAAATAAGTCAACCCAGTAGAATAAGTATTTCCCTAAGGCTTAGTAAAACACTACTAGATAATGTGAAGGTTAGGGATAGAAAGATGGGGAAAAAACTCCAACCCCCAACCAAACTTCTGTATTTAGAATAGTGTCAGTAACTTTTTCTTGTTTCAAATTTTTTTCTCTATTTACTTTCCATTGCACCATTCTAATGCTCATGCAGTTTCAAAGGAAAAAACAACAGAAAAACAATAACGAAACTAAAACCCAAAAATATATATTTAAAAACAGTTTAAGAAAATCATATTTTACCACAGAACCTACTCTCTCAAAATACTATTAATTCTCATTCAGCTGTCCTTTATATTACGCATTTTGTTTGCTTGAAGTCACCTTAATTTCAGAATTTTTAGCTCTATATTGCTTCGGCATATGAACACGTCTCTAGATTAAAACCTAATTAAATCAATTTACTTCTTATTTTAACCTGTAAAAGCACTGGTTAAACAAAAGGAGTATTCCAGGTGAAAATAAATTTCTTACAAGTTGAATAAGACATTTAAACAAATTAGGAGCTAATAAACTAATAAGAAATACATCAAAGAGTTAAACTGCAGTGATACTTCTACAGTTTTGAAGCATTTAAAATAAATATATCATCTTAATTCTGTTCCTACAGTTTTATTATTAATGTCCAAGGACAGTATAATCAAGTACAAAACCTAGGAAAAGGCAGACTCTTCCACTATTTAGAGAGGCAGCTAGCAAAATGTATTATTTTAAATCTTGCTCAGTCTCAAGATTCATAATCACACATACTAAATAACAATGACAAAACCAACTGATAAAAACACCTTTGAATAGATGAAGGGTCTTGAGATCACTAGCACCACTAACAATTCCTTTGAAGCTAAGATCTAAAAGTTGACTACAATCTAAATCATCATGTATTTTTCTCAGGGACAAACATACTGTGCTTTTACAACCCAGAGACAAAAAGATTATGTAGTACCAGTAGACATATTACTAATTTGAGCATAGGGCTCTGAAGTCAATGTCAGACATCATTCTTTATGTATTTAAGAGCTCAGAAATCAAGGTCCTGCTCTCACACTTCCATCATAATGGGAAATACAAAATGCCATTATAGGGACAAATAAAACAAAACTACACTTGTTATTCTTTTCATTTAAAGCCAAAAACAGAAAGGGGGTTCTCAAGGCTCAGGATTTAGGTTAGGGCCTGAAATCTATTGAGGGCCAAATACAGCCTTTCTATATAATAGTCTCCTGCTTTGTATTTAGATATTTAGTTTCATGCTAAAAGGCATATTACAGGACAGGTACATTTAATCTGTCACCAAGAAGGCCAATAATTCTGAGAAACTCATTTATTATTTTATATTTCTTTTTTCCGTTCAATATGATGATTTCTAGTGTAGACTTAAATTTTCATATTAAAGATCACTCTTAATCCTCTCAGTATGCGTTCTGACTTACTTTTCAGTCATCTTTATACTAATAAAGATTAGCAAGTTATTTCCTTTCTTACACCAGTTTACTGTTACTTCTCTTTGATTCCTTCCAATGAAATATATCTTATCCTTTATTTTCCTTTTGTCACTGCCTTCTGTCTACTTCAATTGTTCAAGGAAAGGATAGCATTGGCCATTCATGCCAGTCTCTTATTGCCTCCACTCTCCATCCGTGTGATACCAACACAGATAATAGAATCATCCAATGGCCTTCCCCTAAACATAAACAAATGTTTTCAATTCTTTTGCAACAATTGATAAATATTCCCAGGTCAATTAGTGAGGTCAGTGTCACCATGTTTTTGCTTGAAAGACAAAAAGGAATTGCTATAAGTCAAATGGGTTTTTAAAGAGGTTTAATTAGCATTCAGGAAAATTAGAATTAATAGTCATTTGTTACAAAATCATGTAACAGTTATTTCCTAAAGACTATTGGATTAGCCCAGAGACACTAATTTTTTATCAGATTTCTAGGGCATGTTACCTACAGTGCTATCTTTTATCTAGTACTGCAATCCTACCATTTCATGTTATTTATAACACATTTCCTTTATCATTTTGGAATAAAGATTCATGAAGACTATTTGGCAGTTCTTTCTGCCACGCCTATTTCAATGAAAGCAAGGCTCTCCTACACAGACAACCTGAATATCAATACAGACTTAGAAATCCCATTATGATAAAAATGTGCTACAGCTGGTAACATAGACTATCTTCAAAGCCACTGAACAAATCAGATACTTTTGATGCATACACTTAGTATGAGATTTTACAACATGTCTTTCTTAATATCTATGATTATCATATCCCCTTGCCTATTCTTGTCACTTCCATGATTATTAAAGTCAATCTTTACCCATCCTTGCAGGTGCATCCCTTAAGAAGTCAACAAAGAATGCATCTGTTTCATGATTCAGCAAAGCTTTTGGATCTTCAAATTCCTCCTCAATGAGTTTTGCCACAGCTGTGTGAAACCAATTAACATCTTCTGAGGTTGTGAAACGATCAGCAATAACACATTTGCATTCATGCTTCCACAGTTTTATCAGCACCTACATAACAAAAAAAAAAAAAAAAAAAAAAGTTGGGGGGGACATTTCACAGAATCACAGAAGGAGAATGGGGCATTTCACAGAATCACAGAAGTAGAATGGGCCAGTTTGGAAGGGACCACAGTGGATCATCCTCCCTGCTCAAGCAGAGTCATCCTAGAGCGCATGGCACAGAATTGCATCCAGATGGTTCTTGGTTCTTGAATATCTCCAGTGAAGGAGACTCCACAGCCTCTCTGGGCAACCTGTTCCAGGGCTCCATCACCCTCCCAGTAAAGAAGTTTTTCCTCATGTTCAGTTGTGAATCAGTTTCTGGCTCTTGTCCCATTGCTTGGCACCACTGAGCAGAGCCTGGCTCTGTCCTCCTGATGGTCTCCCTTCAGATGCTGGTAGAATTTTATGAGGTCTCCCTTCAGTCTTCTCATTTTGAGGCTGAACAGATCCAGCTCCCTCAGTCCCCAGAGGTGCCCCAGTCCCTTAACTGTCTTTGTAGCTCTCTGCTGGACATGCTCCAGGAGTTCTATGTCTCTCTTGTATGAGGACCTCATTTGGCTTGCAAAAAAAAACTGAAACAACTTTAAAGCTTTACTTTCATCTCTTAATTTAAAAATAACATTAACATTAGAAAATAAATAGTATTTGGGGGGGGTTCTTCAGAAGAGATACCTTGAGCTTTGTATTCTGGCCAATAGCAATTTAAGATTATATTCAGTTAACTATGGAAGAAGCCTTAATCTAGCGTTCCAAAATGAGGTGTATGAAGATTTTATTTCCTCAGCCCTGAAACCATATCCATACCAGTTAACATATTTATGTACGGATAAAACACTTTTTTAACTGGCCATTACAGAGAAGATGGGTGAAAATATTAGCATTATGGCACGAATAATTTCATGCCAAGCACAGATATCACTCCCTATGCTACAGCCAAAGTAGTTAGAGAATAACAACAAAGAAAAAATGTTTAAGTGTTTATATTATCCCTTCTCCAAATTCAATATACCTTTAAAGTCTCTCCATTTGGTCACAGGATGAAGAAGGAGAATCAGTCAGGCTGTTAATACCAGCAGCACTGGTTTTAATCCTATACTATTACCTTACAGTACTAGAAAAATTTCCAGATACTTCTTGAAGACCTTATGTTCAGCCTACAGCACTTTGTATAATTGATGCATACTATGTCAAGTCTCAGAACTAATATGTAAATTTATATTATAGTATTTTGACCAAAAGTATTGTAGTATTTTGGGTTTTACACTTCAAAAGTCATTGAGTGTGTATATACAATACATATATATGTCATTTAAGTGCTCCATGTTTTTGCTGCAGAAATTAAAATCCATTCTGAAGTTTAAATTTTAGATGCAACAGAATTCAGGAGCTTATTCAACAGAGATGCACATTGCACATGAAGATATTATATAACCCAAATATTTAACAAATTTTACATATTTACCATAAACATTGCTTTTTCAGCCCTAAATGTTTCACAGCTTAAAACTCTAAATGACTTTTCCTTAAAACAGTTAGAAGAGAAATTATGTTTTACTGGAAGAAAGATGATTATGAAAAAAAAAGTACTAGTAATATTTGTCACTATTTCTTTTTAAAACATAAGCCAGAAACCATTTGTTAGACAGAAATTAGGCAGTGACTGAAAGTCTCAAGATACTAATGGAGAGGCGGAACTATTCAATTTTTTAATCAATATATAAGCATTTTCATTGGGTTAAAGTTCATTGCTTCTCACTTATTTTCTCACTTCTTTCAAATAAACTAGCAGGAAAAGCAGATAGAAGCAAACCGTTATGACAAAATAAATGGGTTTTTTCATTGTTTTGAAACAAAATTGTCATTTCAGTTGGTGCTATAAAAGCTGGACTGGAACACCTTTGCCTCAAAAAACCCACTAAGTTTGCATTTTTTTAAAGCAAATTCAAATGCCAAGATAGACTCTCATCCCCTTTCCTACACTAATTATAACAATGCCACTGATGTGCTGCACTTACCTGTGGTTCATTGATCACTTCTGATGTAGCGTTCAGCATTCCTTGCCAAATCCTCGAGAGGTCTCGAAGGTTGAAGACATAATGAAACTTGGCTGGCGTGGGCAACATTTTTAGCTTGGTAATCTGCCACAGTCTGCGTGTCAATGGAACCAATTTGGCTACTGTTTCTTTCACATCATCTGAAAATCCCCGCTCACTACAGTAGTGTCCTTCTCCAATTACACCTGTGGAAAGATTGCCAAATCAAAGACACGTTAGTGCAACACCAAGAACAATGATTATCTGAAGCTTCTGGTTGTTTTTTTCCAGTCCCAAAACCCTTTCTAAATTTGTTAAAATGGCTTTCCAGTGTATATACAAATTTTGATTCAGCTATTCCTCACACCTTTCTGCCACTTACTCAGTGGTTATTTAGCTTTTAGTTAACAGCATATTAAAATGCTCTTTTTCTCACAAAATAGTTTCCACTGGCCTTGAATAATTAATCTCCTGCTGAAATCAGTATGACCCCATTCTTTGTGAAAATCTAGTTACTTATCCTTAGCAGCAGCGGCACCTGAGCAACTGTCCAGCATTGTCACTAAAACAATACCTTCATGTCATTCTTATTAAATCTGAGCATACCAAGAGTTTCAGAGACATGACTGGACCTGAAAAATTTACAGACTGATGACATTGCAGGTAGAGAGTGATTAGAAGGAAAATGTGCTGGTAAACAAATCAGAGGAGAACTAATCCTCAATTTTAACAATAATGTGTACCAATAGAAGGGTAAGGGAAAATCAACTACTATTTTAAAAAATGAGACGGATATAAAACTAATTTCCCTTTACCAAAAATTTTGTCAATGGAAGAATTGGAAGGCAGAGTACAGTTGAACACTGAAAATTGTCTCTTCAGCCTCTGTGGAATATCATTGCGACCTCCCCCAGGATGGATCATGGCAGCCAAAAACTGAATGTCCATGATGTTAGTAAATTCCCCAGGTTTTTCCAGGTTATACAGTCCTTTCTGTTCCATCAGTTGCCTAACTATCTCATTAGTGACCTGTAAAATAACCAGGTTTTATATAAGACAATGTTATACATACAAGTGAATGAAATGCAAAACATACTTATTATGTTTGAAATACCTAAAAAAGAGTATAACACTATCTTGTTCCCTAAACTTCAGCTTATTTGCTTCAGGATAACGCTGCACCACAAACAAGCACATTTCATAAAATCTACGGATAAAAATCGTGGGAGTAGAAGGGTACACCCATTTAGAACTAATCATTCATACAATTTACTCTCATTGAATGCTGCATTATTTCCATTGCTGTTAGAAATACTTCTGTCTTTTAAAACAAAATTTCCAGTTTTTCTAGTCAAGCCCAAACTAAAGCATCTTTGCATCTTTTTTTAATCAAGCCCAAACTAATGCATCGTGTTGCAAATGATACAAAATATTTGTATTAAGTTGCATATATAACAATATCAAGCATGGTTTTCAAGCTGAAATAATAGACTTATTTCAATACAAAAGCATGAAAGAACCTTTTCTCTAGCTATAAAGGATACCCTACATTTTTGTTTGACAAGCTGAAAATACCGCACAGAGAATACATCCTATAGCTATATACCTATAGAAATTCTAACATTCATTTCTAAACCAATGTGCTTCAGAACAACTTTGTCAATATACAAAAAGATTACTTCCATTTTGTCTGAATCAGAGAAGACACTTCTTACCTCTCAGGTTTCACAGTATTTCAATTATTGCCCACAAGGTCAGTTTGCTATCACGATTTGTATGCCAAAGACTTCTTATTTTTAATTGTGAGTGTTGTTAAAAAACATTATTAAAATTATACAGGCATGTTCTAAGGAGCACTCAAACTGCTTCTTGCTGTCAGCATATTTATTTTCAATTAATTCCTGACAAATTAATGCAGAAGGCTTCTTTAAAAAGACTGTTTAAAATTAAAAGTACTACATATCAAGTTCACCCTATTCTGAATGACTGAAAAGCCAATTTTACAGTGTAGCATAAAAACAAAGAAAACCTTTTGTCTTCTTTTTTCTTCTTCCACAAACTAACCTGGTCTCCCCATTCATTGATTATGGGCATGTTCACATCATCAATGAAGACTGTCATCTTTTTGCCTGCAGGTGGACCATAAGTTGTGCCCATGCGCTTATCCACATAACTTTCTATTGTATGCTGTTAAAAAGCAATTGGCAGAATAGTTACAAAGAGCACTTCATTTCATACATTATTCAATCACTTAAACATATTGATGGTTCTGTTACACAGAATTTTACTAAGTGAGGTTTAGACAAGGCATTTGCTGGAGGTAATTGCACTAATTCAACTAGAATGTCTGAAATCTCAAGGTATACAGCACTAGGCTGGTGTCTACAGTAGGCAACCATACCTAAAACTTTCATAAATCTGAATAGGTTTCAAACTTTTCATTTTATTAATTTATCAGCAAAATTGATGATTGCTAGCAATAAAGATTAAATTGAAGATGTAATTCTGGAACACCTTTCCAGCAGGTATTAATGTACTTCATAAAATGATAAATTTATAATTAAACTCAAATATATAAATACACTTGATGAGAAAATTTTGCCTAATGGTAGACCTGCCTCTACTGTTCTTCTTGTCATCTTTCCATTTCTATGTTCTTCTTAAGGTCCAGTTTTTATTTACTCTATCCTAAGCGAAAATTCACTTAACCATACATAATTATTCTTCAGTATAAACCTAAATATCTGCATTCTTACACTATGCTTAGGCTCCAGTCTTACACAGTTGGCATCAGTTAGACCAAGATTTTAAGAAGTTATAGTAATTTTAAAGCACGTGTCATAACAGAATATTTTGATCTAGATTGTTAACAGAGAATTGACTTAGTCTTGTACAACTATTTTAGATGTCCTGATCATCACTATCTCACCTATCACAAATTAATTCTACATTTATTTTATAAAAATAAGTTGATTTTTGTTTATAGCCCAATAAATAGAAGAAAAAAAATCCTAAGGAAATTTAGACCAAAACTACGTTTGTATACTATTCAATATGTTAGTAGTTTCTACTATGCTATACAGGCAGATGAGAGCTGATTCATCAAGCTTATAGACAGCATTTACAGTGCAGACAGTGCTTTGGCATGGCATACCAGATTGCATTAAAAATATTCCCCAAATATATTGCCAGGAGGTTAAAGACACTTGAAATAATTCAAATCAGTTTGGTATAAATTCTGGACAGGCAGTACAGTTTAGGAGTTAAGCATTCATAATTATATGTAGAGCAGCTGCACTGCATGTGTTACTTTTTTAAAGAGTAACTGTAATGACATTAAATTGTAGACAGCACACTTTTAATGACAGATTGTTGTGGGTAGCACTTATTTTACCCATGGTGTTTAGTGAAATCTAACAGCTCTTCCCAGTTAGTAACAACAGACACATTTGACACAAAAACATAATATGATGAAGACAAAATAGACATGTTATTGTAAAAATCCAAGAACAGCTCAATAGCTACTGAAAAAGTTGAAAGGAACTATTTTTTACAGAAGTCTTAAATCATGCATTAGAATGCTTGGGACCATTTGAACAGGTGCTTTTTTATTGTTCAGAATCACTTTCAGAAGCATCCTCCTGGCAAATTATCAGACTTCTCTGAATCCAACCATCTTGTATGAGAAGATTAATAACTACTATACCTGAAAAATTAATGGGGTCGTTGCAGATGAAAAATTCAAACTCTTAGTTATGTGCCTTTCAGAGTTATATTTTGACATAAAACCTTTGATTATAACAGTCTTCGCAGTTCCTTGCTCACCAATTAGTAGGACAGCCTAGACAAAGACAACATCGAAACAAGATGAAACACAAGAGCTGTGTTTCTTGGCAAAGGCTCAACAGTCCCATTTAGCTTTTAAACAGAAAAGAAACTAGAAAAGTTATGTAAAGTGAACTCTTCATGAGAGATATATAGAAGTAAAATTAACTATGTTTCATAGATTTTTGCAGGCCTGACAAGTTAAAAGTATTTGCAGTTAATGGTCATGTCATCCAGCACAATCACACTAACAAGGAAAGGAGTTAAGTATTTGAAAAAGGGTTTAATCATCTAGAGACTCAGTATCTGTGAAATTTCAATTGCTTATGTGACACAGTTTTGGTGAAGAATAGAGTTTTGTAACCTAAAGCTACATAAATTCTGTAACTGCCCAATGCTGGCAGAATTTAATCAGCAGAGTCAGATATGAGCCTCCTGACCTATGTGCTTCTCCCTCTTACATCAGTACATGAAAATATTGGTTCCATTCTGACCTGATCTCAGGTCAGGAAATAATTACAATTATTTCCACTACAGAATGAAGGAGCAAAGGCAAGACAAAAAAGTCTGGAAGCAGTGACTATTCAAGAGTTCAAGCATATTTGCATGAAAGTAGCTTCTGGAAACACCATCTTATATCTTAAAAAAAAATATTAAGTCCTTCCTTTTCAATAACATAATATTTCATTGCTAATCCAAAACTTTTATCATGTGTTCTGTTGGCAGGCTTTGATATGAAGTATAGAAAAAGTACCTTGCCCTGTTTTGCTATGGTTTCAATAAGGAAATCCATTCTCACATTGTCAACATTAGGCACAAGAATTGAGTCATACTCTGGGGTATCACTAGTGGGATATACATATTCTTCAACATGTGTATTCCAGTGCATCCATGTACCTAATAAGAAAGAAATTAATTTCATGTTTTAGAAATACTAGGCATCATCACTTCCTTTATTTTCCATTCAGTTCACTCATCTGCTTATGCTTCTGTCTCACGTACAGCAATCCCTCTCTGTGTATTCAGACTAAAATTTATAGAATCATATAATCATAGAATCCCTCAAGTTGTATCTAAGAGGCTTACTCCTCTTTTCTACATAAATTATGACAACAACAAGGATTACATGTTCACCACAAAGTCCATGCAGCTTTTGTAGCAATATATCCACATTGTGACTTTTCCCTGGAAACAGGGAAAACGCTAAACACAACACCACCAGTAAAGTATAGCCATAAAACAAAACTTGCTAAGCTATAAAATACTTCTGAATTAATTCTCTTAAAAAAAAGCACAATTATAAAATAACTTTTTAATTTTACCCCATATCACCCTGCTGAGTTACTAACCATCAGATGCCACATAATAATCAAACATTGTATCTTCACTAGCTTCTGGGATACAAGGAAGATCAAGCTTTACTGTTGCATGTTTTCGAAGCCAGTATTCCATTTTGCACCTGTCCTCCAGCTCTAGCAATGCTCCTACGCTCCACATGAGAGAGAAGATGTACAGCCTTTCCAAGTATTTTGGAGTCAGTTCCCCACTTTGCTCCTGAAAGATTGAGTTAGGTTTTAATTTTCAACAGCCTGAAAATTCTACTTGATAATCATTAGTAACAGAGGTTAGAAGTCTTCAGTCGTATATAAATTTAGAGATGTCTTCAATGATCAGACAGAATATAAACTGATAACAAATCACCCAAAAATAAAAAAAGGAAAACTGTCAATGCATGCTCCATATGCTTAACGTAAACCAGTGCTTAACATCAAATCCAAATGTGAAACTGTGAAAGAGGTCACATCACAGCTATTATTTTCTAAAGAAACAGAAGGCATTTCTTATTAACCTGCATCTCCTCTGACATTCTAAGTCATCAAAGAATCTCAGTATTCACAAAAGCTTGTTACGTAAAATTATCTGCAATATATTAAGTATATGGAAAAACATTCACACTACCTACCTTAGGTGGGATAAGGCCTTGCAGCATATTAATGCTCTGCATAATCACAAAGGCTTCCAACATCTCAGTCTTGCAATGCAGAGACTGAATGCTGAAGCGGTACAAGTCTGGGAATGATGAAGAATACAGCTGACGTAGAATTTCAGCCTCTTGGAAGGAACATTTTTTCAAAAATCCCTATTGCAAAGCATAAATTTAGTTCCCAATGCAAGTCTCAGTGAATTAAAGTACAGTAATTCAAAAGGTTCAGGAAGCATGGAATCTTGATTTCTTCGGGGCAGAATGGGAGAAAGGGCGGGGGGGAGTTAAGTTTTAATTAAGTTAAGGGTTTAATTAACAGAAGATCAAATTTTACCAAAGTATGCATAATTCCTACTGGATCTTAAATATGAAGAGAACTGAAAAGAAAAAACTGTGTTCAACAGCACAAAAATAATTATTTTCAAATATTTTTAATCACAACAGTTGTGAAAGGTATCCAAAACCTCTGCAAAGAAACCAAAAAATATGTACTGAACACAAATTTGATTTATTCTACACCTTATTTCTAATGGGGAGGAGGATAACCTGAAAGATCTGGTAGATATACAAAAAAAATCAGGATATCGGGGGGAGGTCTCCTGGTGTGTTTAGCATTCTTATTGTGTATCTCAGTATTTGTAATTATGGATAAACAAAACCTAAATAAACTACCCATTTCTTAAGATCATAGAATAGGATTCGTTCTTTGATGCCTTTAATCCAAAGTAATAACATGACTCTTGGTGTTACCTTGAAGTTTTCTCGCATCTGCAGGGTAGAATACTTCTCATTTACATCCCATAAATTTATTTCCTACATAAAATACAATCACCAGCAAAAACACTTGCAGATTCTTGCCCAAAACTCAAAACAAAATTTGGAATGAATTGAAATAAAATAAATTTGCTTTAAACATAGAATGCTTTTCTCTTGTGAAAGTAGTTAAAGCTGGAATAGGCTTCTCAGTGAGCTCCTGAAGTTTCCATCTCAGAACTCAAAAGGACACAGACTTCAGCAACCTCCTCTAGATTGACTTGACTCATGTTGAATTCAATATTATCTCTAGAGGTTCTTTCCAAACTCAACTATATTGTACTTCAATTATCCTTTCTACTACTTTAATAATATTTTTAAATTCTATATTGACTTCCCAAAGTAATAAACTTTGAGACTGATTAAAAATAAGGATATATATAAAAAACCTTTCTAAAATGGGTAGGTGGAAAACAAAGTGATAAAAATTAAAAGGCAGAAGTTCTTAAAATAGATATCCAAAATTCACTGATTGTTCAAAAAATATTAGGGGTTTGTAGAAAAGCTGAAAAGATGTGTTTGCTTTAGAGAAGGTTGACGAGTATTTGATCAAATACCTTAGATCTCTTTGCATAAACTGCTCTAAGAAGCACATTACATGAGAATATTACATGAGAACTATTTCACTGAACTTGGAAGTAGCGTATGTCATAATAATGCATCCAAGGAGGCAGCTATATTTATTTGTTTGCAAATGGTAAGGATTGAAAATAAAAATATATGCAACAACTTCCTGAGTTAGCCATATTTGTCTTTAATCATGTTTTAAAGTTCTTTTGAAATATCAACGAGTACTGTTTCATTCATCATCTGAGAATCAGCAAGGTTAACATCTACTCTGACCTGTTGGAATATGAAGTGTATTGTATTACAAAATAGATTTAAAGGAAGGTATACTGAAAAAGCTATCAAGACATTTTTTTATCTATGATGTAAGACCAAACCAAAAACCCAAAGAAATGCTATTGGAACAAATTATAAATAACAACAGTCTTTAATTTTATACCAAATTTTGTAAGGAGGAAAGGAAGGGCAATTGCAAAGGTTACTTCATGGTGAATTGAACATAATTTTGCTTATGTAATCCAAAATTTGAAAAAAAAAAGTTCATTCTCTTTAGTCTGTTTCTACCACCAAAATATACTAAAACCATAAGGTTATGGATTAAGGAAAACTAGTTTCATACAACTCTTCAACACAACTAAATTTAGCCTGCATCTCACTTGTGAGGAGGTAAATCATGAGTGACAATGCAAAATAAAATGCTTTTCTTTCTGCTGTTTTTGCAGCTGAATCTTTAGCACAATCTTTAACATCCAAGGAGTGGTTGTCTGCAAACGAAGCAATGCAAGGAGGCAGAGCTGTAAGAACCTAAGATCAGTAGACCCTATACAGTGTTGTAAGCACAGAAAGGAATAACACAAATGAAATCTCAGGGGACCCACTGTCCTAGATTCAAAGTTTACACTTTCCTGTGTATCCATATTAGTTTAAAAAAAAAATTAAAAATAAAACTTGGCAATAACATACTTGTATTGATTGAATGTATTTGCATTGGTAAAACTGAAGTTTTGCCAGCCAATTTTTTAGGAAACTTGTTAAACACTTTTTTCACAGTAGGACTACAAATATTTTGGACATGGCAAAGAAACTCATCAAATTAATTAGTGATGATTCTCAAGTGTTGCAGAGACCTGTGACTGAATAGAAAATTCTATGTGATTTAATATCATTCTAAATGGAAAAAGTTTCAGATACTACTAGAAAAATATAACATCAGCCCTCTGCAGCAACCCTTAGTTCTGCTCAAGCAGCAAACCTCCAAGTGTGCAATAAGTCAACAGGACACAGGTGTTTCCAACACAGGAAGGAATATCTGACAACAATCTCATTTCTTTTCCTCCTAATGGGTTAAGGCTAAGCAGGATTCTGGTGCCTTCACTAATGGGTCTTGCTGTTCCTCACCTATTTTCCAGGCATTGTACCTGACTGGCCTTTCAGATCCACAGGTGGAAAAGAAACCTTTTGTCTGTTGCCAGAAATTACAAGTTTACAGCCTTCCTCACCTTGGTAATTTCTGCTCAACAAAACACGTCCCCTGGCTTCACTTTTCCCAGAGGAGCTCCATTGCCTCCAGTCCCAAAGAGAGGCACCAGGCACTGCCTAGCACTCAGAATTTGGACTACAGCATACTGTCTCTTTCAATTTCTTTCTGGTCTGAAACTTCTAATTTGCTAAGGACAGTGGTCCTAAGCAGTGCCACAAGCCAATTTTCCTCTTTTGCTAGACAAATCAGGGATTTAGGGTGAAGGAATCTGCTTATAAACAGCAAGCTATAGAAAACTTACAAGCATGAGAACCTTTACGGGGTAAAGAAATAGAAATCTGAGACTAACATAGAGTAATCACTACAAAAGGCTGACATCTGAAAGTTAATGTAAGGTCAGCTGTATTTTCATAGGATTAGTTATGCAACACTAACAAGAGAGGATTTGTTGCATTTTCCACTGGTATCCTATTTGATTTAGAAAACTAAATGACTGAATGAGTGAGACATTAATCTCTAAAAAACTTGTTCATATGATACAGTCTAGAAAGGAGGACAGTAAAATTTAGTCCATTAGAAAATTTAGTCTGTTAGCTTATAGTAACCTATAAATTTTTGTCGTTTTGAGTCTGAAAAACAGGGAAGCAAACACACTACAAACTCCTGGATGGTGTTCCAAATTCATATAGAGGAAATAATTCCCATCTTAAAATTAAAGTTTAAATCCCATATAAAGGAATTTAATTTGGGATTATAATGAAATATACTTGGGTTTCAGGGAAAAGTAATTAAGTAATTATCTGTATGATCACAGCAATAAGTATCTTAGCCACACAGGAGAAAGTTTTCATTTTTGATATTCAGGAGACAAAGCAAAATAATGTTGACCAAAGATTCTCAAAAATGTGGCCTAGACAAGAAGAAATGCAGAGAAAAAAAAAATTTTTAAAAGTATTAATCCTGAGTAGTGTACTTCATCGATAAATTTCTAAGGCAATATAGGGCTTAACCAACTGAGAAACAATTTTTTTTTTAACTGCTACTGTCTCTATTGCTCTCTTAAAAGAAAAGAAAACAGGAAGTAAATGATGCAAGCTTTGTTGAAATATATTACTATGGAACATTGATAGATTCTTGGGAACTCTCACGTTTCATCTTTACCAAGATTTTTGCTATATGAATAAAAAGCAGTGTGCTCAAGTCTCAGAATTTGTCATTCACTACATTGTTACAACCATTCTGTCAAGATTAGGATTTATTTTTACTGGGTTTTGGAAGATGAAAGATGACAGATAAAAGAAAAAAAAAGTACTTTATAAATTACTTTGATATATTTCAATATGTTACATGGTGATTTTTGACTCTAAAACACACCATGTTTTGTTTTTCTGAATTATTCACTCCATGCCAGAGAGACAGTTACTACTGCCTGGTTCTTCAGATACTTTGCTTCTAGATATGTTAAGAGACAACCAAGTAACAACATCAATTTAAAAATTACATGTTTTGATGCTGCATTGACTTTATTTCTAGATCTAAATCCCAACTGCAATAAATTTTAAGAAATATCAGGAGAATTTCTATTTTCTTGAGTATTTCAAGCTCCCTGAATCACCTTTACTCTTTTTTCCTCCTTGGTCTGAAGCTGTACTACGGGCTACCAGGCAGTTAGTGTTTCAAACACTGAGTTGTCCTTCAGTTGCATAAAACACTTTTAATTACAAATTTATCCCAAAGTAAAATTGCCATATTCTTAAAAGTGTAATGTGCTATGTACCTTAAAAAATTATACGCTCTTGTATAGACGACCAGAAACATTGCTATTTTAAGTACTGACCTAGAAGTTCATAAAGAGAAAAAGGGATTTCATAGCAAAAGGCACAAAAATATGTCCTACAGTAATAAGAGTGAAGTGTTGAAGACGTAACTAGTAAAACTTTCAATGCATATTCAGACACTTAGCTGTTCTACCTCAAGGATGGGACTCCAGGTGAGAACTGATGAGCTCATGAACACCATCCCATTTCTTGAAACTGTTGCTGGAGAAGCATTATCAATATTATGAGGCTCAAAGACTATTTTGCAATCTGGCGCCATAGGTATCCGATCACCGTTTGCTAGTGTTAGAGTCCTGTTGTCATCCAGGACAGAATTAAGGTTCTCAATCCAAATAGCATCAACTGGACCATCAAGAACTATCCAGATATGGTCACCTATAATGCAACATAACAGAAAAAAAGACTTATAGATGAAGTGCTAGTTTCTTTTAAGGACCAGGCTTCTTACTTCTGAAAACAAATTTTTAACTAATTCTGAATTCATGCACACAAGGTACCATCTCAGCTTTTAATACAATTATCATTTCCATCACTCAGTTTCAGTTGGGTACTTCATTTTGTCACCTATTTATAATAGTTATCCATTCTTCAGTATATGAAGTGCCATCAGCATAAGTCACCAGTTTTTAATACTCTGAAAATGTTTTATGGATTCAGTTTTCAAGACAGTAATAAATTAGGTTTATTTCAAGTTACATTAAACAACATAAGAAGGTAACAACTACAGATATATTTGCACACCATTAATTTGTTTTCAATTAGTTTTATAAATGTAGAGAAATTAAATGAAAGGAAAACTTGAAAAATCACTCTTTCAAATAGCATGCACACTGTCGTAAGTAAAAGATGTCCATTAGGGGAAGATTCTTTTCATTTTTTCTGTCCGTAAACTTGATCCATCTTCCTTTTAAGTTTTTCCATTGCTTTCCATTTACTAATAGAAAGGTATTTTAAAGCCTGCCTCTGTTTCCTAGGAGGGTCTGGGTCTGTTTTGCTTGCCTTGCTTGGGTGCAAAACAACAGACCCTGGCTGGAACGAGACCCCACCTTGTCTCCTGGCTGCCCACCCTTTAGGGAGCAGATTACCCCACTATGCATTGCTAGACATCTCTTTAGCCAGAGAGTGTCTTTCTGCCTTCAGAGTCAGTGTTTATTATGAAAGCCTAGGTGGCTTGGAGCTTTGCTAATGTTGTACCAAGGAGATATGAAACAGATGATAAACTTTTTATATGAGGGTTTTTATAGCTACAGTTCAGGTATCTCAAGCATGAGATAGTCTGGAGACTGACTCATAAAGAGATATTACAGAACTCTTATGGAGTAAATCTGAGGAAGTTATATGAGTGTGATAATATATATTTCATCTTGAAGGAAAAGATAAAAAAATCAATAGTTAATGCTATGTTACATCCTCAAGGGTGTTATATTTCTAGACTTGAAACATGCCTACCAAAACTAAATTGAAAAGCATTTTGTGTTTTAAAAGTATCTAGTTCTGAAGACTAAGAATTTTTGTATGAAAAGAGTACAACAAGTGCTAGGATTTTATTTTTTTCTTCTAAGGCATAATTATAAGATTGCATACTAATTTTCAGACAAAAAAAAAAAAAGGAAGAAACCATCTAGCATCAAATTATCAAGGCCACTCATTTAGTTAAAATAGCAGTCTAAGAATATATGTCAGCATAATTTTAGGCAGATACTGGCTGCCTAAACAGAATTATCTAGTGCCATTTGAGATGGATTATGATATGCAGGGCTAGCTGGTATGACACAACTGATGAGATATATTTCCTTTTAATATGGCAGTTGGAGAACAGGTAAAAATCCTGACAGCATCAAAATTTTTATAGGACACCACTACTGGGGCAACTGACTTTTACCTTCCACTTTCCTTCCACATGAGGGCCTAATATACAAAAGAGAGAATTTAGTAAATGCAGTGAAGTAGTATTTCTTACACTACACTGTTTGAACACAAAGATTTAGAATAGAGACTGTAAAAGGGAGAGAAGTTCTTCCAGCAATTTTCCAATGCTTCCATGTAAGAAAAAAAAACCCTGTTACTGTGTTTTATAAAGTTTTCCCAAAGCTTTTTCTTTTCTCAGTTTTTTTCTTGTTTTATTTTGAACGAAAGCCTTTTTCATTATACCTGTATTGTGTCTGGCTGACCAGGAGTTCCTTTCCCCATAGCAGCCCTAAACAGTGCTCTGCTCTGCTCTGCATTGGTGGCTGGAAATGTGTTTATAACTGCTGTGTGGGTACTGCTGAGCAGCACTGGCACAGCATCAGCTCCCTCTCAATATTACCCACATCAAGGGGTTGGGGGTGAGCAAGATCTTGGGAGGGGACACAACCAGGCCAGCTGACCCAAAACACCCAAAGGGATGTTCCATGCCATATGACATCTGTTCAGATATAAAAGCTAAGGAAAGGAGGAGAGTGAATCTTCTGTTGTTTACAATGTTTGCGCTCTGGAGCAACCTCTATGTGTGCTGAAGCCCTGCTTCCTGGGAAGTAGCTGAACTTTGCTTGCTGATGGGAAGTTGCGAACAATCCTTTTTTTTCTCTTTGCTTGTGCTTATGCAATTTTTTGCTTTTACTTTAGTAAACTGCCTTATCTCAATCTATGAGTTGTTTTCCATTTATCTTCTGTCCCCTGCTCATCTGGGCAAAGGAGCTGTAGTGCAACTTCATGGGTACCTGGAGTCCAGTCAAGGTCAAGCACAGTACCTTTCTTTGCTCTTAAAGTTTTTCTCCAGAGAGCTGAAAATATTCCATCTGTCCAATCATTTGTTGCCACATCAAGGCGTCCAAACATTTGTGGAGCAGTTATAGCTTTAGGATTCATTCTCATTTCACGGTGAGGCTGTCCACAATCTATAAAGCCAGATCATCAGTTATTTTTACATTTCTTTTCAGCAGTAAGAGAACTTAGACAAACTTAAACTCATTACACCCAAATGTATGCTTTAATATGCATTCATGATTATAAGAACTTGTGTATTTACTTGAAAAACTTCTCTTGCTATACACAATTCATTAACAGGAGAAAAAAAGTAAAGTGAAGTTCTGAAAGTTTTGAATATTCAATTCACATTTCATAGCTTTATGGGAAACATAAAAGCAGCAAGATGAAATTTATTCAAGCTTCAGTTTAATATTTTGAAGACTTATCAAACAGTAGAACTTTAAAACATTTGGTTTGGATGCATATTTTTAGAATACAATGAATAATACCAGACAGATGATTGATTATTTTGCCCTTCTGTGCACTTGCCCACATCTTAAAAGAGTCAAAATATACAATATTGGCATATCCTTGTGAATTCTCTTAGACAAACAAATTCTATCTAGGCATACCATGACCATATAACCTTTTTTTTTAATCTGGTTAGCAACAGCTTAAAAACTACTATGTTGGACATCTTTAAAAAACTCCAATATTCAAATGTAACCAGCAGCCAGTAGTAAGATATTGAAAGAAAGAGCTGCAAAAATAACTTATTTTAAAATAACTTTGCTATAATCAGATTTCACTAACATGTAAGATAGAAGCCTGACATCAGTTTAACATTTCATGAGGCTGTATGAGAAGATCAGCTTTGAAAAAAGTAGTGAGATGACTTTATCTTAGTAGTAGTTCACATCTCAGTGCTAGAAAAAATATGGGAAAACTGCAATGCAACTTTGTTCTTTCTGCTTTTTTTCCTAAATGGAACAGTCATTTCCATTGCAATGTAAAGCTTACAGTGTTTCTTAAGTACAGCACATTACTGCATGTATGAGGCTGGCTGAACTATTTTTGAACTACTTTTTACAGAAATTATTCACTTCTGGAAAATCATATAAGCAACCTGTGAAATGGGGTAACACAAGCTTACCTCAAAAGAGATGTTTTTCTCCCCAGGCTATGACCTTTTATTTTATTAAGATCAAGCAGATATTGTTCAACTAATATTTTTGTTTAGAAATACAGATGACAAAAAAAAAACCCATATAGAGTCTTCAAGCCCCCAGCAAGGACACAAAATTAATACCCTTGAAGACTTTTTCCCTGTCTAAACCAGGAATTTATGGTTATAAAACCAGTTATTTTATATTGCAAAGCCCTGTCTTATGCATTGTGTGATTAGCAAAAGGTTCCAGCATTACTTCAGCAAAACCCAGGAGATGCTTTAATTACTTGTCTGTGTGTGGCAGCTGGGACCTGTGTCCCGCGGTAGATGCCACAGAGGGTACGATCTGCCGGAGCCGGATAGCTAAAACGAGGCTTTCACCGAGACGAGCCGGGATTGACGCTCAGGCTGCTGTGTTTCCCAGAGGGTTTTATTGAGGGAAGAGCGAAGTCGGAGGTGCAGGGACACACCCTCTCCTGAAGGGAGCGGGCTCTGAGCGCCCCGTCCCGAGGGCGGGGTAAGGAATATGACAGAAACGGTACCGGAGGGTCGGGGTGCAAACCAGCCAATAATGGACCGATACAGGGGAGGAGTAGGGGTGACCGACAGGGTGAGGACCGATGGGGACAGGGGGAAGGGGTCGCTAGCACTAGCGAACCAATGAAGGCATAAAAATCAAGGAACATTCCAGAGCAAAGGGATAGCTCAAACGATGATGGACATGAACAGGGATAAATGATTGGCATCGAGGGAGGTGGGAAAGTGATATAGAAGTGGTCTCCCAGGGCATCCCTGGTGGACTAACCCCGGGACCCCATATCTATGCTGCCTACCTAGACTGTATTCCTCTTTCTTAATCCATCTAGAATAAGAACTTCTGATAAAAGTATGATAATATGGAAAAAAGGATGTGAAACATACAGCTTTGAACATCAGACATTTTTAAGCTACTGGCATAATTAGTATCTAAACATATAAACTCATTCTTCCAGTAATATATTCTCAGAGTGAAGCAATTGTTTTCTGAGAAGAAACAATGGGGCTTAAAGTTTACAGGGTAACAGTTCAGTAACAGTTTACAATATAAAGTACTAACATACCTGTCATTGCTTTCATTAAGGTGTGGATGCAGGTAGTTTTTCCTGAACCACTAGGTCCTAGTGTCATCAATCCATGCCTAACTCTCTGGGTTTCAAAAAGCTGGATAACTTTCAGTTTCCAAGGAGGATGACAAACAAGGCCAGATTCCTCTACCTAAGAGACAGTGACATGAAACCAAATTACTATTATTTTAGAGCACAAAATATATTTTGATGCCTTTAGATAGAGATAGATAAATAGATAGATATGTCATCAACAGATGACTATACTCTTTGTAAAGGCTTTTTGTATATTAAAAAAAAAACTGTTGAAAAAAAAAACTGTTGGAGATATATTTGGCATTCAAATACACAATCAGAAAAATAAGGTAAATCAGCCTCTATGTACATATAATCGATGTACTTATAATCAATCTATTAGATACACCTATAACGTATCTATAATATATATACACATTGTATTCTTAAGCTGGCCCTACTGAATGGTTAATTAAAAAAAAAAGAGATGTAATTTTAAGTAAATCTTTTCTCAAATTAATATTCTAATTGTCAGGACTTTAAATAAATATTAAATCCTGGGTCACATAATGTAAGCTCATATACATGCATTTTTCAAATTCAGTAACTATAACTCAAAAAAACCACAGGACACTATAATCCAAATTTATTGACCTCCTGAAGAATAAGCTATGCCAGTGGTAAAGATTTATGGAAAAGCTTTAATAATAAAATGTAATATTGCCAGCTAGATAGACTTTACAAGAAGAATTTTCTTAGATGTCACCTCATGACAGTTATACCAGAGCACCATAAATCATGAGAAATATCACCTGTTTGTCAATGGCTGCTTCAAGTTCAGGATAGCCTGCTTTATCAAGCTGGATATCTGGAAACAGATCTTCAATTAAACTCAGAAATAAGGGTTCATCTTCATCAATCTAGAGAAAATCAGGGAAAACAAAAATCCACACAGATTAAAATCTATTCTGTTTATTTCATCAACTTTAGAAAGAACAATCCCTAAGTCCTGAAGACCTAAAGAAATGCTTGAGAACATAAGGAACCGCCTATAATAATCCTCTAGGCACTAAACATTAGAAGGACACAGCAGAAAGACATGCTTCTATTTGTCAAAATAAACCACTAACATGCAGACTGAATTTCTTATAGTAGATTTTAGCAATAGCATTTAGAAAATTGTCTATTTTATTTGGTGTAAAAAAAAAAAGATGATGGATCACAGAAAGAGAAGAGGGTTGTTAGCTATTTAGACAGGTGAAATGGTACGCATTACTACAAATAACAGATTATTTAAAGAATGACTAAATACTTAAGCACAAAGTTTCTAAAGAGGTTTCTTCATAGACATCTATTTTGTTCCTGTCTTCTAAGGGTAGCAGGGAAAATATGCAAAAAATAATTCTGAACACTTCAAGGTTAAACCCAGGTAGAAACTCGAGCAACAGAAAGCTCACTCCCTCCTCAGTCCCACACAGAGTACAATGAGAAATTCATCTCCATCCCAGCCAAAATGTTCTACTCAGAGATCGAAACATTTCCAAGCTAGCTTCAATGTAAAGGTCACATACAATCTTGTGGTGATCACATAGCTCCAAAGTACAGTTTAAATTATTTATCAGGTCCTCAGAACTTACTAGTTTAGACAGGTTCATATCTCTCAGAACACGCATGACAATGGTAGATTCAGTATCTGTGGGATTTGCTCTTTTTGCTGCTCCCAGTGTACGCAGCACAGACAATATATTCCGCAAGCCAAAATCATAATGCACCTAAAAGATATGTGAAGTTTGGGAAGATTTCCCCCAAGTTAATATAGAAGAAACAGTTCTCATTTATATTTAAGACACAGATGGATATGTAGGAGAAGTGGTACATGTGTTTCAACTGCCTCTAAACATCCGTCAACTATTTTTTGACCGTATGACTATGGGCTACTTCACTGTCCAAATCTGCTACCATCTATCTGTCACATCTAAGGCGTGACAGAAAAAAACATTCAATCATAAGTCATTGAATCAAGACAGGGTTCCCAAGGACTATTTAGAAATACTTCATCGGTATTATTTTGAATTCTCTGTGGCCCTTGGAAGCCGAGAAATATCTGTACAAGCACAGGCAGCACAAACCAAATGCCTCTTAACCCACTCTGTAAGACCAACAAAGGCTACAATAAAGCCTTTTTTTGTCTCAGCCATCGCCATTTATTAAAGCTAAATCTTAATAATAAGCAGTGTTCTGCATGAAAGCCCCATCCTTTCACCAACAACCTGCAGCAGGAATTTATCTTCCAGGATAGCAGAGGGCTTCATTACTAGAGTGAAAGTGTCTCTTAGCTTACTTAGTGAACATGAACCTTACCTTATTCTTCACACAAATATTTTGTGACTTCGCAGATAGTTTTTCCCTAAAATAATCAGGTTGCATCATATGAATATAATCACCTGCTTTGACAGCTGTTCTTCACACAGCTTGTACAGTGTAAAGAATTTCCTTGCCAACACAACATTAGCAATGAAACCACAGCTAGCCAATTTAACACGAATTATGATCTGACGATCAGGAACCATCATAGCCACTGAACGGAAATTGATCTTCAAGTTTTCAGGAAGTTCTTGCCGCCCAGCATATCCTGGATTCTGGAGAGGAAAAACAGGTGTTGAAGTTGAGTGTACCTTGCACAAACAGAAGAATCAGCAAACGAATATGCCATCTTGGTAGGTAAAAATAATTTGTTGGCTTTAAGTTACATGTCAAAATTAATTCCCATGCAAACTTACCATCATATCTCTACAGAATTTTTGCCTCTATTATAACAATGAGATATGAAAAATGTCCCACCTAAGCACTTCAAATCTGAATTTGTCTTTTAGCTCCTATTTCTACTAGCTACTCCTACCTATATCTCTATAGCATTTTTTCTGTAATTGTAGTAAAAGTCACACTTTGGGAGCCAGAATTTGCCATATAGAAGCAATCTGAAATTGAGATAACTTGTATTTATGGTGCTGTCTGCATTTGTTAGTTGCATGTGCTTGACATTATTGAAACAAGATCCTGTAAACTGTGTTTGCAGCAATGCTCAATGTTCTCAAACTATCAGTGAGTCATTTCTAAGAACTGAATGACATATGAGTTAGCAAGTACCATGTTAAACTCGATTATTGTACAATCATCACTGGTATATTAGAAAATTACTGAATACTTACCATAGTAAGAAAGATGCCAAATTCTGGGTTCATTTCTACATTGTCTCCATCAGTAAAAATAAACCTTTTTTTACGTTTCTTCTTACATGTCAACACAATTGCTATTTGCTGTGCAGCTACTGATAGCACTGGTAAATCAATACGATTGAATTCATCAAAGCAACCCCAGGATCCAGATTGAGCAAGACCTTCAAAGAGAAAAACAACTAAGCATACAATAATTTTTTTTTTGTAAAATTCACAAGCCAAAAATTAGGTTAATCTATCTCGGCCAGGGGTGGGGGGGGGGGGGGGGGTGTTTATTTTTGAGGGTTGGGAATGGAACAAACAGACAAATTTTAATTTCTTTTCAAGTAAGAAAATACAAATTCACAAAATCCTTAAGATTTTCTAGGATACTATGTTCTTTGATTTTTTTCTCTTTTTCTTGTATCTTGAATGTTTTCCTGTTCTTCTTTACCTCCCAAGAAAAATTCCTGCAGTAATAGTATGAAAATGTGACAGGTTGTCAGCAGCTTATTGCACATATTAAAATGAACAATACAGTTGCATAAAGAAGCTGGTGGTCAGTCTATGCTGGAATGTTTTGTAGATTTTTTGGGGAAAACAAAACAAAACCATAGATACAGTCCCTTGCAACAATACAATAGCCAAGAACTTCTATTTGGTCTCTAATTTTGACATCTGCCATGACTGATAGGTATAAACTTCAGATACCTAAAAAATGTCATCTGCAACTAATTTCAGTGAGCTCTGCCAATTGTTTTTAACATATCTAGAACTACCCATGAATTTCCTTCTACTGATAGAAACTTCAATATTCGATTGAGACAAAATACTCAAACTAAAATTCAGTGTGTCCCACCAGTTCAGTTTCCAATAAATTTCATAGCCTTTTCTCTTCATAGCAGCAGTTCTCCTTGTGACTTTAAGTCATAGTAATTTTAAGTGACTTTATCTATCCTTTCATAAACTTTGTCATGTTTTCATAGTGTTTCTATTTACTGAAGACTGTTGCAACTGTATTTTATACACATAAAAAGGTATTAATTACTTGCATTTATTAAAAAGCTGAAACAATGTGCTGGTTATGTCTCAACCTGGTTTCAAGGAGAAGTTCACTTATTTGAAACTTTCACATAGTTCATAAAATCATATCTCAGGGCATAAAGCACTGACTTATAAAGGACTCATGAGGATCAACAAGTAGAACTCCTGACTCCACAAAGGTGTATCTAAAAGTTAAACCAAATATATAAGATAATTGTCTAAGCACCATTTGGACACTAAAAGGCTTGAGATGCCAAAGACTTCCTTGGAGAGTTTGTTCCAGTGCTTGACCACATTCTCCATGAATACCTAACTTGAATTTCACCCTAAGCTTCAAGCTGTTCCCCCATATCTTATTATCAGACACCAGAGAGATCAGCACCTCCATCTCCACTCCCCCTCATGAGGAAGTTATAAACAGCAATGAGGGTACCCCTCAGTCCCTCAGAGCAAAACAAATACTGTATATTTGTTCCTCTTATGTCCTCTAGCTCTTTCACCATCTTTTTTGCTGTCATTTGGATACATTCCAGTATTTTTATATGTTGTATTGTTGACTCCAGAACTGCAGAGAACTTAAGATAAGGCCACCTAAGCTAAGTACCATGGAACAACCACTTTCTCTACCGGGTTTGTTATACTGTGCTTTGTGCACCCCAGAAAACAATTGACTGGCCAACAGCTTACCTTTGGTCCACATCTTACCTTTAAAGATCCTCCCAAGTCCTCGGAAATCCATCTGGTCTGAACAGTTGAAGACCACTACATATTTTCCAAGGCATCTTCCCATATCTTTCACAGTTTCAGTTTTTCCGGTTCCTGCAGGTCCCACAGGTGCTCCACCCATGTTCATGCCTAAAGCTTGAGCCAAAGTGATGTAACATCTAAAAGGTAACAAACAATCAATAGATTTCTGTATAGTGCTAGAGGAACTTGCACAAGGTTTGATTTAAGGAGAAAAGGGAAGTGCTGAAATTATATTCCACTAATTACAATTTAGATCAGTAAGGACAAAATCCCCTCACTTAGTCTCTGATTCAGGGAATATTAAGGTGCATTTCATCATACATAAAGTGAGAGAACAAATAATCCTCAATTATCAGCAATCTGTAAGATCACAAGAAAGGAAGAAAGCAGATACAGAGATGCTACCTAATCTTAGTTTTAATAGCTTGGATACTGAGTTATTTTATCTGGAGTAGCTTTGAAACACATTATTCTGTGGAGTACAATAATGAAATATGTCTAACCATTCCTTTCTTGTCCATCTTTGAAATTTGATCACACAGTGCATCCCATTTTCATAAATGAAACATCTATACATAATTCAGGAAAACACCAGCTAATAATTATATATCAAGACTAGCTCTAGAATTTTTTGTATGGAATAGTTAAAAAAAATAACCTACAACCAACCAAACAATGCCTTTATTTTGCCAATGATAGGTTATAAAGCATTCTTTGTGCTATTTGAGTTAGACAGGTATATCTCTCTGTTAATAGGATTGCAATTCTTTCAACATCCTTTTAGATCAAAAGATCTCCAAACTGCTGCAGCTGAATAAAAATTGCTTTTCCTGTCTGTTCTTTCTTAGCTCTTTTCATTAGCTTGTTTGTAAACACCTACTCTTCTATATCTCTACATATTTTATCTGTTGGATATATCAGATCCTCAGGTATGTTGGCTTCATGTACATAAGAATGCAAGTCACTTACATCATGAATGTAGAGACCAGTGCAAGTATGTGGGAGAAAATTATTCACATTATAGGGCACAGAAACAAAAATATTCAAGCATTCCATATCAAAGTACTGACTTTGACAAGACTGTGAAGGATAAACTCTGCAAGATCAATGTTGCATCCAACAGGAATCACAAAATTGCTCTTGTAAAAGCCGAGGTTTGGCAGCAAAGAATAAAGGAATAAAATTAGTCTTTTTCACCTGTCTGTAAGAGGTGTTATGACAAGCCTGTCAGTACAGCCCAAGAATTCATTCTGGTATGTAAAGCTCACATCAGTGATCTTAATCACCACTTTATCAGAGTCTTCATTAAAATAAAATCTACATTGTTTCAGCCACTCAAAGTCCATAGGGCTCTTGATATGCATGCAGCACTAAGAAGAGAGGGAAGACAAGGCTGTGGCATTCATGGTTAACGTTTACTTTCACAATTATACCATCTAAGTAGTAGATTCAAAGGTAGCACTGCAAACATAGTGAAATATATATAGTGAGAGAATCTATCTGGATTCTTACCACAAAAATTCCTAATGTATTATTGTTCAATTGCATAATTAGGCAGAGGAACTTCAGGTTTTAGACGAGTGTGTCAAAATTCTAAATACAAATTAACAGTCCATAAGCCTCAAATAAGAGTCATTTCAGTTTAACCTTAAAATTGCCGTTCCTTTTAGTCCTCTCTGCCACTTTACTTTTGCATGAGTCAGAAGTACATAATGTGATATTTCATTTTATAAATTGCTATGAGAATTGTATGAAACCACATGCATATTGGGAAAAAAGATATTTCCTGAAGTGTCATGGTGCTGATACTATCTAAGGAATTCAACAGAACTGAGAATAAGTCACAGTTGCTCTATTGAATATTAAAACAGGATTTTTAAAAAAATCATTTCGTTTGTATCTAAAAATTACACTTTACATAAAATTATTATACTAGAAACAAATAATTCTACAATTAAAAGATAAATTCCTGCCTATTAATAATGGGCCAAAACTCAATAATTCTTTACTTGGAGAGCTTAATTTCAGAATCAGGTCCAGGACTTCCTATAGGTAAAAGGGTATGCTAGCTTTAGTTTGATCAAGCTAAATGCTTTCATTTTCCTTAGTTTAGCATCCTGTGTCAGCATGAGAAGGTGTAAAGTGAATAAAGAAATCCCTAGGTAATAATTAGGTATGCTATTGAATGTAGAACAGAGAGAATACCAGCTTCAACCTTTTTTCCTGTACTATAACTCTATATTCATTTTATTTACTTGCAGAAATTCATTCTGCAGTCAAAAAAAGGGAAAATTGCTTGCAACAAAATGTATGAGGAAAAAGAAGGTCCTAATTGATCATGCTACAGAGGCACTATTAACTTTAGTTGACCAACATGAAACATGACAAAATTCTGCTACTGCTTGGGGAGAGGAAAAGCCACTGAATTACTTAAAAGGAAATTCAGACTTGGCTGAGGCAGCATCAGCACTTTTATTCCAGGACACATAATCATTACAGTAATGAAATTAAATGTTTATCTTATGAGGCCGAAGATCATAGGTATCATAATATTTTCTTATCATTTCACATTATATTATGTGGAAAACCCCTCATAATTCATTGTTAGCTTTTTAATACTTACAAGACCATCAAAAATGTCCCTCTGATGCACATGAATAGTGATTAATGTCTCGTATTTAACTCGCTCAAATGGACTAAGGTCTTTTGTTGTCATATCTATCAACATGTTCAGAAGATCCAGGAAAAACTGGTTTGTCTTACGCATAACTTTTTTATCCTGCTTGGCAAGAGTCAAAGCTTCTTCTGAGTCTCTTGTCCAAATCATTTGGATCCCCAATAACCCAACCTTAGGAAACACAGAAGTATATGCTTCATAATTGTTTCTCTTTCACCTAAAATATACATTCACAGACACAGAAAAACTAAAGAAGTTTTTCTCCTACTATGTGTATAAAATTATTTTCTATGCGTTCATACAGAGGTAATGTTTTTTGTGTCCCAACTGCATTCATAAACACAGTTAAACCTGTACTTCGGTCTCGTAGATATTGCCTACAGTTCATTGCTTATACAACTGCTCAGTATAATTTACAGTATATCTAACAATACTATATGCAACAAATATACTTTATATAAATAATAACTAGCCAGTGAATAATTAGTGCTTCAATTTGAAATATTTTTATAGTAATTCAGAAAGCCTTTATTCCATCTCCAACAACATTCCTGATCACAAGTGAAGCTTCTACTAAAAAATAATTTTCCCTCAACACTATGCTCAGTTTCAAATCTTTAGCAATACATAGCATCCTCAACATATATGAACAAACATACAATTTTACTCCTTTTCCTCCAGTAGTCAAGTATTACGCTTGTAAAAAAATAGTGTTAATTTAATTACATTAATTTATTGCATTCAGCATCCTTTTTAAACAGGAACTTAAGGGTAAGTTATTTTGGCTTCAGCTACGTGAAGCTGAAACTTAAGACTGAGATGATTCAAAAAGAAATTAGATGCTAGTTCTGTATTTAACACTGGTTGCAACTTTGAATGCAAAGACAAGAAAAAATCCTGACACATATGAGAGAATAATTCTTCATTCATTTAACAATTATATTACCTGGGCTGGATAAGTAGAAAGAAATTCAGTAATCTCAAAACTTGTTTCCTGGGTGTCCATAGCTGCCTGGCGAATAACTTGATGCAGTGATAGCTGGGATTCCTTCAACAGAGAGCTGAGCCAAACTTCCACATTACCTTCAGCCATTACAGGTCTAGTCAGCTCTACAGTCTCACCCTCTCGTGAGCTGATTGACAAAATACGATCATATATCTAATAAAAGAAAAAATATCTTGTGTTTTTAGATACATTATTTATCTTTACAATAGCTCATATTTTCCTGCAATCACTCCATTACGCTGATTTAAGTAACTAATATATTATATTAACTTGTTCAATGAAATGTAAAGACCATTAAATCATTATTTTGCTATGCAGAAAGGCTGTAAACAAAACACTGCCATGAACAAGGAGACAAAACCTAATATATTGACAATTCCTGAATCTCACAAAAGTTTCAATGGCAATCCTGTCCCATGTGTTCTAGAATGACCCTGTTTGAGCAGGTAGGCGGGACCAGACTACTCACTGTGGTCCCTTTGAACCTCGCCCATTTTGTGATTCTGTAACATCCACTTTACAGTCACAATAAAGGAAGTCTTGCCCCATTATTGGTGGGTTAGCAGCCTAACAAAATTTACAGCCTTAGAATCAAAACTAATGAAAGGAGAAAAGTTAAGGAACATGGACAATCAGAGGAATTTCAAAAGTATGGGGAGGGAATTATTTCCTAAGAAAATGCATACATAAGGAGAAAATGTTGCTATCTGTTCTTGAAAAAGATATAAGAAAAGTGTTCTTCAAACATTGTGTGTGAAGGTATAGTAAGGGCAGGTCAGAAACAGAAGAGACAGTATATACACTTTTTCTTAAAATCTAAACATGAATGGAAAAATACAAATACAGGCAATGTAAAAATACAAATGAGCTCATAAAGACTAAAAAGAAGAGAGGAAGCCACAGAAAAAAAGTTCAGTACATGGGTGGATTTTTGTGAAATTTAAGCACTGGTGTAAATTTTTGTTCTGTTATTCTACATGAAGTTTTACTACATGATAAATGAGGATATTAAACAAATCTTAAATGAAGAAAGCCTACTCAGCATCAAATAGTTACTGAATAAAGTAAAACAGCTGAATGCCTTATGCAACCAAGTAGCTCTCTAATTCAGCAAATATCAGACATTGTTAATGTGAAGGAACGTAACACTGAGGTGTGGGCAGTACATACCCTTTCATGGAATCTGACAGTTTTAATGTTGTCAAACACATTCAGCAGATGTGCCTGTATATTGTGAGAGTTGGATGCCTGGCCAAGAATTTCTAAGAGAGCAGGATCTGACACGAAGAAGAATCGTGGAAATAGCAGGCGCTTTTTCTCCAGGTACCTGTATTTTTTAAAAATTGGTAGAGAAGCCAGGGAGGAGTAGATGGTAAGTGATATGGGTTAATTTATACATCCTCTACGCTTTAAAAGTGGTATTTCTCACAATTTATTATACAATTTTTAGCTGTAGCAATGACAATTTTTATCCATCATACAGTCATGTTAAGCATCTGCTTTAAAGCTACCATTTTAGCATCAGAAATCATTTTATAGAAAACTTTTATTATTTGCTGTAATCTAAACACCAGTAAAAAGAAAATAAACTAAACTGAAATAAAATATTTTTTTACATTGACTCTTTTACTTGCTATTTACATCTATCAAGACAAATGTCTCCCAGATCTGTGAAAGGTGTGAATGGGACACAGAAATCTGGACTGCTTTCTGGATTGAAACTAGGCTGAAACCAGCTTTGGTTTCAAGAAAGACAGTGAGTGACACCTTAGCCACAAATCAAATATTTATCCATGAGTTAGTTTCTTTGGAGATGTTGTATTACTCTGCTAACTTGTTCATCAGTTCATCTGCATTCATAGTGAATAAGAACATGATATTTTCAAAGTTCATGGGACAGTACTTGAGCAATTGCTTTTTCCCCAGTTACATAATGCACAGCCATCTGGCCAAGAATGTGGTCTCGTGGTAATCTTACCCTGTGAGTGATTTCTGACAGATTTCAAGCTGTTCCAGTAAATGCGGCAATAACTGTCCCATTATCTCATCTCCAACACAGCACTGAACAACATTGGGTGTTTCATGAGCTCGGGTCATGATCCTCACCCAGGATTTATCAATGTTAGAGAAACGCTTTGCTTCCTGTTGAAACATGACAGTGAATGTAGAATGGAAGAAAGGGAGGAAGGAAAGGAGAAGAGGGAAAAGGCACCTGCTTGCAGAACCAACACCCAGCAATCTCAACAGTAATCGTCTCACTAGTAATCATGTCTTCTAGAAATACTTCAGCTTAGACACAATTCCTTCTGCTTACACAGTAGAGCTTATTTTATACTTGGCTGTCAAGCCTACTATGTACTTTCTCTTATATTTCTAGAGAAAAAGAGAGAAAACTCATTATACTTGAATAGAAGCTTCAAAAAAGTCCATTTTTAATTTGAAAAGCCATGCAGAAAGTTTAAGATAAGAATTTCTAGATAGTAATATGCTAGTAGTAAGTACTACTACACAAGGCTACTACTAGGCACAATGTTTTAATTCATATTAGCTAACAGCTTTACAATCTAGAAATCAAAAGATCAAACAGGTCACATGATGTTATTATTCTCTCTCACACACTGGCACTGCTTATCTAATTTCCTAGCAAGATCAGTTTTGTTAAATATTAAAGAAAGTAAATTTATGTTACTGCATCAATTATGACATCACAGTTAAGTTTTATTCTTAAAACGTTGATAAGCAAACTGAAAAAAGGCATGTCTAGAAACCTTTGGAAGCTGTCTTGCTATATCACCACCAATAAAAACAGCTTCTAAATAAATCCACAAGTTCTGCACAGTCAGCCAGTTCTCAATTATACCCGTTGTGTTGGAAAGATAGTGCACCCATTTCTGAATCTGTGTCTTGAATGGTGTATTGTATCTACAATTGGAAAAAAAAAAGAGGCATTTCTTTATTTCAAGAAAAAAACAAGACTCATGAAAAGCAGCATATAAGTCACAAGATGAGGACTAGTTTTTATGCTTAAAATTTTTCAAGTGAAAGTATAGAAACTTAATTCAGCTTGTTGGCAGCTCTAAATCCAATCAGTTCCAACTTGCTGCTGTGTACATGTGTATAGCAAGCAAGGTGTATAGCACAGCTCTGATCCAACAGAAGAGGGATGGGAGCAAGACTTCAATTTCACTCTAAGGTAAAGGGACTACTCAACATCTTGAAAGCTGTAAACTCACATATTTCCCAAACTCTCCTAAACTCCTGCTTTTGAGCATCTGCCTGATGATCAGGTTCTGTGTTCCTTATTTATCTGTGTCTTTTGGCATGTGAAACCAGATAAACTGAAGTTCACTTTAATTGGGACTTTCAGCACCTTTGCCACAAGGCAATGACCTATCACAGGGGCAGAGTAGCAGTGCCTGTCATGCCCATAGCATGCCTGCCATAGCCAGGCAGTGTTCTCTCTTATGTCCCCACTTTCTTGCACCAATGAAAACTTTTCAGCTATTTATTCAAAAAATCAGAGCTGCAGCTACATGTTTTCAAAATAACTTATTGAGGGGATAAACGAGATACAGTAAGAACTAGCCCATGAACAAGGACAAGCAAGCTCTTAGGTTTTATCTAGATGTTTCTTTACCTTCTTATCTATGATAGATTTGTTCACTAAAACAAAGCCTTTTGCTAATATTTTTATCTCTCCCCCCCATTCCCTCCCTCCCTTTCCTGTTACCTGTTATTCATAAGAGAACCAAGAATCATCAAACTGTCCTCCAGCATAGCAATTGTTTCTGATGTGCTGTCACCTCTTAAAAGAAGCTCCCCACGAGTTTTAAAGTTTGCAAAGATAAACACCTTGTTATCCCATTCAGCTATCACTTGTTTCAACTTCTGCTCGATGTCTCTCTCCTTCACAGCACTTCTGCAGATATCCTTTTAAATAAAGAGGATGTCAAAACAAGATATGAATCCTTCAAGTCCCTGATATATGAATCTAGCTCTTATTTCCTTTAACACTAAGTTACATTAGGCTCAGGAGCAAATATTTAGTGGAAAGGTCTACAGATATACAAACACCATAGCTAATAATCTGTATACCACATCACAATTTAATCAACTCTGGGGGGAATAAAATAATGACATAGTGAATACTTTTCATAAGTTTAATGTCACAAAGCAAGGCACCCTCACAAATGGCATGACTTAAAAATTAGTTGACACCACAATATATTTGTGTCATAATTTTACAAAAACCTGAAGTGATAGTCCATTTCTCTGTTCTTTTTATAGAAATGTTCTGATTTCCTTCTTGCTACTGATAATCCTATCCTATACAAGCAGATTGTTGATTTCATGTTTCCATATTTCTTCCTTCACAATACCTCTATCTCCTCTTTATATCTTAGTAATGGAGCTTCCATTATATTCCTCAGTTTGAATGCTTCACTCTCCACATCAAATCTGTGTTCAGTGAGATCCATAATCTGCTTCCAGTGCCGAGGCATCATTGCTTTAGTTGACATGTTCTCAAGCAATAGGCAACACTCACTGAAGTCCTCTATAGTCTTCTGTAGGTCAAGAAAAGGCTGCCATTCCTTTACAGCACGAGGGAGTTTACGGCACCTACATGGAGATAAAGCAAGCTTTTTCAAAGAGTTTAAAATATTCATTCTTTAAAGCTACATTATATGGTTTTAACAGCAGAACACATACCTTCCAAATTCAGTTTACCTTTATTTTGGAGTTTCTCTATGTACTTCTCCATGTGAGAAAATCTGTTTCCAGTTTATTTCAATAACTGATAACTACGTAGGCACCTACAGCTTCCCGTTAAGGAGTGTAGCTGCATAATTTTAATAATTCTGTGCAAGCAATCTTCAAAATCAGTTGAAATGTTCCAATCTCAATTTCATGTTTTGGTGAGACTGGTGATATGCACTGCTCTGAGCCCTAGAAAAAACCTCTTCCCCAGGGTTTAATTCTTTAGTTTTTTTGATTCCTGGTTTGATGAAAAGTTCAGATTCTATGTATAAAATATAACCCATTTCACAGAAAAACTATTCATCAATTCACTACCTTGCCTTTGACATCTATTAAAAAAAAATCTCTCATGGCTCTGATGAACAAAATTACTACAATAAAAAGGTGAGACTGTCCTTAATGGACAAAATAAATAACAATTTTAACATATATTCCAAGCTTATTAAAAAAGATAGCCAAGAATCTGTCTAAGGAATAATAATGCTCAGCATTTAGAATCTAAATTTTTCTTGATTTTTATGACATTGGTAATGGATATATTTTTCAATTTAAATTCACATTTTTCATGCCTCACTAAATAAATACATACTCATATATGATTATTGGTGCTAACCAATTATAATCATAATCAAGAAGTACTTTAGGCAGCTTTAAGACAGCAGCAGTTTCTCACCTGTTCTGAAATTCAATAAGTTCACTGTTAATTTTTTCAATGTCTAATTCCAACCAAAGAATATCATAGTAGCCACGGATTGTGTCAATGACACTGTTATATAGATTATAGAGTTTCTGCAACAGATTCAGCTGCTTCTTTATTTCAACCAGGTGAGGACATCGAGTAACTGGCAAACCAAAAAGATCTTCTCCACCTGTACAGGTAATATATTTCCGAAAGAGATGATCACATCGATTCTAAGAAAGAAAAAGAAAAGCATTAAACAAAATAGCTAAATAATAATAAATAAATTAAAAGTTAATAAAAACTACTAAATATTCAAGATCCAAAATTATTATTTGAGCTGAATTAGACTAAAATCTAGGAAAGAATAGAAAGCTATAGAGAGATAGTAACAGTTTACACTGTCAACAGTTTTGTCAACAATTTCCTTGAGAAAAGTAACTTTTAGCTAGCTTGGAGGCACATCTTTAGAGGCTGACAGGAAAACCATTTACTTCATGTGGCACAGTGACAGAACAATAAATGCTAAGACTGCACTTGAAAGAGGTGAAGCATGACACACAAAGAAATAAAAAGGTGGATACAGCAAATTCTACCTCTCCAAGTGCAAATCTTATTGACTGTTGAAGAAAGAATTACTACCATTAAAGCAGCAAAGGGAAACATAATTTAATTGTCAATTGCAATATAACTCAGGGAACATAGTAGGAATTCAAATGAATAGCAGTATGGGAAAAGCAGAAGCATTAAAAGTTGTTATTGCAGGAATAGATATTAATAATGATACAAAGACAGACTTCAACCAAAAAAAAAAAAAAACCAAAAAAACACAGTAATAAACACAATAGTCTATAGCCAAATACACTAAACTTGTGGGAAGGCTCTCATCAGAATATTGTATCTAGCAATCATTACTCATTATCTATGCAGCCTTTCTGTTAACTCCTAAAAAATTTGGAATTTAACAGAACTCCTTGCAAATGCATAGAAAAATTCCAGCATAGATTTCACTAAGATGAAACAGGCTTTGCCAAATCAGTAACCCTATCTAGCAATGAAAGTTCATTCAACCACTGAGATTCCTACTCAGAGCCTTTATGTGTTAGCTCACTTATACTAAGTATTAAGTTACATTAGCATTAACAGCACCTGGAATATAGTAAGCCGGTCATTGGCTTCCTGAGGTGTTAAACCAACCACCATTGGCCCATTCTAAAAGGAAAAAAAAATCGATTTAGAGGGTGAGAATAACCACAACTTATTTCTAAACTGCATTTTCTAAATGTTAACCTCAAACACTTCTGCAGCTTCCAGATCCCCTGCCCAGATCAGTTATCAACTGAACCAAAGGATGACAGTTAATCTAATAGAACAAACACTTTTTTAAAATGGATTTTAATAATTCAAATAAGACAACTAATTGTATTTTTAATGCAGAAACTTTTCAATACACTGCAAAAGCTAGGAAGTCATAGCTCATTTTTTGAGCAAAAGTCAGCATTACTTTAAAGATGATGCAAGATTAGTTCACCTTCATTCTTTCTAATGAAAAAGAATGTGAGAGCTTAAGTCACTTGTACATATATCATAAAGAAAGAAGAGTTTTCTGATGCTAACAAATTTTATCATTAATCCTCGTCTTCACATTTGTTCCTGATAACTAGATGCTTTCCAAAAACCTTAAACATCTCAATTCTTAATTTTTAGGAACTGATCACAGCATTACATATATAAGCCATATACAAAACATCAAAAAAACCTGCCCTGAACTGAAACCCAAACACCATCTTAACAAGAATAAACCTATTCAACAGTTGAGGCTCATCCCATTAATTAATCAAATACAAAAACCTTTCCATGTTCCCATTTCTCCTTAAGAATTTCTCTAATAGAATAAAATAGAAACACTTGCCTGATCATAATCTGAGTAGAACTGTGCACAGTCTTCAGTAAAAGTCTTCACAGCACTAACAAGCTCTCCTCTGAAGTTCGGCTGCAAAGCAACGAGCTCATCCTGCACTTCATTTGCACGGATTAGCAGTTTTTCCCAAGTGTAGTGCAACGTGTCCACCTTCTCTGTCTCTTCCTTGGCAACAAGCAGATCATATTTGCTCAACATAGCATAGGATTCCTGCCAGAAATTTGGATCAAGATACATAAAATGGTAACTTCAATTAACTTTATAAACATATATGGAAAACATATATTTAAAATGCTAACATTTAAAATTTTTCAAAACGGAGAATGATTTGTTAAAAAAAGAAATTCTGTTCTTCTTGCATAGCCATTATCAAAATTGGGCAAACCAATACCAAACTCGAAGAAACATATGCATTTTTTTCTCAGAGCATTGATATCAGCTTGCAAGACCAACATATGAACAGTCTACATAGTGAAAACCCTTAGTGATTTTTCACTAAAACACAATTGATATTGACTTTCTATAAATTAGCACAGGGTAGGGTAGCAATAAACCTGTGGCAATTTCATTTGAAAATTTTTGAATGAAGTGGAATTATTTCCATTCATACTTTCCATTTTGATAAATTGTAGCCAAATTGCAAAAATGGAAACATAACTGTCTACTGCAACACTATGTGGAAAATATGCCAACCTCCCTTTGAAAACTGAAGCATCACTTCTTGTGCCTCGGGACTCAAGGCTCCTGCTTGCAGAACTGGAAGCTTATAATGAAACTATAGGCAGTCAGGAATCATGAACATGTCTTAGGAAGAAGAATTCTAGTGAAAAATCAAAGGTGCATTTTGCCATATTATAGCATTCTTAAATAAAAACTCTGGTCAGGAATGCAGAGAAAGAGTTTTAAAGCCTGCCATTTGTCAGATTTCAGTAAATGCATTCTATCACATTAACTTTTTTTTAGGAAGTCAGCTGCTTTTGTTTATTTTAATTTAGACAGCTGATAAAAGCAATCAATCTCATGTAGTCTGATTAATATTAGCTTTTTACTCCTCTTAAGGCTTACCTAAAAAAAAAACCAATTAGGAATCTCATTCCTTTTCAAACTCAGACTTCTTCCACAAAGTATGAGAAGATTTATTGCATTAAATACCTGTATTCTCATCTTCCTCTTACCTACATCACTCAACTTCTACACTGTTCACTAAACCACATCTCACCTCAACAAGTTTACATTTGCCCAAATCAGAATTTCACACAGAGGTTTACAGAAACACAACAGATCTGTCACTCAACATTCAACACATATTAAATCATACATTTTCAAATTTCACTGTTAACCTTTAAGCCAGAAAATAACTTCTCTCTTGAAACATGCAACATTCCCACTTGGTACCTCAATGGGGCCAATTTGGGAGTCAATAGAGATCTGTAGTTCTCTGATCTCTTTTAAAGCTGACATGGCTATTCTGATGTCATCCAGGTCTGCGATTCTGCGATTTAATTTCTTGCTAGTTTCCTCTATAAAAGTCAAAATTGCTTCCATCTGTGTTCTGTACTTCTTATTGCAATGACACCCCAGCAAAGTCATCCAGGCTTTAGTTTCTGATCTCAGTGCTAGCTTCAGATCAGCTAAAAATATTAAACAATTAATAGACATTAGATATTGTAGATATTTGTTAAGATGCACTTTCAATCTTTTTAATTACATTTGATCTCTTCAATGGCAGTTCTGGTTTTTCAATCTAACCCTTCACATATAGAGATGATGAAATCACATGGGCACCCTGAAGGGGTTTATAAAATTGCTTGCAATTCACGATTGCTTTCCACCTATTCTTCTCAGAATTTACCATCTTTTCTACTGGAAAGATCATCTAAAAACATTGAACAATTAATAGATATTAGAGATCATAGATTTTTTTTTTTAGGATGTGCCTACTGGAAAGATGAAGTTGGTCTCCATACTTGTCATCTTGCTTATTTACCACTATACAAACTTCTGTCCTATGCATCACTAATTAATTGATTCATATTCTCATCTAAAATATTTTCAAAAATTAATCTTTAAAAAAAATAACATGAGGAGGAAATTCGGAGTCTAATTATGAAAGCTGAAGAAACAAAGTTTGATTGGTGGAATTGTTAGATAGAAAGGGGTTCAGCCGTCTCACTGCATGCAGTTGGGCAAGGAGAAAAGTAACAAACTTATCATCTTACTCCCATGAAATATGTGCCCCTGGGAATCAGTGACAGAAGGATGGGCAAACATCTACCATCCAACCCATAAGTGAGCAGACATATCCAGGTGAGGTAATAAACTCCAGCTGAGCCTCACAGATATTCATGTGTTATTGTTTTGTTTGCAGCATTTACAGCCAGAATAGCAAACAGCCCTTCTCTCTCTCTTTCTCCTTTCCATTTTAATCTAGCTCACCCATCCAAAACTGCCACATCCCTCCTTCCTACTGAAGTCAGAAAGTACACATCTCTGGAGAGAAGCTGAACTCTACCAGTGTACAGTGCAATAGCTCCCACGCAGATATATTCAGGCTCAGAATTAATTTTCAGGTCCAGGTCTTGGAAATGCAGAATTTCAGATTCAAACTCATAGAGTAATGGGTTTCCCACCATGAATTTATCAATGGTTTCCTCCTTGTCTCTCTGCCATATATGGTGGTAACAACTAAACCTCTCCAAAGCTGTAAGAACTTCCTGAAAGACATTTACAAGTTCAAAGATTCTCATCATCATGTACATAGCATGCATATAATTTCTTAGCAGCTGCTCATTAGAGTGCACTACAAACTCCATCATGGACCAGGTTGAAGTACTTCACGAAACAAAAGGTTGCTGGTAAATTTATGCTAAAGCATAAGTTCCATTACTGATCACATTATGCCAGAAACCCTATGTTCATCACATCTAATTTGTCAGACTAGTTAAAACATTTGCCAGATAAGTGAATCTTCAGTCAATAAAATCATTGGAATTAGTAGGAAGTAAAGTTTAAAACTAGGATACAGTACACTTGTCCTTCCCTGACATTTCTCAGGCTAGAAACTGAAACGTGAGCTCCAGGGCCCAACATAACAAGAAAAATTCATTCTGAAATAATGAGACAATTTTTTTAACATTAATTTCTACACTCAATTCAGGTCTCTTTGATTGGAATATCATTTAATGAGTGTGAAAGAGAATTATTCGTTTGGTTCTCAGGAGCTCAGAAAAATGTGAGAAAGTTAGTTGATTCATCACTGCATCTAATTAAACAAGTAAATGAGAGATGAGTGTTATGAGAAATAATCCACATCATGACTTACAATAAATATAATACATGCAAGCATTTAAAGCTGGCCAAATTATAAAAGTTTACAGTATGACAAAATACCATATATCAAAATACCATGATAACTATCCACCATTATCAACTACTCAGCAGCAGCCTGGTAGTTATGCTTTAGTACCACTTTACTATGCCTTGAGTCAAAGATTTTCATATGGCAAGACATAAAAGATTGGACCAGCCCCAGAAGAAACTGATGCAGAACTCCCTAAAGAAATACAGTTTACTAAAGAGTGCATAGAATAAGAACAAGGCAAAGAAGTTATGCATATCCTTTAAGATACATCCTAACCTACACAAGCAAATCCTATGCAGCACTTTACAAATGCCAATCTGATCACAAATTTTCCTCTAAAAACCTTCATAACCTCTTTGTAATGTGGCAGAAATCATGCTGACTTTATTAGCTACAAACAACTACACTTAAGAGTTTTTTATGATGTTTTAATTTATGCAATATTCAAAACCCCAAGTCTTGGAACAGAGTATGCTTAATGCATGTTACACTTTGAAAGCATATTTGCAAATTTTCAGCCACATGTTTTCCATCCACCATCCAAAACTTTTTCATTATTACATTTAATCACAGCTTTAAATGCCTACCCTTATTATCCAAGGATATTAAAAGCAATACATTAATATTCCTCAGATAGTGATATCAAATTACCATCTCAATTGTCTTACCCCTTTTGTAGAATTGACGGCACTGCTGAGTAAAGATACTAATTTAATAATTTCTTTGTTCTCTGAAACATTCTTGAAGTAGCTCTGGCTTTGCACTGCATCAGATGAACTCAGTGATACTGCATTCGATACATTATCTATAAAATAAAATTCAAATATAGAAGCAGGCTTAGGACAGACATACTGGTTAGGAGAAGTAAATTACTATAGACAAAACAGAAGGACATTTTTTTCAATAAGCATGCACTTTAAAGTTAGGTGTTCTTAAAGGCAACTAGAAGTCAAGGAGGCCAACAAATTCATAAAAATCTCCATTTTAGTAAAATTATTCCATCCAGGTACCCTGTTAAATTTGGAATTAGTTCCACACCAATCTTTCAAATAGAATATTTCTTCTTTTCATCTCCCTCAAGGTTTATTCTGTATGCTTCACCTAAGTGATTTATTTATATTATCAGTATATACTTACTTATATATTAGCACTAAGCATTTTTATTTTCTGAAATACCCCAAAACTGACAATTTGAAATACAAATTAACATTAACTCTGAGAAGATGACCATAACCAGTCCCCAAAAAGGAAATCATCATTTTCTATTTCATCTCTTGCAAGCAAAATTCTTAGTTTTGAAAGATTAATTTAACTTCTTAACCGTTCAAGTTCAAGTATTACTGTCTTACTTTTTAGGTGCTGTCATGGTTTGACACAGGAAAAATAATCTTCTCGGAAGGAAGAGGTCAGTTTGGATATTGACACTTGGGGTGACCAATTGAGGGTGGACACACCTCTGAGAACACAGAGGGGTTAAAAGCAGAATTCCCAGGGGAACTCGCTCTCTTTGGTTCCGGTCAGGGTGCAGTGCAGGACTCTCCCCTGCCCGGCCCATGGCTGGGTGGGGGAGGGGAAGGCCCGCGGCCTGGCTGAGGTAAGGCCGAAGGGTGGAAGGACTGGAACCGGGCTGGCCCCTGCAGATGGAAGGGTGGAGAAATCTGGGATGTCTGTGTTCCCCCCAGAGGAGAGAGAGAGAGAGAGAAAGAGACAGCAACGGTTTGCCAGCAGTACCATGGGGAAGGAGGAGAGCGGGGGGGGCCCCATGGCCGCAAGGTGCTCAGCTCCCAGGTGGGAGCCGGAGATCCGAGCAGAGAGCCAGCCAGGGAGTCAGGACTTTTAACCCTTCCTTGAGAAATGAAGGCTTTGTAAAATTTTACTCCTCCTCAGTTTGAAAGAGAAGAAGAGAGACAGCCTGGGACCTGAGATGTTAGGGAAAGAAGACTGGGGGGGAAGATGATGGAGTGGCTTTTGGCTGGACGTTTTCTTGTTAGCCATAGACTGAACTGATGTTCTCCTCCAAGAGAGAGAGACTGTATTTTAGGAGGATGCTGGTGAGCCAAGAGAACTGCTTCAGCAGCTGAGGAAAGACAGGAGAGGAGCGAACAGAGAAAAGTTGGGGAGGTTTGTGGTGGTGCCCCCTGTGTTCAGAGAAGAAGAAGACCTCTGTTCCTGAGACCCTCGGCCCCAGGGGAGGAATAAAATGGGGGGGACTGTGGTCCCAAATAATGAAAAACTGAACTGTTGTTTTTCCCCTCTTGGCAGAGCATCCTTGAAAGAAAAAATCCTAGGAGCAGTCTGTCCATCCATGCATTGGTGGTGAGAGCACTGTGCATGGAAAGGAGAAGGTCACACTGGCAGATTTTCTCCAGGCTGTGCCATGTGTGACATGGAAACACAAGGAGTGGCAGCTGTGTTTCCTGGGGGTGTATGGTGCAAGGGAGACTCCTCTCTCCCCTGATAGACTTAGTATTGAGTATATTGAAGGGTGAATACTTGATGAAGGGTCCAAATATGTTTCACTATGGTTTATTGGAGTTGGGTGGTGGGAGGAGGAATGTTTTGAAAGGTTTTCATTTTGGAGTGTGTGTGTGTGTTTTTCTTTCTTTTTCCTTTCATAGTAGTAGCTTTAATAAAGTTCTTTTTTTTCCTTGTTATTGAGCTTTGTCCTGATTTGCTCTGTTCTTGATCGCATTTCAAAGCATTCAATTGAGACGTTGCATTTTCATGGGGATGCTGGCATTGTGCCAGTTGCAAACCACGACAGGTGCATAAGAGAGAGCTAAGCTATAAAGTCTCAAATGTAATTTTTTTAGTATCTCGAGTACAATGTAGAACAATTAATTTGGTTTGATTTTAAACTATTTCAGAAAAGAAAAACCCTATCAAAGATACCATCTTAAATTTTCTTGAACTAATGACTTCAAGAACTTAATGTCTGGTCATGAAACAGAATAATGAAAATCCTTTTAGAAATTCTAGTCTATTCAATCATTTACACAATCCTCTCTACACCAATATTACAATTTGAACATGCCAAATTACAAACTACACTGGAAAATCATGGAAGATTATTCTGTAGCAAAATGACTATAATTGTAAACAATATATATATATTATAACCCAAAGCATTAAAACTCTTCAAGAAGCCCAAAAAAATCCCCTTACTCACATCCACAGAACAACAAGTGGAAAACCTGGTTTCTAACAAGATATTTCTTCTCTGAGGCAATTTAAAATCTATGAGGTTGTTTAAAATCTATGAAGTCTGCTGTTTTTGATGTATTTTGTAATTAATGTCTTCCAATACATTCTGTTTAAATCACATTTACCTAACACTCAAATTTACTGATGTCAGAGTTTATCATTACCGTGGAAGTTTTTCTTTCCAGTCTCTTTCTTTCCATCATCAGAATCACTGTCTCTGCTTCCACTGCGCAACAGAGCTTTTCTCTCTAACACTTCCTCCTGAAGAGAGGAGGAAAAAACATTTATTTTTCATTTGCAGCAGCTTTGCACCATTAGTTCTAAGTAAGGCTGTTAAAGACACCAACCTTGGATATTCTCTCCTTACTCCAGCGTCGAACTCCTTTCATTACTTTCACAATACTATCTACAGCTTTATTAAGCGTCTGCTGTACCTCATCCAAAGAGGGTGTCATGATGATATTAGGTATAGATAGGTTAATATTAGCCCTAATTATAGGATAAGCACCTTTTTTCTGCTTAGACATACTGTGATTTTCTAAATAAAAGACAAAAAGAGAAGACAAAAACAAAACAAAAAGGCTGTTCATATTTTTTTCAAGACATCAAACTAGGCATTGTTTTGATATCAACCAACAAACATGTCTCCTAATGTAGAGTATTGAGTGTAATTTCTGAAAGGAAAAAGAATTCCTGAGGTACAGCTAAACTCTACAGCAGCACAAATGAAAAGTAAGTGCAAAGTTATTTTTTCCATGAAGCTCCTCTTCAACTTTGTCTGTGCAGCTAAACTCTGTTTAGCACAGAATTTTGTTATCTGGCTGGTACTCCCAGTCAGCATATTAAATTGGGCACAGAACCTCCTTAGAGTCTCATAGTATTGTATGCCTTATAAACTACAGAGACCAAAGACAACTGCACTTATTTTTGTTTCTTAAAGGCATGCGACAATAAAATGTTTGAAAACAGTGTTCCATCACCATGTATGGAAATGTCTGAAGGCAATTAGCAAGAGAAAAAAGACACCTCTAATTTTTTTCATACAGTTTTATGTAAAAGGCAAGGGCAAAGAGATCTTGTCAAGTTATCAAGGTCTTAACTTGATAACTAAACAAGTTAGTTTTTAACATAACTTGTTAAAACTTTTAACAAGTTATCAAGGTCTTGTAGAAACTTATCTATCAAGTCTTGCATCAAATATATTATTGGCTTCAGAACAGTATGGTGAGTCCTAAGAGAAAGAGTATTGTACTGTCACAAGAAAAAAAACCTTTGGAAATAGACAATGTTATTGATTGTAACTTAACAAGACAGCTTAATCAAATTCCTTTTGTTTTCCCCTCTTTTACATTTGTGAGTCTTATTTATACAGTTATGAGATATTACATTGACATTTTTCTTTATTTAGCCTAAAGACTAATGTACTACAATATAGCCACCTAAGAAGTTGATGGTGGAAAATGCATGAATGTGCTTGCGGATAGTCTCCAGAGTGTGTCGAGTGACTTTCAAAAGGGCATCAATGTTACAATCACTGAAGTAAGAAAGCAGTTCATTGGCTTCTTCCTCTAACTTTTCAAAATCCATTCTCTTCCTCTGTGCTGTAGGAGACAGGCCAGCCCACATTTCACTGGAATTTTGTGAGGAAGTCAAGCTTTTTGATCTTCTTTCCTCTTCTTTTGCTAAACCATCATAAATCCAGTTAGTTAAATACACATAAGGAACTTGAAAATACCATCTGAAACAATTTTAAGGAAGGGCAGAATTACTCAATTGTAATCTGCACCCCAGTGTAACAGGCTTATTCCTATCTGCCTTATTCAGTACAAACTGGCATGATTATCATCAAAATTTAAATATTATTTCTTATTCTCTTTCTCTGGGAAGTCCAGCAATTAACCAAGGCTACTAAGTAGTTCCATGGCATGAACCTTTCACCATCCAAGTTAGATAAATAATACTGACCTATTTTGTAGATGATAAACGATTGTTACATTATTCATTAGCCAGGCAAATTCAAAGTCTTTAGACATTAGATGCTAATCAGTACTTCAGTCACCTAAGCTATAATGTCCCCCAACACAAATTATCAGTACGAAAAAGAAAGAAACACCAAGGAATACAATACAATCTTCTTACTTGTATTCTTGTCCCTTTTTTCACCACTGGGTACAATTGACTTCTCATCTTCTTTACTGACTTGTTCCTCGGTGTCAAGTAACATGTTTATCAGATCATTAGCAGCGGCTTCCACCAGTGAGCTTTTTAAGTGTAAAGTCCCAGATCCTTTTATACAGAGCTCCTGTTATCAAACCAAAACAATATGCTCTTATTGTCACAATTCTCATGTCAATTTCAAAGTCACAGCAGCCTTTATTAACACAAATGTCAAAGCCTAAGATGTGAAAAACCAGATCTATATACAACATTAATTTTAAATTGGTTTGTTCCAAAATACAAGATCAACAATAGATCAACAAGGCATCATAAATTACTTTCACCATTGTTTTGGCTTCTCAAATCACATGATTCATTAGTTAATACCATGAATCAATGTTTATAATGCCTAGTTTCACTAAAAGAGTCCCAAAAGCAAGGGCTTCTTAATTTTCTTAACTTTCCAATGTAGAGATGGGAGATTCAACACTTCTTTTAATCATTGCTGGTTTACATTAATTGACTGTACCATAATGAGTATTAGCCAACCATATATCCCATTTACAGTTAAAAAGAAAATAAAAGTTATACAAGCTATATTTATTATTAAAATAAACACTAAAATTATTAACTGGAGAGAGAAGAAATCAAAGAATGAGATTAAATAAAATTCAGAAATTTATTACAGTTCTGTGCATCTTTTTCCTCCAGTACTTATAATAAAATCAATCAAGTATGCCTCAGCTAACTATAATTTTTATCTATAATTTTTATAATTGCCTTTTTTTTTACTTCTTTGGTATTTTATATTTCACCCAGCTTAAACAAACATGACTATCTTTGTTTAATTAAAAAATCAAAAATTGGAAATATTCAGCCATTTTCAAATTTTAAGATAATCTTTGGCCTTCCTAATGGTTCTGTGGAGTTGAGAGAAAAGGCCGATGTGACTTCTAACATCACAGCAACACTAAACAAAGTACTCTGGGATTTTCCCACTGGGTATTTATTTTTGCTGCAGCAATTTATTTAGAAACATAAAGACACTTGCTAGGTGACAGAAGTTATTTCTAGTCTCCTCTAAATAAAAATTACAATAAGCTTACAAACTGATACTATTTTTATTGTACCTATAACTGGGGTTCTTATACCACTTACTTTGCTATCTCAACTCAAATGGCCTTTGTAATTGTTATGTAGCAGTTCAACTTTTCAAGTTACCATACTGTGCAGAGCTGTTTTTGTGCTCACTCACGTATTTTTGCCTTCGTGAATATACATTTTAGTACCTGCCTCAGGAAGGTAGCATCAGGATCAAGAAAAACAACTATGGATTGTGAGGCTTATAAACTACTACTCATTCCATATAATATTATATTAAATTTTACTCTGTATTTAACAACAAGGTGAGTTATTACAATGGCCAAAATATAAAAGGTCAAAGAGTTAAAAACATTAAGATAATCAAAACTTTAATTTGCAATAGTTATTCCTACAAGAGAAAAGGAATGGGGATTATCTACTTGATTTTCTACAGTCTTTATCAAACCAAATTTTATTTTGGGAGAAAACATGTTAGACATTACAACCTAAAATGCAATACCTTACTATTGCCTCACAAAATTATTCTGACATAATTATGACCTTAATCAGCTTTCTAACCAGCTGATCTAATCAGTTTTCATGTTTATAGTTAATTACCCTCAACATAAAGTCTTTTGATGTGGTGAAGGAAGGGTGTTTTCTCAGAACACCTTCACCCAAGTATTCCTACATACATTTTTCACATCCCATTACCAACTCAGGAGAGTTTGAGATACTCATTACACAATACTTCCCATAGTATTTACTCTCCTCAGGCAGTTGCTGGAGAATTCCCTTATTTAAACAGGAATAATGAAAAAAAAGATACTATCACAGAGGTAAAATTTTTGAGTATTTGAAAGCATAAAAGAAATATCATACACTATCTGGCTTGACATTAATAATGGATAGAAAATAACATCTAAGCTCAGATCTCTTTGCATTTGGCACTTTTGTTCCTTTTTACAATCCTAGCCAAGGAAGTGGGGATTTCCATCGTATCCCATGCATGCTTCATTAATTCTGCATTCAGAATTTTTTATCTCATAAAAAAGAAAAATATCTAAACTCAAAGTCATCTATCTCTTCTTCATGAAACTTTTATCTACTAACCTTAGTCTTTTGAAGAAATTCCTCACAGCTCTGTGGTTCATCTTCTGGCAACATACAGAGTGTCACTCTACTCATTTCTTGAAGGACAGCATCAATACGAAATTCAACCAAGTCATTCACTCGATCAAGCAATAACTCCAACCCAGCTTTTGAAGAAAACAGAAGATTCAAGACAAGCTTGAAAGTTTGAATTAATAGGCTTTGCAGAGTCCCCCAGTGTTGTTTTACCTCAACAAATTATCATTATCAACTGTATATGAATTCTGTACCTTAATCAATTTACTTCAAACATCTAAACTTTTATGGCAAGCTTCACCACAAGAATCATAATTAACTTTTTGCATAACAAATACTTACCTAGCATATGCTATCTACATGCTAAAAGATAAGTATAATATTATAGAATATAAAGTATTATACAAATAAATATTGTATAGCTTTTTATAAAAATATAGTATCTATTATAAAGATATATAAGATTAACTTAAAGGATATGTATTTCAAACATGAAGACATTAACATTTAATTGAGGGCCAACAATATTTTATCTTCTCCTAGAGCTTGAACTAGTTACAAAATGGAGAATCTACTAGCAACAGTAATTTTCAGCAAATAAAAACTCTATGCTTCAAACAAATGTTAGAGGCCAAACAATAGTTAACAGAAAACAATCACTAGAATTTTAAAAGTTCAGTAGCAATCTGCTCTCAATGCTGAAGCTGAAATAGCAGCAAATTATTTTTATTATTCAAAATTAAATTAAGCATAATGTCAGGCTGGCATCCAAAATGCACTTTAATCTGCCATTTTAACTGAAGAAAATATCCACTATAACTACTTATGCAATTTCAAGAAACAAAATCTGTTTGCTGTATTAATTAAGCTGAAGAAAAAGGAATTTGGTATCTTCAGAAAAAAAACACATCTCAGTGCAACCTTGTGATAATCTTCTGAAAACACTACAAGCTCATCTGTTTTCTAAAGCTTTTGTCCAAGATATCTATGCATTAGTTTTAAAGAGATTGATGTTTAAAAAAATATATTAATATGAAGTGCTATTGAGCAGTGACAATGCAACTGAGTAAGTGTTTTATTCCTTGAGAAGTTGTTTTGTACATAATAGAAACAAAAAAGCAGGACTAGGAAAAGTCTGAAACCTAGGAGCTCTTTAAAAAAGTAGCTATCATTCTTTAAATTCGGAATACACTGGGCATTTTGCATCATACTTTATGTTTGGTGTAACCCCAACTGACTAACATATACAGTAGTAAAAATTTGATGAACATAAAAGACAAAAAGAAGGTTGTGTTATAAAACAAATGTTTCATAGAATACAGGACAGGTGAAAATTCTGATATCTTTTATATATAAATCAATTAAGTGCAAATAATGTCAAGAACTGTAATATTATAATTTGCATATGTATAGAACAAATAACCAGAAATTAATAGCAGGAGGCAAGTAACCTACCTAGCTTAGAAAAAACTGTATTAATGTACTTCTCAATATTCAGGGATGTCCAGTTCAGTAACATTAGACCTGGCTGGATAGCATTATCTACATCTACTAATCGAGGAGCTATGAGTTGTTCAAAAGGGTGTTGTATTTTCAGTTTAATTCTTTTGTATTCTGCCAACATCACCTGAAATAATGAAAATATTAGTTAATTTACACTGATTGAACCTCTTCATGCGCACACATTTATTACCTAAACTAAGAAAATTCATCTGTATGCATATTACTGAAATTTTTAAGAAGTTATAATTAATTGCTTGGGAAAGGTTTTCTTTATTTTTGGCAGAAGTTCACTATTTGTTGCTCTTTATATCTCTATATATATTTGTTGCTCTGTGTGAAGCATTGTTTCACACAGAATTCAATCTTTGATTGCACTGGTGCTGTGATGGAGTTAATTTATTTTTCAATGTCTCACATGATGCCATGTTTTAGATTTGTGACCACCACTGTCTTACTAATACACTGATATTTTGGATATTGCTAAACAGTGCTCGTACAGCACTGTTTAGAGTCCTTTTCTGCTTCTCACACTACTCTGCTGGTGACTGGGGACACACAAGATGCTGGGAAGGAACATAGCCAGGACCCCAACTGATTATTGGGATCCCATACCTACAACATCATGCTTAAAAATGAAAACTGGGAGAAGAAGGAGGGAGGGGGACACTCAGAGCTATGGTGTTTGTCTTCCCAAGTAGCTGTGACACTGCCTAGTTTTACCAGATTAATTCCTTCTTTTTTTTCCTTGTGCATGCACCTCTTGCCTTCCCTATTAAATTGCCTTTATCTCAACTCACATGTTTTATATTTTAACCATCAGATTATCTCCCCCATTCCAAGGAGGGGAGTAAGGGAGCAACAGTGTGACATTTGGTTGCCTACTGGACTTAAACCACATAACAGAATAATCTTCCAATTTTCAGTTGGTAAATGAGTGTTACAGAAGACAAAAAGCTCAAGGAGAAAAATACATCTAGGTGAATTTTCCAGCAATTCTAATAAGATCAGCCTTACCAGAACTATATTATACTATTTTCTTTCTAATGTCTCCTTAACTCGCTGATATAGTTTCAAATGTTTGGCAATAACATTATGACTTAAAGTCATAAAGACTTTATGATTTATGGGTTTTTTTCATTTCAAATTAGTCCTTTAAAGCTATAGGTTTCCAGACGTCTATTTTTGAATTCCCATCTTGAGTCATTGAGAATCTTGTCTATTCATAAGCAGATAAAATGATCTAAAAGACTTAAAAGACAAGAGTAAGGGAAGTATCAACTTCTCTTTTTAAACTGTTCCACAGACACACGTGTAAAACACCAGTGCCAGAAAAAAAAAGCTACTACTTGCTGTATGCTTTATACTTTTTAAAAGCAGACCACCTGTTCCTCCCTTCCAGGTATCCTGTCAAAACAAATGCTGCCCAATGTTGACTTCATTATTGGATGAGAGATGAATTGCTTATCATTTAGAAAGCAAGCAACAGCACAGGGCATTTTGTAATCCTCCTTTCCTCCCCATTCTCATCTCTGTCCCAGACCCAGCAGAGCTTCCCCAAACCCATGCATCTGCAAAGTAACTTCCCAGAAAATGTAAAGCCAAGAAAATGTTTTAATGTTATAAAAATAAGAAAACAGATTTGCAAGTGTTTTCTTGGTACATAATCGTTGATCTTCATTTATCCTCTTCCATATGTATAGAGCCCAGGCATCTTAATGTACAGTACATATACATAAAATAACTAATGTAAACCCACGTGCAAATTGTTGACAATCTTCTTGTACCAATCTCTCTGCTGTTGAATAACACTTGCAAATGGTGGAATTTCAAGGCACATATGAGCCATGCAATCTGTTTCTCTGATTAAAGTTAATATTTGAGGGTCAAAATTCACAAATAATTCTCCTGTTTCTGGAGCTTTTACCAAGAGAGTTGCTTGAAGTCCTCTTTTAGTTAATTCAATCTGCAGGAAATAAAGTCATCATTCCAATCAGACAAGCCACTACAACAAAATACTTTGGTTTGCTTATAAATATCACTTTTGCAGATACTTAAATCAGGCACTGCTGACAAAGATTGATACGTTATATGAATCCAAAACCAAAATTTATTAACACAATGTGTATGGACCCAAACGCTTAATAATCAAACTGCTATTTATCTAACAGATATTCTTCTGTTGAATCTTGGATGTTATAAGCTGCATTCCACAGTCCAAAATCAAATCAGAGCCATAGATTTTCTTGTTTCAACCATTTTAAATCTTAACCCTCATGTCCTTAGAACTTAATGCATACTCTGCAATAAGGCTGCACATAACCTCCTCAATAAATTAAAGTATTCTTGGATAACCTCTTCACATATCTTTTGAATAAACTTATCCCCATTTCTCCTTTCACTTGTTTTCCAGTAGCTAATAGATATACCAATCTTAATGATACTGATAATTATATCCAACATTTGGGCAAACCTGTTAAAATACCAGAATTAATGTTTATTATAGATTTTTTTTTTAAATTGCAAAAGCAAAGCATAATTGCACAATTGGTTTACCTGCCTTATTTAAATATTAGAAGACCATTTGTGCTCTATGTGATTAGAAAGGACACCATTCCTTATAGCATCACACACTGAAAATTTGGCTGACACCAAAAAGCAATCCTGCCTTAGGCAGGCAAATTTTTCCTACATCAAAAACTTCGCTGCTATTCTTATTTTTCAGTTATCTTTGGTTGGTGTAACTTTATTGTTCTTTATTTGCTTCTCAAATTTCATGTATCACATTATATTGAGATGGAGCTTATTTCTGGGCCATCTTTTCAGAACTCTTTGATATCTTTCAGTGCACTTTTTACTTTTTCTATGGAACACAGAAAATTTGCACCACCTTTCAATGTCTAAAATATAGTGGAGGATACTGCTTGCTTCAGCAATATCATGTACTATCAATAATTTTCACAGCATTTTTCAAGAAATAATCTAATCAATTTTTGTCAATGAAGAGGTCATGATCTATCCACTATCATGAGTCTTCAAAAAAAAAAAAAAAGCTGGTTTTTTCTGTAAAGTTCAACAGCAAATCTTACTTTACTTATTTTTGAGCTTCATACTCCTTATTCCCACTCTCAAGTCTTCCTCCCCCGCTTATGTTTTCTTCTCATGCAGTTTTCATTGTTAAGGTAACAGAAAATGGCAATGGAAATAAGGGGTGCATTGAAGGCACAAATCTTGCATTACCAGATAATTATGATAACTTCTACACTTCCAGGTAATTTATTATTTTTAATATGTCCAAGTTGAACATCATTTGCAAAAGCAAAAAAAAAATCTTTTTGCTATTAAAAAAAAAACCCTGGAATAATAAGATATAATAACCTGGATAATAGCCACACAGTAACAAGTACAAAAAATAGGGGCAAAAATGTTCGGAACTCTCAGAAAGTGACACTAAGCTTAACATTTACATTTTACAGAAGAATAAAAAGTAGTAGGAACTGAGCCCTCTTTGTGTTCCATTTGTATCCCCCGCAGGACACTTGCCACTCTCACGTGTTTTTCTTTTGTTGAGGAGTAGAGCAGGAGCTCCACCTTGTGTTTTGTGACACTCATGTCCACACCCGTGTGCATTCTTCTGGCCTGAAAGAGACTACGGAGCAGTAGTCACATTTTTTGCCGTACCTGGTAGACTAGCGCGTGTATCTTAAAATGAATATACTTTTCGTGTCTTTTCAATTCATGTGTGTATGTTTCAAACTTGAAATTCTGTTCAAAGCCACCTCCCTTTGTTCCCACCTAATGAGTATAAAGTTGGAGCAGGCTCAGGAAGTTTATATAGCTGCCAAGTGTGATTTGACTGCTATAGGAGAAAACAGACAGGTAACAACCGATCAGTACACATTAGTACAGATCAGAATCAGAACTCAGATTATTCAGACCTCATAAAGGAATGCACCACTTCAGGGGAGATGCCTGGGATATTACAGTTATTTCAGAAAAGATGAAAGGCAAATGTACTTGACTGCTCCATCAAAGCATGGTACATGTCAGAAAATCTGATCACTATATCATCTAGCCAAAAATGCAGCCCCAACAAGAATCATACATTCTCCTTAGTCTTTACAGATGAGATGAGGCAGTGAAAACTATCATCAGTTTACTTTGAATGATGCAGCTATCCAGCTCAGTACTGGAATCAAAAAAGAAACTGAGTCCAAGAGAGAAACACTAAACAAATGCAGCAGGCTTCCTGAAGCATTACAATTCATTACATAAAATATGAGGGATATGCACCAGCTGTCTGTGAAGAGCATATGAAAACATACAAACTTCCTATGTTAGCAGAATAAGCATTAAAATTAAATACCTTTCTAAGTACAATAGCAGTCTACATTACTGGTGGGAAGCAGAACCAACTATGTGCAGGTTAAGGGTGCCAATTTTGGATATGATGTACCTGAACCATAATGTATAATGAAACAACAATTGAGGTACTACTCTTCAGGTTCCTTGATTCCCAACTTGCACTCAACTCCAGAATAATAATCAATAATATATATTCAGCACTAGGTCTCAATCCAGCATATTTTATGTACTCTAATATTGCAATCATTTCTCCTGTTTTACTATACCAAAGTGACACAAAAAATTCCCACTTACCGTATCAGACAATTAAATCTGGTGACTCTTTAAACTACATTTAACACTGCATGTCAAATGCAAGAGTGAAAATGGACAGATCGGGAAAACCTAATATATTTAGACTGGAGAAAAAGCAACTGCTACTTCTTGTCCCAGGTCTGGTCTAAGACTACCTTTGAGAAGATTGGTATTTATCAGCACCAGAAATTTCTACAGTGTACAAAAGTTATGCCTGAGTTCCAAAAACAACAGGCAAATGCATTGACAGGTATCCAACTACCTTCAAAACCAGTCTGGAGATTCTGATTCTTCTTTTTCAGCTTTGCAAGGCTGAGGTAATTTTTTCTATAAGATGCTCTTTGATAAGTCAACAAAGAAACTGGAGGTGAAAAATATGCCAAAACAATAGTAGAAACTTGCAGAGTTTTCAAGGCTTTATAGTCCCTGAAGAAGTCATCTGATAATATAAAGGTAGTCAGAGGCTCTATGTACAAAACCCAAGAGGGTAAAATTAGTCAAGTGAGATTTAGAATTTAAGGTAAACCATGGTCTCTGAAGAATATTCAGGCTACAAAGTGTTCTGCCTGTAAGGCCCCAGACAACTCATTCAGCAAGACACATAAAAAGGGCTTATGGTTGTTCATGTACCCAGTTACACACGTGGGAGAAACACCACCCAGATATTCTCAAGAGATCAAAACAACAAAAAACACTTTACTGGCAACTTTAGAAAACCATAGAACTTTGGCAAAAGGTTTAGTACAATATTCAGTCAACATAAAACACTTCTCAAAGCATTAACTTGGCCCATCCAACTTCGCAAACTAAGCCCACTTCATTTTAAGTTACTCCAAAAATTCCAAGAAGAGGGAATTAGAAGGAGAAAGATAAAGAAAGACAGAAAATATATAGAATAGCACACATATAGCCATCAATTCCTGGGTTCCAGCAGTGTTCAGATAGAAATTCCAAGAGAAGGTAGTGTCAAGATATCAGATAGCTTCATATTCAACTTTAAACACCCTTTAGTCTTCCTAGGCCCTTCCCCTGGCTGGGATTTCCAGTCATTTGGCCACTCAGGAGCTGGGTTAGGTGCTCCAGAGGTGGACGTGGACCAGTGCCTCTGGTGTGCCAGGGATTGGTAGCCACTGCAAGGCTGGGACACGGGCTCTAGGGGTGAGGTACACTGCCTCGCCAGGGCAAGCCCCCACCTGCCCCTTCCCCCACACACATGCATCCTAAAATTGTCAATAGGAAATTAAATTACTTTGTACTGGTTCTGACTGGGTTAATCTCCTCTGTCAGCATTTAATTTTCTTCATAGCAGCTGATGTGGTGTCATCAGATTTGTTATCAAAACAAGGCTGATAACACACTGACATTTGAGTTGAGCAATGCTTTCACAGCATTGAGGCCTTCTCTTGTTCTCACTCTGTCTACACAGTGAATAGATTCGGGGGTGGGAGTGGGAATGAAGGGTGCAAAAGAGGCTGTGGGGGACAAAACCAGGCAGATGTCATGACATAACAAAAGGATGCTACAAAATAAGCAAAGGGATATTCCTTGCCATATACCATCATTCTCAGCAATAAAAAGGGAAAGGCAGAGGTTGAAGGGGTTAGCCACCCTCTACTCTGGAATTGGTTAGACATTGTTTGACCCATGGGAGACGGTGAGAAATTGCCTCTGCAGGCAATTTCTTTACCCTTTCTTTCTCCACTTCTCTTTCACTAACTAAACAACTTATCTTAACCCACAGGTTTTCTTGCTTTTGCTTTCCCTTTTCTCTTCCCTGTCTCACTGGGGTTGCATGGGGGGAAGTGAATGAGCATTTGTGTGGTGCTTAGCTGCCTATTAGGATTAACCCACAAGGGGTTCAAAGCCACTTATGCACTGAGTATGCTATCATCTGTTCAGACTGGATGCTTTTTACATGTATATTTACAGAGTGTACCCATGGATTACCACTCAAAATAAAATTAATATTGTCCAGAGCAGAGATAACCTCTGCATCTGCTTTCACTTTTGGCCAACCAGCTGACAAAACTTCTCTCCCCAGACACGATGATCTTGCACCAGTTGGAAGAATGTGGCAGAGACAGAGGGGAAACTAAGCCTACCACTAGATATTCATTATATGGTTTTTTTTCTAACTTATTAGTTATAATGAAAGGTCTTTCAGTTGTTCCTAAAATCAGCTACAGATACTACAGGCCCTATTTTTTTAACAGGAACACTTTCTCATAAAACAACTTTTCTTATTCCATCCCTCACTTGAGAGTCATCATAAGTAAGGTTAAGCATACATGCTGCTACTAACCAGGGATAATATCATTTTTAGATTTTTTCTTTAAGGAATATCTTAATCAAAATCAGCTGGTTTACCTGCTGAAGCCATTCCCTGTGGTAGATCACCTCAAATTTCACAAGAACTTTTGCTACTTTGTTGTAATTGCGGATTATGCTCTTGCCATCTGGTGTTTGTAGAACTGCTGGATGTCTCTGGAAAGTCTCCATGGGCTCCTTGATCCTATGGAATAGGTGACGTGCCCACAGGATCTTGCCAGCTATTGGGGACAGATTACGAGCCAGTGGGGGATCCTTCTTGTGCCTAGTGTAGATCTTACAGACGGTTTCTATGTCATGGCCATAGTTTTGAAATATTTTCTGATACTTTTCATCAATGCCAAGATTTGGGATTTGCAACCTGCTTAGAAAAATAATAATAATGAAAAAGCTCCTTCAACACTTCTGAAATCCTTTTAATGCATTGTTGGAAAACAGTTGTTCCAGATTCCCTTGCATGATTTAGAAAATAACTACTTTGGCAGCAGAGTTTTCAGCTTGAATAAATGCTGTCACAACCTGATTCCAAACAACAAAGATTTAGACCAGATGATAAAAGTTTCCAAGTAAGCTTACACATTTTCTGTTTTATCACTGTTTTCAAACACTGAGCTGAAATTATGTGCAGCAAACTGTAACCAATTCGCCACTAGCTGTCTATTCTATTAAACAGATGATAATAAAAAACTGACAGAATAAAGAGTAAGGCTGTTTTGCAACAATGTTAATTTATAAAGACAAATTTAACTGTTTCTTAATAAAAGCATTTTACTCTCTTCTAACTGCATTGTGGTAACAAATTAATGTCATTGTTCAAGCATAACACTAAGGCAAATATGCTAAGGAAGTTTTCCTCTACTTCAGCTGGTTTTGAAAGATGAAGTTCAAAGTCCACTCAAACTCTGCAGTTTCTGATGCAAAAAATATGATGCAAATATATTTATTCATTCAAGCTACTAAGACAACTCTTAAAAGGGCTGAACAGCTGAGACCAAAGAGGTTGAGTTGATTTTATTTATATTTAAGAAAATGCCTCCTGCTCTGCTCTCCCTCCATCCCTACCCACCCCCCACCCCCACCCCTGGCCCTTTCCACTATCCTCAATGTTTTATTTTCATTGCCTGGAAGAGTTTTAGAAATCTAAATAGGACATATTACCTTTCAAATTTCTGCAACATACTCAGTGCCCTTTCAGTGTTCAGAATACGTTCAAAGGTGATGTCCACAAACCTCCTTAATTGATCCTGAAGAAGTGTAAATAATTCTACATCAGATAAGTCCCTAAAACACACATCAAATATACCAAGTATTATTTGACAGGGTTTAACATGCAATATATTAGAAGATAATTTGTTGATGCAAAACTAATCTCGATAAGTATTATTTTTCTGTTTATTTCTTCCCAAAATAATTAAAAAACACACAGCCAACTTTCAAGGCATTTTCTTTCCAAGTTCCCTCTGTAGCCCTGCAACCAGGAAAAGCTTCTGTAGCCTCCGATGTTTCACCATGCTTAAAGAATGCTTGCTTACCTCTCTGGCAACCAAAGCAAGACAAGCATTTTTTCTTTTCTTCTGCAGATACCCTTTTCTTTCCCCATCTTGTGATTTCAGAACTATTGGAAACTTAATTATCTGACTTATTTGTACTACACTCCTATTCACTCAATGAAATCACCCATTTTTGTTATTCTTGCCAGCATACAGTAATGAAAAATCCTTTTGCTGGAGGCCCTCAATGGCCCATTCCATTACACTAGTCTGAAAGATAGTAAATGGAAGATTCAAAGTGGAAATATATTGCAATAATTTTTGAATTTCAGAATACAAATTTTGAGATTTGCATTTTTGTGGTAACTCAGAGAGAATAATAAGGATTTCTCAATAAATTAAATTATTTTGTATAATTGTATCATACATGAAGATTGTTTATGTCTCTGCAAAACTCTTCATAGTCTTGGTCAAAATCAGTCTTCCGCTGATCCAAGAAATAATAATGCTTATTCTTCATGTTGTCAACAATGCTCTAAACAATTTCACAGAAAAAGAAAACCATTACCAAAAATGTCTTATGAAAAAGACTTACCACACCAAACATTTAGCACAACAGGTTATGGACATTCACATTTTACCTTTGCTAATAGTTCCCAGTACTTACTGAGCAATATAAGCAAACCCCTTAAAAGAAATATTTGCAGGAATCAAGTTGGTGTACTGTCCATTCAAATTTCTTTGTATTATTTATTTCTCTTATTCTAAGTCAATTAGAACTGACACAAAATTCAGACTTGCTTTTCATCAAAGACATTTTTTACTCATTAAACATTCTGTCGTGAAGAAATACATTTCTATTAAAAATTTAAAGTTCAACAGAGAAAAATATTTTTACATTATTATTTTCCATGTCCTTTAAACAACTGATTCCATATAGATTCCAAATAGACTCTTCAAAAAGCACAGTAAGATGCAGCACATCACCAGCCCACAACTTAGTATTCCTGGCTTCTCTTACCCAGCTGCTCTCTACACACATGAAAGTATATCTTAATCAGCATCTCCCTTGAGATGTACACACAGATAAAGGATTCCTAATGATAAACTACTGTTCAACATCCTAGTAGTTTACCACAGTATAACTATGAAACTCAGCATATTTCCAGCTCAGCTGACTTCCCTCATTTTATGGTAAGTCAATTGAAATTCAGTTTCATTGCATTGCTGTAAACAAAAAATTCCATCTTTTCCTCGAACAAGTAAATCCTAGATAGGGACTAAGTGTTAAAGCATAAGAAACTCCTATTATAAGAAAAAAATTAAGACATATAATCAGTCACATACTAACTATGGCTATGGTCTGTGTCAAATATTGCAGTACCTCAATTTTGTCACTTTAAAAAGAATTGTGATCACTTTTCTGCTCTTTATGCAACCTATTCAGAACCTTTCACGCAGCCTTTTTTACCTAAGCATTCTTCCTGAAACACAATTGACTTTACAGCATCTGGGTCTTACAAAAAGTTCTTGTTTAAGGACTTGGGTGCTCCAATGGATAATGAGGTGTATCTCTATAAAGTTTGCATCACAGCTTGAGCTGATGGTCACAGGCAGTTTTTCAAACACAAATGGCCCAAAGAAATTAGATTCGTGTTTTCCAGCCTATAAAAATTGTACTTCATTGCATGATCTGAAAATTCTCAGCAACCTGGGTTGCTGAGGAGCCTGGTTATATGACTTTGGAGAGCAGCTCTTGGAAATAAAATTTAGAGCATTCCACACCTGTCATGCCCACATGGAAGAGTCTTGGACTAAGGTATCCTTACAGCTGTGCCCTGGCTAACTCTCAAAAGACTACAGAACAGAACAAAGCAGAAAACTGGTTACTGTGAAGGATGTATTCAAAGAATCAAAACCCCAGACAATAGATAGAGTAAATCAGACAAGGAAGGACCATGGAATGGCCACATTTTACACTACAGTTATTTCACTAAAGCAAAGTGATTGATTCTGATCATAACAAAAAGGCAAAGAACAGAGTAAAGCAAACTAGAATGACATATTTTCCTGTACAGCCACTGACTCATATGTGATCTCAAAAAGCTGTCTACAATGTCCACACATGGACACCTTCTGATTTATTTTAATATTTACAGGCACCATAATTATGATACTACACTGATAAAGTTACACAAAAAAAGTAAACTAACTCAGGCTCAGTAAAAGCAGGAAAGACTCCATTTGGTAGAAAAGAAAGCTAGCTGAGAAAGAAGGAAAAGATTTAGCATATTTATATTCTTAAAAGAGCTCCTTGTTACTCAAGTCCCACTTCTCTTAAAAAAAAAAAAAAGAAAACCACATAGTAATACTAATAAGCTACTCACAGCTAGCCCAACATTTGTAGAGATAGAAATGTAGCACTTCTCACTTTTTCTCATGACCACAAGCACAAAACCATGCTCCCATTACTCCTGTTACAAAGTCATCCCAATTTCCCAATTTATTGCATTTTTCAATCAGCTTTGATTTTAGCATACTTCTTTCACATGTCCACTGGCACCTTTTCTTTCATCTTGTCTGCTCATTTCTCCAATAATCACATATTTACATTGCTATTACCCAGTAATTTTAACACAATTAAAGAGTTAATTTTTTTCTCAATAAACACTTCCCTCATTTTCATAGTTTTCTCATAAAAGGTTCAAGTTAGACTCACCCAATATACAAAATCTAATGTGTACCTGATATTTTGTGATCATTGCTTCCAATCCCTCTATCTTAGATTCCTGTAGAACTGAGTAGGTTCTCATAGTACTGAAAACATCTATTATCTTTACCAGACGACGATGAAAGGCTTCAAATTTTCCAAATATATATATCTCACTAAAATCAAATTGTCTTTCAGCTGGATTTTGTTCCAAATTCTCTTTTATCTTGTGGAAGCAATCTTGATACTCCTTAAATAAAGAATTTAAAAGAATGTCAAGCATATAACAAAAATCACTTGTCTTTAGCTAGAACAAAATTCACACAGATAGGTATTATCCCAACCTGATAACAAGTAGAAGTTTCACCAAAAAACAATCATGAACACTATAAAGAGAGTAATAGAATTTGCCTCTGAAAATTAACCCATCAATGCCACTAAAGGATTATACATTTTATGAAATGACCAAACTGCATATATATGTATTTGTACATATCCTTGGCTAGCATGAAATTCTGTTCCCTCTATTTCATAGCAGAGTTTGATGTGTTTACTGAATAACCAAGATGACAACCCAGTTTCCAGAGACCGCAAATGTTTGCATGCTGAGCAGTTTTACTGAGTAATCAAGGTTCAAAAATCAAGAACAAATCACTTCCTGAACTTTTAATGTTGCTCCATAGCAGCTTCCACTTTTGATTCTGCATTTCTAACAAGGAACAAACCTTATTCCAAACTTGCTAAATTCTTCCCAAAGTCAAAGTACATAGACAACAGATTCACTTGAAACTGTTTCTTTCAATAGTTGTTCTCTTTACAATAAAATGTTAATTATTTTATCACATTTATGTTTGAATGACTCAAAAATATCAATACAAAGGGTCCAGATTTTGCTATGTTGTTACTGATTCAAATTCCAAGTTTTAATCTATTGAATTTCTGAAAGTTTCTGGAACTAATAAGACTCAAATTAATACCTAATTTTTCAACATATTTTCATGCAGCAACTGGACAATTTGATATATCTTTATAGAAAAAGACAAGTTTATTGCTCATTGCTGATGGTAAGATGTCATACAAATTTACACTCATTTATTCTAGAACTAGGCAAGATTTGTTGCTTCAGAAGGTATTAGGATAAAGCTCTAGTCCTGCAAGCAGATATTGGGAATGAAAAAAAATTAATGCAGAAAGCCTATGTGAAGCTCCCAGTATGTACAGGGAGGTTATCAAAGAGAGAGTCAGGCTCTTCACAGTAGCACATGGACAGAAGCCAAGAAGCAAAGGGCATAAATTGAAATGGATGAGGTTCTGACTGGATATAAGGAGAGAATCTTTCATCCCAAGGACAGTCAAACAGTGAAAGAGGATGCCCAAAAAGGCTGTGTAATCGCTTCATCCTTGGAGAACTTCAAGACAGGACTGAATAAAGGATTGGGAAACCAGGTTTGATCTCATACTGCTCCTGCTTTGGCTTTGAGCAGAAGGTTGAACTAGATACCTGCTGAGGATCCTTCCAAGTCAAATTATCCTATAATACTATGCCTTAAGGGGAGAAGAGGAACAAAGAAAAAAAAAAACTTTAAAATTATCACAGAAGTGCATTCAAAAAAAACAAAGGCTATCTTCCTGACAAGTCTAGGTCGACTGAGCAGCTGAATTCTTCTCAGTTAGCTAAACTGTCCTTTCTAAATGTATAGCTTGTCCACACTTCTTTGAATATATTCAGTTCAGTAACTCTCCTTGTTTCAACTTCTGTTTCATAACTCTCCACATCAAGTGAGAAGACACAACATAGAGAAACATAGGCATGAAAATCCAAGCAATTCTCTTATAAGCATAGTTGAGATAGACTAAGCATCAAAATTCTGTTTCCAGAAGAGCAACAGACAACAGACTAAATTCCTTGTTAGCTCTAGCATAAACATTCCGGTTCCAGTGGGTATTTTTCAATTAACTCATTTTTCTTCATTATAACAGTGCTTTCTCAGATAAAATCTTCCTATTCCTGCTCTCCTAAATATCACCCTATAATCTCTTTTCTATATGTTATTCCCACCTACCTGTTTAAGCCTAATAGCTGCTTGTAGCTTTTCCACAACTCTCTCCTGCGGTTGATTCCAGATGGTGGCTGTGCCATTGTTTGTTATATAAGATTTACAGGCTGTGATCATCTGATTGGTCACCTAAAAACAGTTTTAACTTCATGAAAACAACAGCATTCCAAGACAAAGCGGGTCTTGCCATTCTCTCTCCCATTCCTCTGACTCCACTGACCTAAAGCCTGACAAATAGCAATACCAAATACCAGCCACAACGACAGACGGCCTTCCTTGCAACACCCAGCCTCCAGAACATGACACAACAAAAATGTTGTTGGTTAACTGTGCTCATCCTCAACCTACACATCTTGTACTAACCTTGAAATAGCATTGAACGGTACAAAGTCATAAGACTTTGTCTCTTCTGAAAGCAAATGTGAACTCAAGAGCCCATGAGAGTATAAATGGTAAAGAATACATTGTCTTTCTAATCCATTTCCTTCTTTTTGCAAACATGTGGATGTTTAAGGGCAATATGAATTTAATATATTTGGTTCTACAAAAAATAACCCATTCATAACAGGCAAAACTGGCAACAAAAAATTCCTCTCTGTACATCAGAGGTGATATTTAAGTCTGAGAATGTTCCTATAACTCCAAATTATAGGCAGTGAAATAAGCCCTAAATTTGCAGTAGTTTATCACTATTTCCACTTCTTTATGTATTAAAAAAGCAGCATTAAAGTGACTGAAGTGCTGCCTCCCTAATTGCTTGGTTCCTTTGTGTTTTCTCTTGCACTCAAGCAACAACAGAGAAAACAATCTGGGAATATTTATTTTCCTGCTGAGCACCAACCTTCACAAACAGTGAGGAGATCTTTTCAGAAGTGTTATAATACTGAGAGAGACTCTGAATCATTTTAATTGCATTTATGAGCCCTGGAATAGCATCCAGCATGGACACCTAGAAAGAAACACACAGTTTGAACTCTGCTCAGTATCTCTATTACTTCACACTATCACAACACCTAATTAGTGAATACAGGAGAAATATGAACATTGTCTTTAGAATGGTTCTGTCCCTGTCTACCTGAGCGTCTCTTGCAGAGCTGCCTGTCCTACATCATTCTCCAATCTCTACAACTTAATTTTGGGGAAAAATTTCCACTGGAGTCTTGCCTGGAAAAATCCAGATCAGTGAGTGAAATTTGGTAGAAGTAAAGGCTTGCTTTCTTCTTTCTTCAAAAGAACCACTTTTTTAACAAAAATATATGTTTATATGCTCAGTTGCTAAGCCTGATGTAAGCTTGCATGTAAAGATGACCCCTTCACCAAGCTTTTGCTCTGTTTTTATGGGCATCATAACACAATAACCATTCAATAGAGAAACTGAAATAGCAGACTGGAAACACTGAAAGACACACTGTTCTAATATCACCCAGTAAACAGAAACAAGCATAGTTGCCCAGAGCACTCTTTGGAAACAATTTGGTTTTGGGAGACGTTTCAGAAGAGAGAGAGGAAGCTAGGACAAGTCAAAGTTTTGAGTCTTCATGACTACCAGTCATATTTCTTTGACTAGCAAGACACATACAGTCAGTTGCAAAACCAGTTTTAATAAAAGCAATTATTTGCCACCTATTTTAGTTGATAATGGGAAAGAGAGACTCCTCCAGTCCTGTACTTTAGGGTGGCTGGTTTTGTTTATTGCATGTTATGTTTGCATAATCCTATGCATTCTCATACTATAGTATGAGAAGGTGATTTATAATTATGTATTAATATTTACATAATCCTATTTATGCAAAAATATCTTTTCCCAAGCCAAGAAGCTGAAAATTGCCCTAAAAATGTTAATTTGGCCACCAACACAAAGACAAAAGATCAAACTTTGTCCTTAGCATAACATTAGATCTACTTTTCTTTTTAATCTTAAGGAATTCATTTTATCCCATAGGATGGAATCCCGTCGTTCATCAGAACTAAAGCTTTACAGATACTATGGTATGAAAATAACAAGTACTTTATTTTGTAGCCAGAAATTCCCATCAATCCACCTTTACAACAACTGCACAAAATCTCAAACTGGAGTTGCATATGTAAAATTTTTTGTCTCATTTCAAAACTCATCCTACAGAATATATTCATGTTGCTTGTCTTAAGACATTTATGTTGAAATTTAAAAGTTCTGCTTACAGGATCACTATTGTATAATGGGTCATAATATTTTTCCAGAGAATACAGATACTTCACGTTATCTTTAGCTTCATTTGCTGCATCTGTGATGCGAATATCCAATGCTCGCCACTTCTAAGAACAGAAAGTTGAAAGAACAAATAAAAGTATGCATTTCAGAAAAAAATATTTTGAGATCATTTTGGTTTGTCCTTAGCTTCCAAACACGTTTGAAAACATAGATCTTTTACTTCAGAATTATACTTGTTCACCCAAGATGGGGTCCTTGTCCTGTTTCAGCAACTTGACCGTGAACATACAGTTGGTTTAGACCACTCAGCTAAATAGTCAGTGGCAGTGTGCAGTCAAGCTGCTGTAAAATATATTCAGTTATGAATATATAAATATGTATTTGTTCCACATCTCATTTTGATAAGACAAGATTTTCTGGTTTATTTACTTATTTTCTGTCGGTGATGGGACTTTAATTTTCTTATATGTAAATGTAACAAGTTATGATTCCACAAACAATTTTGACAGGCACTGTAACAATATAAAAACAAGGCTTAAAAAATGGGGACATCCTTTTTTCTTTTTGTCATTAAATATCTAGTTCATTAATTTAATATTCTGATTTAACAATCAACTTTTCAAATCTTTTTAATTATTTATTTCTGTTGAGCCATGTGGATGAAATACATTATCAGCCTTTAGACTCAGGGGATTCCCAATTTTTTTCAATAAATTGAACTAGATTTAAACTTTATCTACTCAAGCTAAAGAATAGAGAAGGTAAACAAAAGCCAAAGATGTTTCAATGTTTTCCCCACCAGCATTGTTACATACATTATCAAAATGAGCTAGGGTATAAAGAGCATGTCTAGTATTTATATATGTCATAATTTAAAGTAAAAACCTTCAGCAGTTTGGATTTAGAAGCAGTGAGTACTCCAAGCACTGCCTTCACATCTGGGCTCTTCAGCTGCTCCATAAGGTAGTGGAATTTTGACAACTTCTTTTTCCAGTAATCAAGCTCTGCTCGTGGTCCAAGGTCATCTGCTTCTTTTCTCAACTGGTCATTTTCTGCAAGAACCTGTTATCATAGAGTAATGTGAGAGATGCTCATATTTTTTATCTGCAGAGCTAGCATGGATTGATTCTACTTTTAACAAGTGGTATTAACCTCGCCTGATAAATTACCTAACTTAGCCTCCCCCTCATATAAGAAACTTGATCTTGCTTGGTCCTTTTATTTCCAAGTTAAAGAAGAGATTCTGTTCCTTCTTTTCCAAGACCACTGTTACAGACAGTTACATTTTCTGCAAATAACCTGCAAAGCATGTTTCAAGGTACAAATGTGACCACTGTGAAGTGTTCAGTCAATTACTGTGGTTTTTTTTGTTTTCATTAAATCCACTGGGAACTACTAACTGTTTTGTAGTTTAATAACAGGTAATTATCAAAGACAGGGGACTAAGCTTCCCAAACTGTGTATCCCGTATTAACAAGCTGATGGAAAAAGCTCTCAGTAATATTTCCATTGAGAAGTAAAAGCACAAAAACTATACCAATAGTACTTTAAAATAAAGAGATTGAATTTATCCAAATTTATAGAAAGGTAGCTATAACACCAACAGGATTAAACTCATCTGCCAAGATGCAGACGTTGTCCTATTTCATATTTGTCCCATGTATCACCTGTTCAATTTGTTTGATCCATTGTCTCATGAAGACTTCTATTTTTTCAAGAGCCTCTATGCTGTTAGCAACCATCAAGTAATCTGAAGGTCCTCTTAGAGTTTTCAGATCATATGTCTCACATTTCTTCAAGCTGACCTAAAATATTTTTTAAAAATGAAATGCTGAATGTTCATGACATATAAACTAGGAACTTTAAAGACTAACTCGTTGCCCTGCTTGGGGTATCTCACTTCTTATTCCCAGCTCAGTCTAAATTAAACTGGTTTGAGCCAGAAGTAGAGTCCAGAATTTGAAGAATTCACCAACCAGGCAGCTATGCTCTCATGCTCTCATTCCTTCACAAAAGCTGAGTAGAATCTAACCAGATAAATCAACAGTTTGTCAAACATTAATCATTCAACATTTAAGAGCAACCACAGCCATCGAGGAGAAAAGAATTTAATAGCTCTAAAGAAGTGGCCCCAGAATAAACAAGAACAGAAGCATCTACAGAACTATTAAAGCCACAGATCAATGCATAATGAGTTACTGATGACAGTAAACAGAAGTGTTAGGTTATTTTCCAGTTTAATAAAAACAAATTTTATAAGTAATCTACAACAGCAGCTAATTCAAAAGGTCCAGAGCTAGAGACATTCCTCAGCTAGCTCACTCTATTTCCCACATGAACATACTACCTTTTCCAACAGACTTTGCTGAGTTCCTGATAGGACACTAACAAATGCTTCAAGGCCACGAAGGAACTCCTGCTTAATACTGGGAACTTGTTGAGGTTCAACCCAGCCACTGTCCATAGTCTGTAAGGCTGGAATGAATATTTCTGATATCAACTGCTCAACACTTTTTAATAAGCCATCTCGACTTATATCCAGCATAATAAAATTTACTTCCTGTAAAAGAGACACAATAGAAGGGGTCTTTCACCAGTAAAAACTTCATTATATACAATTTACATATACACTCTCAGAAGTAAAATAATTTTTTGTCTTTCAAATGAATTTGCTAGATTTTTTTTTTATTTATACATTAGTATTTAGGTATTGACTAATTACTCTGCCATTACGGATTGTCTTAAATTTTCTTTCTCAGTATCATTTTTCGTATCAATGATATGCTCATATCATCAAGTTGCTCCCACAAGATAATATCTGTATTTCCATTTCTGACCCTGTTTCATTTAATCCATCAGTGTCCTTTTACTCATTCCTCCATGTCAAAAGCTGTCTAATTATATGCTGAGAGCAAATACCCCATGGTAAAAACAAATTTTAAACAAGATTATGTACAGAGATGAGTAGCCACTGACTTACTTGATAAATATTCTCTGTTGTGACTGGTTTAGTAAAACTAGATCTAATGAAGAAAATGCATACACCAGTTAAAGCAACTTCTTTTCCCTCTGTCACAAATAATTTCAGTTTCTTCTTCTTGGTCAAATGAGAGTTCATTCCTATTCCTGGAAGGCCAAAGTAGTCTACAGATTTAAACAAATAAACAATTAAGACCCATTGATCATTTATTCAAAGAAAAGTTCTCTACACAAACAGTTTAGTCATTATTTGTGCCTCTCTGAGTCACAGTCTCCTAGAGGCATCTCATGGAACTACCCACAGAAAGTATGCAGCATTCAGAGTCTTCATGTCACAATAAGAAATATTTCATCTAGTTTTGCCATTCTTGCATCAAAAGCCTTTTATTTCTATTCATTTATTTGTTTTTTCTATTCCTTCTAAATAATGGTTCAGGCTCAAGGTCCTTTTATAGGCTCAATCATGCAGTTAGAGATAATGCTCTCTTGCTTGAAAAAGAAAAGTTAAAAATCAGAAAATGCAGTGATGTATTTTACCTTAGAGGAGCTACTATCAACTGTCCTTCTCTAAAAATATGCAAACATAAGGAAAAGAAAAAAAGAAATAGGGTGCTTCTGAAAACAAGGAGAAAGAGGCCATAATAGACTCTTTGGGGCAAAAGCAAACAAACAAAAACCAATAAGGGAGCCACAAGGGACTTCTTTGTCCTTTCTTCTTCCCCCAACATGAATATACTGCTCCCATGTTCAGGCTGCTGGCAACACTTGTAAAGGGTCAATAAGAAGAAGCAATGTCTTTGGGGATAAAATATTTCTCATATGTTTTTGGTCACAATACCTCACACTACCTTGTTACTAGCTTTTCAGTATTACCTCAGAGTAAAATTTCATGCATATACATCTTAGTGAGGCACTGCTACAATAAGAAGATGAAAAAGTAAGTTGTTGATAACAGTAGTAAAAGGACAACATCCAAAAAGTGATAAACCCCTCTGCACATTTTTTCTTCGGGTACATGACCATCTTCACTGGGAATCCTTATTTTGGATCAGGTGGCCACCATAAGTTCCCTCCCCATCCTTCTGTTTGCATCATCTTTCTCTCTACCTTTTTTCACTGCAGCGCTGAAGAAGTCTCCTTTTCATATACCTCAGAAGTACAACAAGGGCTCTGTCCCCAGCAAAAGTCCTGACTCTGTATATGCTATTAATCTGAGGTATTGCACGCTAATAAACTTGTGCTATCTTTATACTGCAGTAGTGTTTCAGTTTTGCATGGTTCTTGGTAATGAGGGGGCCACAGATGTGCTTCTGTGAGAAGTTGCTGGAAGCATCCACCATGTCCAGCAAAGTCCCCTGATGGAGATGCTGCTGGGCCAATTAGAGATGGTGGTAATGCCTCTCTGATAACATATTTGAGAGGAAAATCAAGACAAAGCTTGGGGCGTGTGGAGTTGTGTTACACTGTATAATGGTTTGTCCCTCCATATCCCCCTCTCTGTATCCCTTTGGTTCATCCCAGGCTTCCCACCAGTACCTGTATGTCCATCAAACCCCAAAATGCCTGACCCATCCCCCTGTCTCCTCCTGGGTGATGTGTCCATCACCTTGTGACCCTTCCCCTTTGTCCAGAGCCTCCTGTCAGGGTCACCAGGTAACTGTGCCCTGGCTCAGGGCTCCTCCCCTACCCCCTTCCTCAGTGGTCACTCTGAGCCCTTGCCCCAGAGAGCCACCCCCATGTCCTTCCCCCCCTGGCTACTTGGGTTTTCCCACCCCCCTATATCTGGCTGCTCCGGCACGGAAACCCCCTCTCTGTCTCTGGATGTCCTTCGAGGACAGATGTGGCCTGGAATCTCTATAGGCTTCCATTAAACTTTGGAATGATTCCTGAGATGAAGAGCACCTTCTTTCTTTGCTTGTGGGACCAGCTCGTCTTTGGACTCACAAGGGAGCTTCTCAGAGCCCCCCCGGGATCCAAGGAGAAGCTCCTTCTCTCTGCCCGACTCGCCCAGCTAGCCGGGGATTTGAGGGCAAGACACAGCAGGGGCGCAGTTTTATATCCAGACAGAGAAAAGGAGGAGGTGAGAATATGGGGAGGTGCCCGTGCTGGAGTGGGTGGATGCCTGGAAGAGGCTGTGATCTAGTGGGGGACCCAGAGGAGAGAGAGGTTGTTTGCTTCCAGGCTGGAGCAGCCTGTCTTTGGAGGACTGCACCCCATGGAAAGAGAGACATGTCACAGCAGTTTTGGGAGGACTGTGTGCCCTTGGGAGTACTCAGTTTTGGGAGGACTGCTGGGCATGAGATGGGAACCACATTGGAGAAGTTCACAGAGAACTGTCTCCCGTGGGAGGGGCCCCACAGTCTCACAGGGGAAGGACTCCTCTCCCTGGGCAGTGAAAGCAAACCTGGGGGGATGAACTGTCCAAAACCCCCACGCCACTGTCTCCCTGCCCTGTCGGTAGGAAGGAGGGAGGTGTCAGAGGAAGAAAAGGTGTTTTTAAGGGCTTAATTTACTTCTCATTATCCTGGTCTGATTTAGTTGGTAATAAATTCACTTTGTACCTTTAAGCCAAGCCTGTTTTGCCCTTGGAGTGTTTTTTTCCCAGTCCTTATCTCAATTCATGAAACCTTCAATAAATTCTCTGTCCTCTGTTCAGCTGTAGCAGGGGAAGGTGAGTGAGCAGCTTTTGTGGGTGCCTGGCATCCAGCCATGGTCAAAGTGCCACAAGTAATTACAGAGGCATGACCAGCAAAAGTCATCTGTTTTCCCACAATCTGTGGAGGTGAAGTAGATAGTATAACCTGCAGTCTTTTTAGAAAAGATGTACTCTTACTGAAAAGGGTGTGAGAATTTTTAAAATTCACATGAATACCGATCTTCAAAGCACTGCAAAACATCAAACTTTTAAATGACACCTTAGGACTCTGAAGTAGCTCTTCCTGAACTCACAGGTACAATCTCCTGCTCTGCAGAAACACAAAATTCCTTGTACACTGCCTTCCTGGGATCATCTTCTGCCCTAGCACAAATGTTGGTTTATCCACATCAGGGTCAGAAAACCAGCTGGTGTATGAGGTGGCTGCAGTAATTGCCCTTGCCAAGAAGGTGCATGTAATGCCACAAAAATTCATTTCTCTTTATCAGTTAGTAGCTACCATCACAACTCAGATTTTTGCTTTGACAGCCTCTGAACTATCAACACATAATTATTTTACAAACTCTACTCCACCTACAAAGGGAAAATATACAGCAGAAGTTTTACTGTCTGACAGTATTACAAGTGACTGCCCTTACAGCTGTGAGCAAAGTCAGTCTCCAGCCAACGCAGTTAATCCCCACTGTCTTCTCCATCACTACTTTTTCTTTTTATACTTTTTTTTCCTCCTGTGCATGATGTTCTAGGGACATTTACTCAATTCATGCCTTATTCACTCAATGCATGCCTTGCCATGAATTCATCTGGGTTTTGCTTATGTGCTTTTTTTTTCTACTGCTTTCCATACTGCCTATATTTAGCACCAAACTCCGAAATGTTACCATAATCATGCCATACTGTAGTGTGATCTGGTTGGTTTGTTGGTGGGCATGGGCAACACTCATTAGATTCCTAGGCTTTGACCCTTGCCTCATACTCTCTTTGGCATACTTTGACCGCTTCATCTCAGGCATGTTAAAACTTGCTCATCAGATTTCTAAATTAGTGGTTAGGTTTGTGTTTTCTTTTAACTGTATTTCTATGTGCATTGAAAATTTTTATTAAAGTTGCTTATATCAAATAGTCTTTTCATCCCTTTTAGATGTATACAGATATACTGAAGAAAATACATACATACATATATACTGAAAATGCATGAAATATAAATCCGTATTTGTACATTCTTACCTATGTATAAACACATTTACACAGCTAAGCATAGATATGTTTATGGGACTTTTCATGTACATCCAGCGTAACCAAGTGGAGTGAACTCCCACCAGCCAGTCACAGGCTCTGAGAGGTCACAGAGCACCTGGCGAGTCCCAACAGGAGCAGCACTGGAGGCTCTGGAAGAGGAGCCATGGGAAAAAGGAGGATGTCCATGTCACAGGGGACCTGAGCTACCTCCAGGGTAAGGGAGAAGGAGGTTTCCCCCAGAAGTGTGGAACATGGGGACACTCAGTAAACGGGTATGGGCAAAAGGGACTTCTGGAGTAACACCCCTTCTACCCATGATGTGGGCCTCATGAAGACATTTGTCATGTAACAGGACCGCCTAGATGGATGGTCATGTGCCAAGATGGCTTCTAGGGCCAACTGGTGGCGTGACTGAAGAGGATAGGAGCGGCATCTGTCGCTGCTCACCTTGTGTGAAAGTCACCTTTTAATTATCAAAAACTAATTCCCACAGGCAAGAGCTGCTGAGCTCACAAGAAAGTACTTTGCTGCTTCATAGTAGCAATAAGAAGAAGTCCACTAATTAGCTTCAGTAATTTCATCAATTGTCATGTCATGAACAGGGATCAATGCCTTGGTATAATCCAAACCTGTCTTGCTTTAAGTCCCAGTTTATAAGAACTTGATTGTTTTCTTTTTCCTTGCATAGTTGCTCAGCATAACTGTAACATGTTGCAGGAGAATATAAGCTGCTTTACCTGTATCCATTACTTCCACATCTTGATAGTAGAACATGAGATGACACAGACCTCCAGGGGCCAGGAATCTGTTCATGCGCTCTATCTGTTTGAAATCATGTTAAGATCATAATATGTCATTGATTTGATTCATATCACAGCAACAGAGGAAGCCTTTGCTTATTTACTTTTTATAAGCATCAGGACTTCATCAATTCAAGGCTGCCATCAAGCATCATGGAAGCATGTATTGGTAGTGCAGCCCACAAATATCACATATAGGCTGTACAGGCTGAGGAAGAAACTGAGTTGCTTTATGCTAATATGCTGATCAATGTCTCAGTGCTTGAAAGTCTGGCCTCATCCATTATTTTTCTAGATGCAAGTCACTCTGCTATGTAGTCCCTAACTACATTAGCTATCTTCAGCAGAAAAAGCTTCTTTAAGCTCATCTTCAGAAATATTAGATAGTACCATTTGTGCTTTCTGCTGCATAAAAAAGGCTAAAATATCACCAGAAGCTGGAAGAAAGACACAATTATCCCCCTTCCATTAATAACAAGCCTCGGTTACACCAAGATAATGAACTGCTATTCCAGAAAATCTTGGCTCAGCCCTCCAAGATGAGATCTAAACAACTATTACACTTCTCTCTTTCCAAGTGTAGAAATTGCCTATATTTTCCTCATCTGACAGCTATTCTCAGGCACCATAGTTTGCCAGGAAAACCTTTTAGAGATAGAATGCACAAAGGCTGAAACAAATTCTGCTTTTTAATGTGCATTACGGTGTTCTGCACTGCTCATTTGCTATCTCATGAACTCACAGAAATGGTGGAAGGGACCTCTGGGAGGTCTTGAGGCCAGTGTCCTGTGTCACCAACAACAGCTCAGATCATCTAGAGCTTTTTCTAGACTGAGTCTCAAAAACTCCAAGGACAGAAATTCCACAATTGACTTGAAGTAACCTATTCCCATGCCAGGGAGAGGGAAAGTAATTCCTATTACCCTCCTGGTGAAGAAGGGTCTCTTGATAGCCATTTTGCAAGATGTGGCTTTATCATTGGAGTTATCATCTGCACTCACTGAGAACAGTTCAGCTCTGTCATCTTTGCAACCACTCTTCAAGCAGCTGCAGGCTACTATTTGAGTGCCACTCAACCTCTTCTCCCTCATCTCATTCTTCACATGCCCTGTGCCCCATCCCTTCTTACTGGCCTTCCACTGGACTTACTTCAGTTTCTCAACAATATTAGCACTGAAATGTAAATGCATAAATTGAAGGCACGCTGATGGAAAGAGCATACAAGAGAAAACAAACCATTAAAACCCAAACCACAGACATGTTTACTTTAGTGTCAGGAAGTAAAATATCTATTGCTATCTACCCAGCTTTTTTAAAAAGTGATATTTTTCAATGTCTCAATATCTGAATTTTTATTAGCCCTTATGCAGTCACAATCAGATTACATAAGCCATTCTCTTTTGTCAAGTAGGTTCTACCTATTTTAATTTGCTAAACTAGATTGCAATACAGTCTTACAAATGCTGCTGGCAGCCTTATGGAAACAATAACATGCAACCTGGCTGTTGCCAGGACTCTTGAACCTCTCTGTGCTGTGTACTCAAGAACTGGGAGACTTCATACTGTGGTTTCGCTATGAAATACAGTCACAAGTTTTAGCATAGTAACTATAACCACTGGAAAGAAGAAATTTAAAAATCAATATCATTACAATAAGTCTTGGAATTAAGGACACTTTTGCTCAAATTAATCTATAATGCTGAAAAATATTTTTTCAAGGAGACTTGAGTGATCTCAGATGTGAAGTCTGAAAACTATCTCATCATGAATTTAATGGTAATATTAGTTCCAAAGTATACTATGAGCTTCAGTTTCAAATTCATCAGATTACCTGGTTTCCATCAAGAATAGCATCTTCTACTTCTGCTTTGTCCAGATTCACACAAGAGGCAATGATATCCAGTAAGTAATCATGTCTGCCATCCAGACGAGCACGTTTAGCCTCCCTCTCATCTTTGAGCTTTTGCTGTTATTAAATACAAAGTGGAGAATGAAACATTCACTATCTAATTTGAAGACAAAAATAAAGAAAACTTTAAAATTTATTTTTGAAAGTAAAGGCTATTACATTCAATTCACACTTGCGATTTATGTTTTTATGGCACTCAAATGAAAATTTTAGAAGAAGTCTTTGTTACAATTTTACAGTTTGTTGCTGCTGTTCCTTTTTAAGATTTATCATGACATTTCTATCATAAATAATGTTGTACAGAAAGCTAATTTGTTGAAAGACTTTGTAGGAAAATAAGTATTTAGTATGTACAGCTCCATTATTCTGCAATTTACCTTCAACACCCTAAATCCTTCATCTCAGCTTTTCAGTCTAATCACATATGACCATCAAGTCAAGACAGGATTCTGACTAGTCTTTGTTATGCGTGGAACATAGTGTAAGCACTCCCTAATAAAGACAGATGCTGCTGGAGGAAGCTAGGGTTTTATACATTATCTCTTTAATATAATGAGAAGTAAAGCAAACCACAAGCCTCAAGGTACACAAGTGTTTACAAATGTGCTTAACTATAGCTATTATACCATTCTTCAAGCAGTAAGCCTACTCTTCTAATGAAATTGAAATCCCATATGTAACACACCTCATTACATTATAGACAAAATAGCCTTCTGGAATAGTTACTGATATTATTGTGCTTGCGGGTTACAAGATTCAATATAATTTCATTTTCAAAAGAAATTTAGAATGTTGTTTCATTGGGGTAAATTCAATCCTTATTTCCCTGGTTATTAGGAGAAAACTAGTAACTTTATAAAGTATGCATAAGTGATTTATCCACAAGCTTTTGCAGAGCCAAAAGGACCTGCATAATATACTTTATACCCTTATGTAAATATCTTTCCTACTTTCTGAAGGAATTTTCAAACACATGGTAAACTTGTAACTACTACCATGCCTTCATAAATGCTGAATGCATTTGAAATATTTCTCTGTATAAAAGACAAACATACAAATCCTATTCTTTACAGAGATATGTCTGAAGAACACAACAGCAGATTAATTCATACATGTACTTTGTGTTATTTTACCCCTCTCATACCCTAACATGGTCTCCAGTTTCCTGAAAGTGAAGTGTCATCACAGGACTAGATTTTCCTACATGTTTTTAAACATAAGCATAAGTTTTCCTCCTTGTTAGACATGCAAAAAGCAACCATTTTTTCTGAATCAGCTTCATTCACACTAGATGATAACAATAGAATCCTCAAAACTATTGTTCCAGTAATTTGAACACAACTGATAGGGCATCTTTAAGAAAAAAAAAATACAACCCAATACTCTAGCAATTAGCTTCTATTTAATACAGAAAGAAGCCTTTTGTTTTACCTAAACTACAGAGAGACTACCTTTGTACTTTGCTTGTGTTTCCAACATAGAGCTCCAGATATATTACTATACAAGACTACATCTTACACTGGTTTTTAAGTAACCAGCTCCACCTATACAGATGCTCTTGACATGTTCATAGCCTCCATTTCTTCTACAAGTTTCTGTTTGTATAGGCTGAAATCATGAGCACCTTCTTCTCAAACTGAGCAATCATGCCCCAACATTTGTTTCTGGTTTTTAAAACTTGTTTTAATTGCTGTGTCTCAAGCCCTATCACACATATATAAACTACTGTGCATAGCTAGTCATACAGCACTGGGCAATATTTGTTGCCTAAATCCAGCAACCAGAATATTCATTAAGTTATCAGAAAACTTTAAATGTCTAATTAACTTAAATTACTTCATGAACCATGCCTAGAGAAACAGGAAACTATTAATTAAATGGTAAAGCTATAGTCTTATGAAGATTAAGACTTTGACTCGTATTTATCATGTCACTACTGGAAGGCGTTTGTTTTGATATGTTGGATATTTCTATTACTAATGCAAGTTCCACACATTTTTTTCCTGAGAGTTGCTAAAATGCAATGCAAGAACACTCAATACAATTCAAGCTGTCATGCTTCTATATTTTGAGGAGTTATCATTTTCAGAAACTTCCTTCCCAAATGAAATGTTGCTCAATCACAAACTCACACATTAGTTGTTGCAGTCATCATAAGAACCTTCTGCCTCACTTTTAGGTTAAAAGTTAGGTTTTCTCTACTTTTCTGTGTACAACATAATCCTTTAGGTTGTACACTAAAAAGCAGAGGAAACCTAACTTCAGTGCTTTCAAAAGCAAGCCACTAATTTACATACTTAAAAACACTAGGAGGCTATGCTAGAAACGGTCTTCCAGTCTAGCTTCTGAGCTTCTATTTGCATACTATAGAAGTATATATATCTTTAAAAGAACGAATTTTAAAGATATTGTTTACTTAGGATTAGGAATCCTAAATAAAGAATATGTTTTATCTGAGATTAGGAATCTCAGAGAATTAATTACAAAAAAATGCTGAGCTTTCTACCTCTCATTCTTCCCTTTCCCCTTTAGCTAACCTCACATCTCACTTCAAATCAACATTGTGGTCATGGCCTAAGAGTTTTTGTAATTTTATATCCTGCAGTATTCACTACAAAAGTACATAGGCCTAAACAGAATCTGTATCAAAAAATATTACCCAAGAATAGGCAGATCTATGTAATTCAGAATTTCATAGAACACTGACAGACTAAGATTTGAAGATGGAAGCATGCTGAAACACACACAGGATCATTTATGTAGGTAAAAGAGAAATTGCTGTCACATGCAGTAACACCAACATGCAAATCCTGAAAAGTATCACCAACAACTATGATCAAGGTCATACATCAAAGCCTCTTCCTAATGTCCCATGATGTAGGAGGATGCAGAATTTACAAGAGATAAACACTGTCTCACTCAGATATCTGGAAAGATTGTCCAAGTTTTTTATAGTACAGCTTCAGCTCAGTTTTTCATGTGAAGAACACAGGTAACACAGCCAAGTTAGTTTGGGTTTCTTTAACCACTTTTGGTTATGAAGGTGTGAGAGGTCATATGACACAGTCCCACAGCAGATGAAGGTCCAAAGCTGAACTCATTACCTGAAAAGTCCTTTTCTGATGATTGGTCCAGTTACAACATGTAGCTTGATTTATGTTACATAACATCTTAAACTTCCTTAATCCTAAACACTAACAATTTGGCACAGGAAACTAATTTCAATAGACATCTTCTCCTGAATCAGGAAAAGGAAGAGATTCCTAAATCTATCTTTCATATACCTAAACCCATAAACATCTCACCATTAGTGTGAAGAAATAATTTGAGATTAAATTAAAATTTTCAAAATGTTTCCTAGCTGCTAAAAAAGTATATATATTTAAGCAGCAGGTACTAAAAGAGCACAACTCAGAGATGCAAGGGGTTCATTTTTTGAAACAACAGGCTTAGAAACCAGCTATTGACTATTGCCAGCTTCTCCATTACAGACTGTAGCTGCAGATGCAGATACCCTGAATAGAGTTAGCAAGAATGTTGTTTAGTATGCAAAGCATATGCACACAAGAGAAAATTTGTTTTGAACACTCTTTATCTAACAAATGACACATTTTGTTGTCAGAATACTGCACAATGCTGAATTCAAACATGCTGAAATCAAAGTCTTAAGGATGAGCAAGACTTTACAGGGAAGTTCAATAGTGAAAGAGTGAAAAAGTAACAATGTTTTATCATTAAAATAAAATAAGATACTGTCTTATCCAAAATTGATTTAACCAGCCTGGAATTCCTTTATCTCTCCTTTAACTTGCTAAGATGTTTTATATTACATAAGCTTTGCTCGTGAATTTTCCATCAAAAGCAAACTGCGCACCATTTCAAATATTTTCAAGCACCCTGAGTTTTTAATTTTCAAGTTTCAATGTTTTTATTTCCTCTTTCCAAAAAAATACAAACCCTAAAGAATTAGGGCAGTTCCCTTATCTAACTCTTAAATCTCAAAAATCAGAGCTCTGCACATGTGTCATCACATTGCATTAACTCAGGAACAGTTTGCTTAAATAACCAGCTTTTAAAATTAGTCTAAGTATCTTAATGACTTCTATAGTCTACTGTGGTTTTTCAATGCTAAGTATTGCCTTCAAAATTCTATTCTCATCTTAGAAGTATGTTGAAAGTGAAGTTACATTTCTATTTTCCTTCATGGCAGAGTAAGCCCATGTTTTGTTGTCACATCTAACATCAAACTCTTTAGTGTACTAATATAGCATTTGTAAAATTATGCCATTACCAGACCATTGCAATAATCTGGGCAAGATACAAGCAGCACTAGCCAAATGCATAAACACCTCCCAGTGCAAATTTGCCTTTCAAAACAAATTGTGTAACTAACATCATCCACTTATGCCTATTTTAAAACACTTTTTTTCTGTGCCCTCCCCCCTCAATACACACCTTTATTCAAATTATATATTTATTAGTCTAAACATAGTTCAAAATTAATTTTTCCTTACCTTTATCATTCTGCCAATGCTTCGTTTCCAAAGTTGCTTTCTTCCGGCTCTAAATTGTGCTATTCAATATAAGGATCAAGCACTGTTTTTCAGGAACAAGCCCTAATCCATGGGGAAAGCTTCTACATTCATCATTTTGTACTCCCCCCAACCTTTTGTTTGCACTTTTTTCTTTCCTTTCAGTAGCAATGCCAAAATAACTCTGGAAAATATAGTAATGAGATTTAAAAACCAGCACCTATTAACCTTATCTCTGTATTTAAAATTCAGTTGTAGTGTGCATACAAACTGCTAGAAAATTAAGTTGCACTACCACAGAAACAAGAGGTCTCTTGCCACCAGAATTTACTGCCTATAGATTAGGCCTTGCAAGTTACTGCTACCAACCACAGTGTTGTTAAGGTGATACTGTTTACATACAAACATGGTTGGATACAATTCATCATACTCAAGGGCACCATAAGTATTTGCGGAAGTCAATTTTACAGCTGCTTCCCTGATTTGTGTTTAGCCTTCTGAAGCAATCCTTCTATCAACAGGCATCTTTGTTTCCTTGTCACAGGTGACTGTTTAAATACACAGCAACAGTCAAGCAACTTTTAAATATGTTTTACCTACAGGCTTGTAAATTACTGAGTGTTCTATTCATGCTTTTATACAAGTATGTTCAGTTATACTTATTTTTCAGTTGTACAATGGTTGCTTAATACAGAAATTTTTCTTCAGAAAGAAATGTTAGGGTTTTTTCCTCCTAAAAGAGCTTTAATGTTTTTCCACTTCAGTGACTGAACATAATCCAATGTCCTCTTGAAAATGCCAAGAAAAACAATCTAATTATCCAGTATTAGTAACAATAAAACAGACATCTTATAGCTATTTCTGGCTTAAAATGTCCCTAAATATTTCTGTTTCCACTCATATCAATATGAATAATGTCTAAAAGCACTTGACAACCTTAGCATTGACAAAAATCACAAATAAAAACCATTTTCCCTGCATTATCTACATTTTCCCCACCTACTGTAGTCAAATCCAGTCACACATACATGTTTCAAAGAGAAAGACTGAAAAATTACATTTAGGGTGAAAGTAAACATCCACAGATTTCTCTGAACCCTTTACAGTGTTATAGTTTAAAATTAAACACACTATTAAATATTACATATAAAGTTAATTCCTATGGATATATTCAAACCACTGAGGAATTAATTATTTACATTCTGTTGGAAGGAGTCCAGAGGAGAGCCACTAAGCTGATCACAGGACTGGAGCAGCTCTCTTGTGAAGACAGGCTGAGAGGGCCAGAGCTGTTCTGCCTGGACAAGAGCAGGCACTTGGGACACCTTCCAGCACCTACCATTTCCTAACAGGGGCCTGAAAGAAGGCTGGAGGGACTTTTCACAACGGCATAGCAGTGATAGGACAAGAGGGAATGGCCTTAAGCTGCAGGACAGGAGGCTCTTCACTGTGAGGGTGGTAAGGAACTGGGACATGTTGCCCAGCTGTGGATGCCCCAATCCTGGATGTGTTCAAGGCAGGCTGGATGGGGCTCTGAACAATCTGGTCTAGTGGAAGGTGTCCCTGCCCATGGCAGAGGGGTTGGAACCAGCTGATCTTTGAGGTTCCTTCCAACCAAAACCATTCTGTGTTTCTATACTTATTTGCATGATGTATGCAATTTCTAAAGTAAAACTCAGCCCAACAGGCTTAACTTTGCCATGCAGCAATAAAAGTTCTTTTTTAAAAAAATAAGGAGAAAAAAACCCTTACTTATATCTCTTGGAAAACCAGCTAAAAATCATGGATCTTTTTCCTAAAATGCTATTAATTCATAGCAAATAACTTACAGAATCACAAAATTATGAGAATTTTTAAAAATTTCCAAAAGTTGTCTAGACCGGTCTTTTGCTCAGAGCAGGTCCCATTAGAGTGGATTGTTCAGAGATGTTTGCAGATTTAATATCTCTAAGGGTGGGAATTGTGCAACCTCTGGGGCTACATAACTGAGCCCACCATAACTTGACCATCCAGCATAAAGACTGTTCCCATCTAGCTGAAATCTGCCACGTTCCAGTTTGCGTATGTTGGCTCTTATTACCGCAAACCTTAATGAAGCATCAATCAAGAGTTTAGCTCTGTTGTCTCTCTGCCCTCTCATTAGACAATTATAGGCTGAAATAAGATCTCCCCTTAGCCTTTTCTTCCTGTGGCTAAATGAGCAGAGTTCTCTCAGTGCCCATCACTGCTGCTTCCCTTTTGTTTATACGGCCATCCATCTCACCACAGAGGGCAATCAGGCTGCTCATGAAGAATGTGACACAGGTAAATCTATGATGGCTGCTCAAAATCAGCTTCTTGGTGCTTTGTGTGCCATGAAATGGCTTCTAGAACAGTTTGCTTCACAACCTTACCAGGAGAAGCTGACTGGTGTGCCATTCCCAGGATCCTCTCTTTTCTCCACTTTGTAGACAAGAGGACACAGTCTTAAGCTGCACTAGCGGAGGTTTAGGTTGAACATTAGAAAGAATTTCTTCACAGAAAGGGTGACTAGACATTAGAATGGGCTGCCCAGGGAGCTGATGAAGTCACTGTCCCTGGAGGTGTTTAAGAAAGACTGGGTGTGTTACTCAGTGCCATGATCTAGTTGGCACGGTGGTGTTCAGTCATAGGTTGGACTTGATGACCTCAAAGGTCTTTTCCAATGCAATTGATTCTGTGACAGCTATAATATTTGTCTTTTTCTAGTTATCAGGAACCTCCTCAAATCATCATGGCCTTTTGAAGAGAGATGGCCCTCAAAATGACACTGGTTTCCTCTCTCAGGACCCTCAGGTATATCTTATCTGCCCCCATGGACTTCTATACAACCAATTGGCTTAAGTGCTCCCAAACACTACCTTTGTCTACCACAGATAATCCCTCATTTTTGTTCACTATGCAATTGTTCAAGATTGAAGACCAAGATGTTTCCTATTGCCATCCGAGTAGGAGTTGCCTCTGGGCAGTTTTTCTTATCTCCTGTTAATAGGCCCATCAACGTCTTATCACATGACTCAGAGATAACACTCCAGGAGCCAGTTCTGTTTAACAAGTGATTAAGGACACATCTCGTGACTCAGAATAACATCAGCCCATTGTGAGATGCTCTGCCCAGGGGGGAGGAGCTAGGCATTCCCACCTAGATAAATCCGGGGATTTCTAGACCAAAAGGCAGCCTTTCCACAGGTTTCTGAGAAGACACAGCAACCACCTCTGCCATTCCAAGAGGACTGCAGCTGTTCCAATTTGGACTGCTACCAGCACGCTGGCCAAAGGGGTGTCAGGTCGTATTCTGACTTTGTCAGTGGTCTTCCTTTTGTATCTTTGCATGTATTTTTGTCTTTTTCCCTTTTCCCAATAAATTGTATTTCTGACTTGGAGTCTCTCACTGGTTTTGCTTTCAAACCAGAAGAGCAATGGGGCTTGAAGGTCTAAAAGAGCCAGAGGGCGAAGCCAGCTCATGAAAACTGATTTAAAAAGTCACTGAAAACTTCAGCCTTCCCATGTTCTTTGCTCCTTAGTCTCCTGTTCCCCTGAGCAGTAGGCCTACATTTTCTTCTGCTGCCAGTGTATTTAAAAACTATATTGTATTTTCCCTTTGCCCTCCTCACAAATTTGAACACCAGCTGAGCTTCTTAACCCTATCTCTGTGAATTCAGACATTGTGCCTATATCCTTCCTGGGTAGCCCTGATCCTACTTCATCTCAAGCTTCTAAGGAACCTTGCATGTTTGCATTCATACCCTCTGTGTTCAGCCATGCTGGCCTCCTACAAGGTCTCCTCTTCCTTCTGCACATTGAATGGCCTGTCTGTGTGTTCAATGATGTTATGCTTGCAGGTCACAAAGTTTTCTTCAGCCCTGTTTCCTACTAGGCAAGTCCTTCATGGGTTCCCACCAAGAAGATTCCCTCAAGAAGTAAAAAATCGGATGTTCTAAAGTCCAAGGTTCTTTCAGGGTTTTCAGCTCCACAATCTCATGATCTCTGAAGTTAAGTCTTCTCTCAACTTCCCCATCTTCAACTAGTTTCCTTGTTTGTAAATGGCAAGCCTAACAGAGCATCTCTGTCAGCTCATTTATCATTTGCAAAAAGAAATAGTCTTCGAACTTTAGAAATCTCAGTCATTTAAGTAACTTGGAATGTGACATTTTTAGAATTAAAATGACTGTCAATCATGACAAGGATTAATATAACCCATGAAAGAAGCCCATATTGTGTTAATATAAAATAATCACAAATCATTACTGTTATGTGTAGTAGATATAATTCGCACCATTTCTAGTATGATATATGTGATATTGAATATCTGTTGGAGTATACACGTTTGTATTAGGAATCCCCCCCACCCTCACAGGAGAAACCTGGTGTGTGTTGAAACCCGATTTACAAGTAAAAGGATGTGGCCCGGCCAGGAGATGGGCCATGTCTGGAGAGATACGGGACCCCAGGCGCTGAGATGGATATCATAGAAATATACATGTGAATGCAGCCTTCCCGTAAACTTCATCAAGAGATTCAACAACTCCGGACACTGAATTGTTCTTCCTCATCACCAAGAAAGAAAATCTCATTAACATATGGACTCTGAATGGAAGAAAAGACTGACTGCCGAAATCTTGGCCTCAGGCGGAATTTTCCCTATAAAAACTGCTTGTGCCAGGATGGAGGTGTGGGCATAGAGGAAACCTCTGCTGAGGCTGACCTCGTTGTTGCACACCCAGAGCCGACCCTGGACTCGGCTCTGTTCTTTCCTTGTGGCTGGCTAGATAGAATTTGATCGCAAAATAAATATTTCATGTTTTTCATTTTTAATTTGGCTGGACAAATTTTCATTTATAACAATTACCTTACACAGAAACTCTCCTTGCAGCTGTAATATATCCTCAGAACCCTTGGGGCAGCCTGCATTTACAGTACTAGCTTATACACTGATATTGGTTAGAGTTATTCAAAGATCATTGATGCTTATGGAATTTAAATTCCTGTGATCCTCCATCTCATTAAGTTATATAAAAGAAAATGGAAAATAATGAAAAAAAAAAAGTGTTCAGCCTTAAATATAATTTAGCTGATTTTGGCTTGAACTGCTATAAAAATACTGCTTTAGGAATTTTTTTTACATCCACTAGAGCATTAGATTGGATAGCATATAATGGCTATATAAACAGGTCAAATGATCTAGGTCAATTTTTTTCAGATTTTTGACCAGAAAAGTTCTTGCTGAGGCAGAACATAACAAAGACTCCTTGTTCTATCCCAGTACCAGATTTGACCTATAGAAGCAATTTTATAATTTGGGAAAAAAAAGAGTTTTCTTGCAGATTTTAACCAACTTAAAAAAAAACCCTCTTCTTTTACCTTTATTTTACTGATGATACACCATCAGATCCATAATTTGAAGAACACATTTCCTCTCCAGATGCTTGAGTGCAAGATCCATTATGAAGTTGGATTATTTTTAATAATTTAATTTATACAGTAATGAGGATCTTGTATTATAACCAAAAATTCTAAGAATAATTTTAGTCTGTTATGTCTCTGGCTTACCTTGGCTCTGCTCTGCACTGCACCCACCAAGTATTAAGTCAGATCTGGGGCAAATTACTGCTGTGCAGATGAGTAAAAAACTATGAAGCACATGATCAACTGTGTCAGAGAAACACTTTTCAAACTAAAATAATGAGGTTTTGTACTATTTTAGGAATTAGTAAAGTTATTTGGGAATTATGAAAGTTCATTTCTCAATGCCAAAAGACTTTGTTCATGTTTCAGTATCAAAATTAGTAAATGGGGTAACATCAGATTGGAGATCAGTCACTACTGGGGTTCTGCAGGGCTCCGTCCCCACAGCGTGATGGGAAGAGTGGCTCTCTTCTCTGTGGTGACAAGTGACAGGACCCAAAGGAATTGCCTGAAGCTCAGTAAGAGGAAGATTAGGTTGGATATCAGGAAAAGGTTTTTCACCCAGAGGGTGACTAAACACTGCAACAAACTCCCCAGGGCAGTGGTCCCAGCACCAGCCTGACAGAGTTCTAGAAGCGTTTGGACAAGGTTCTCAGGCACATGGTGTGACTCCTGAGGTGTTCTGAGTAGGGCCAGGAGTTGTATTCCATTATCCTGATGGGTCCCTTCCAACTCAGTATATTCTATGATTCTATGGGATTTTTTGGTAGTGTTACATGGCACAGTTTTGGCAACGAGGGTTCTTTTACTGGGCAATTAGGAGTAGTAGATAGTAGTTAGCTACCATCTAGTGGTTAAAAGCTGAAAGTGTACAAGACTTTTGTGGTTTCTTTCACAAAATAATCGATATAAAATTTGCAATTGAAATGTTCTTTACAGACATGATCACTGACAAATCACAGATGAAAATCTACACTGAATCTAACTGGAGGAACTTAAAGCAAAGGATATTTCTACTCTGCTGCGTTCTCTTAATTTAGCTACAATGCAAATAACCACAGCTAAAGGTAGGCATTACCTTGAGCTGCTTTCAAAGTCAAATAACACTAAGGCTTTAATACCTTGAAGTCAAGGATTTTTAACTGCTCTGCTGAGAAAAAGTAAAACTTTAACATATATAGTGATTTCCTGCACTAGTAGGCACATAGATAATTTGTCATTCCAAAAAAAATGTATTTTGTCTTAAAATATCTAACAAGTGTACAAGTTGTCAGCCATCTAATATCTTCATCTCGGAGATATTTAAAAAAAAGGAAAAAAGAGAGAAAAAGAAAAGCTGTCATAGCTGAAAATTACATTTCTTACTTGCTTGATGAGGTAATAGATATGACTAAGACATTAACCATGTTACATTGCTATTCAACAAGGATTTTATGTGAAAGATAGTACTGCTTAAACAACAAGCCTACCATGTAGGAAGTCCGAGTCTAATTCCCTCTTCTGCTTTAGGCAAAACATTTGTTCTCACAGGCTATGCTTCCCTATTTGATCCACCACTAATAAAATAAAATTTAAAGATAAAACACATAATTATATTATTGACAGATAAATAATTAGCCTTCTGTTTACCAGGAAAAAACAGGATGTGTGGGCAGAAAATTGCCATTCAGGTAACCATGGAAGTTATAAATTTTCCATTTTAAGGAACCACAAAACCTCACACCTTCTCTTTCCTGTTTCAAATTACATGGACATTGTACCCATCATCTTAGCCAGCACAAGGATCAAAGGCAAAAATACCCTACCTCAGGATCTTCATACATCCCTAGCAACACTCAGATATTCAATATCCCTAGAAATGCAGACTAAAGAGAATGATAAATTCTCAGCATGCAACCAGGGAAGAAACAAGGCCCACCCAGATTCACTGGAAGATGAGAACACTCCTGAAATTAAAGGAATGGTTTTGGAAGAAACAATTTGGATAAACTTTGTAGCTTTTACTCTTAAATATTAGAGAGGAAGTTTTAAACCTAGACTGAGGAAATATTATTAGGCCCTGAAGGTCATTTTTTCTCAAAATACATATTCACTTGTGTGGAGTACAGGGAGCTAATGACATGATAAAGCAGAGGGTTCCACCTGTCACACTGCAAGCCATAGCAAAAGGCTGAACAGTAAAATGTTGTTGTTTTGAACAAGGTGGGAGAAAACAGAAAACTAAAACAAGGACATAACTGCTTTTACCTAAGCAGGAAAAGTCCCAGAAACAAAGCTGGGGGATCAAACTAAGAAATGGCTGTAACAATAGCACTAGAAACTACTAGCATTAAGGAGGGTATCCACTGGTACCTTGTGCCATACCTCAAGGTATTTACTACATAGGAAATGTGGAAAAGTGCACATTGGTTTAAAAGAGTTCAGTGTTCAAACAAGTTAGCGAGGCAACCAGAGCCCAACAGTATGAAGTTTCAGTCACAAACAAGATAGACACAGCGTATGATATTACAGTCTGCCTAATTAGCCTGGAAATATTGACTGTGACATGCTGACAGTGACAAGGGGGCGCCCATGGCAGGGAACAGAATCAGCAAGTAACTTCAGCTGTATTCATATATACTTAGGAAATACCATTTCAGATTGCAATGCTGATACTATTTTTTTAGACATTGATAATAAAAAGTTCATAATTCAAAAATACATGAGGCCTCAGTTTCTTTCTTTCTTTAATTCTTCTCTCACTCTAATTTCTCTTGCTTTTCCTTTCTTTTCCTTTACTTTCTGATTTTTTTCTTTAATTAATCTCTCCCTCTTGAAATTTTTCTGCCCCTTCTGCCACACTCTTTTATCCAAACCCCTGTTGGGTGTTAATGTAGTAGGTCAGAGACTTGCACACCAATTTCCGTCCAAGTGTGTAACTTACTAATAAAATTTTCTAATTGTCTGCAGACACGCTTACATTTTTTTGTTCCTGTTGAACCAAAGAGCATTTACAAATCTTAGGGGCTTCCTTCCCCTTAAGGGTGGGTCATCACAACAGCACTAACAAAAGCTTTAGAAAAGCCAATGCATCTTCAAACTGGGGAACCACTAAAAGTAAGAAGATAGAAATAACCATACAAAATAATTAAATCTTTGCAGACAACATGCAAACTATTTAAGAACACCATACTGAAAAAATGTGTAATTGCACAGCTTCTACCACGGAAAAACCTGAGAAAAAGCATTAGCCAGCCAGCATAGCTAAAAAGTAGAGCAAAAGCCAGCAGGTATCCTCCAAAAAACTGAAACAACAAAGACATAGAAAAAATTCAGATAAATTAAAACCTGACAGCTTAGACAAAGATGTAATTAGGCAAGATGAAGCAGGCTGAATAATATCTGATAAGAAATACAAAGTGGTGATAATGAGGTCCCTGCCATGGTCCACCACAATAATAGGAAATTTCCCACAACGTCTTCAAAAAAAAACCATGGCATTACAAGACTTGGGAGTGCTGGTGGATGAAAGGCTGGACATGACCCAGCAATGTGCTCTTGCAGCCCAGAAAGCCAAATGTGTCCCAGACTGCATCCAAAGCAGTGTGGGCAACAGGGGAGGGAGGGAATTCTGTCCCCCTATTTTTCTCTGGTGAGATCACACCTGCACTGCTGCAACCAGCCCAGGAAAGACATGGACCTGTTGGAGTGAGTTCAGGGGAGGGCCAACAAGATTATTAGAGGTATGGAGCACCTGCTCTAAGGTGAAAGGGTGAGAAAATTGTGTTTGGTCAGCCCAGAAGAGAAAAAATGCTTTGGGGTGACTTAACTATGGCCTTCCAGCACCTGAAGGTGGTTCACAAGAAAGACAAAGAGGGACTTTGACAGAACAAGGGGAAATAGAGTCAAACTGAAAGAGGTTAGATTTATATTAGGTATTAGGAAGAAAATATTTACTGTGAGGAAGGTGAAACAATAGAACAGATTGCCCAGAGAGGCTGTGGGTGCCCCATCCCTGGAGGTGTTCAAGGCCAGGCTGGATGGGGCTTTGAGCAACCTAGCCTATGGTTGCTCAGGATGGTGTCCCTGTCCATGGCAAAGGGGTTGGAACTAGATGTTGTTTAAGATTCCTTCCAATCCAAACTATTCTATGATTCTATAAGAAAGCAATAGAAGAGTACTAAATTCGTATATATTTTTCTGCAGAATTCAATATTTTCTTCACAGAAACCTCCCATTAATGAGGCAATATATTGGCACCAGATGATGAGTTTATAAGCTAAAAAAGAAAAAATAACTTGTCATTTTTTCTAAATGAACGGAAATGAATGCCTCAGATGGCTAGATGCCCAAAAATTGCAAAGGAACTCAGACAAAAGAGTAAAACTTCTTGATGTGACATGTACTTTGCATCAATATCAGAGGACTGGGCACTGGCTAATAAAATAAATGCGCATCTTCAGTTGAATGAGAAACACCTGACGAGGAAGCCTTGGTAGGTAAAGTAACAGGCATTATATTAAAGCATATAATTTAGAGGCAGCTCAAATTATTTAATTTCCCAAGAAAAACCCAAAAAGAGTTTTGTGAAAGAGAGACACACTCATCATGAACTGCTGAGGTTCACTAAAGAGGTTAATAAGCATTAGTGTAAAGAAGATTGTGAAATTATACGGACTTGCAAATAAAGCTTTCAGAAAGTGCTTTTAGGAAAAGCATAAGGGAAATGACCTTCAAAGATAGAGACTTGATTAAATGTTAGAATGGAGAGGATAGGGAAAAAATGAATAGATCTTACAGCAACAGTTTTAAGGTATAAGTGGAGTGCTCCAGGCATCTGCGCAGTCAGGTGAAAAAAGGAAAAGCTACAAGAGTGACATCTGCAGACAAAAGTATGTTATTCAAGGTAATAAGGAGGAGCACAAAAAATTACAGAAACTTCCAAGACTGAGCAACAATGATGTTTTAGAATGGCAAATGAAAATTCAGTGTAAGCAAATGGGAAAATAACAAATCAAAACCAAAACTCACATCACAATTATGGTCGCTGAACCAATCATTACCACCATGAAGCCTATTTCTACCTTTGTGAGCAACTGGCTAACATACAGAAATCAGTAATCATCCTAATTTAAGGGGTCATAATCATTACTAGTTAAAATTTCCCTTTTTCATTAAGCGCAAGACAAATGCACAGTCTAAAAAATACAAAAGATTACTGGAGACAAGTTTTTAACAACATTTCCATTTAAGGCATATTAGAGTATGAAATAGAAATCTGTGCAAAATGCGACTTCTTCTATCACTATAAAGGTCAAAAAATTTATTTGCACTTTTTCTAGATCAGCATGGGAGGCTGGGCAAACTCATTATTTATGTCATTTATCACTTTTAAGGCAGCAATACTTTTACAGATATTAACTACTTTCTACAAGCTGTTTTGTTATCCTTTTAAGTGAAGGTAGCGATGTTTGTAGTTGTTTGTATTTTCTGTTCTACTGCCCTTTATTTACTTGAGTTGTAAGGGGATGTAGGAGCACAAGCCTTAAAGACACATGCCTGATTTTTTTTTTCTGCTATGCATACGACATAAGTAAATCAATAACTAAAAGCTTGGTTGTACGTCCTATGTTTCTGGGTAGCTTAGCACTAACAACAAAATCTTCATTTGGATAATTTTTTTCCATGGAATAGCCAAATAAAAATTTTGCTAATTAAAAGCTCACATTTTTATCTGGCTATCAATGGATATCAGATGAGACCTTTGATTCAGGCCCTGCAAGTTGTTCCATGTCCCAAAACTATCCTAACCTTAGTTACCAGCACCAAAAGAACACCTGGATCCACAGGGAAGAAACCAAACAGATATAGAACCTTTTCTTCCCCCTTTAGTAATATTAACATTGGGGGGGATCTATTGCTGTGCTGAATTTAGGCTTTTTCACCACACTCATTTACAGTTTTTTAAAGTTGTTCAGACACAGCTGAGCTAAACTGCTTTACAGCTTTTTAAATCTCCACTGACAGGTGCACTGAGCTCACAGAGTAACTCCTTTGACCTACAGGTCACGAGAAAAGCACTTCTTAAGCTCCAGAGACAGAAGCCAGCCCACAGCTGAGACATGACGTGCTAGTACTAAGTGATAGAATCATTTAGGATGAAAAAAACATTCAAGAAACAGTCCAATCATAAAAGTTTGACCATATAGCAAACAAGATGTAAACAACTTGTGCACTACATATCTATGCCATTACAGATTTTAATAAAAAGGTACAATTTCCACTGTACTGTATCACCCGGGTATACACAATATATTCATTAAAACAGTTCAGTAGCTATGCTGAGCTTCCAATCACTTGGAAGTTATTTAAACCTCCAGCTGTCCTTCGGACCATTCCTATCAGTCTTAGTTTGAGGTGTGCCTACCGGACCATCTTTGAAAAGAGCTCGATGCATTAGATAAAAATAGAAGTTGCATGCCACTTCTTCCACAATAACTCAGGAAGAGATATTTGTCCAGCTGTGTTACTAGCTCATACAAGAAGTCTTCAGTTTGAAAACATTGAAAGTAAAATATCTTCTTTGTTTTCTCTCTCTCCTCTAATTTACTAATACACGCACAACTAAAAGAAATTAAATTCTTCCAAAATGTAGAAAGTGATGGGGGGAGTGTTTTTATTTTGTAAGGTTATGACATTTTAATTTAATGTTTATTTCCAAGTAGTCTTTAAGAATGCCTTACTCATTTTCAGTCTATTTGGCTTATTTACACCCAAACAAGATTTCATTTAATGCAGCTTTTACCTGCTTGTTTCCTTAAAATTTAAGTTTAATAAAAATTTAATTAAACAGAGCTGCAGCAACTAAGTATATTTAATTCATGCTACCCAATTCTTTGACTAATAACAAAAAAAACCCACCCACTTGGCTATTTTTAATAGTAGTGCTGTTGCCGTGCTTGTAAGAAGTCATTCACTCTGACAGAAAGATCACCCTTCCACACTTCCTCCTTTCTTTGCTTTTTGTCTTTGATGATTTTAGATTACATTAGGAAAAAACAATCATAATGCATAACAGAGTAGAAAATGGTCATAGAGCTGCTTGATAACTATTACTGGATAACATGGGTGCAAAGAGATTTAAAAATCAGTAAGCAACATTTACATTTGATTGGCATACTCCAATAAGAAGTCATAATAGGGAGTTTGGACAAGTCCCAAGGAAAATACAGTGCCTAGCTGCAGCATCCGGGACCTGTGTCCCGCGGTAGATGCCACAGAGGGTACGATCTGCCGGAGCCGGATAGCTAAAACGAGGCTTTCACCGAGACAAGACGGGATTGACGCTCAGGCTGCTGTGTTTCCCAGAGGGTTTTATTGAGGGAAGAGCGAAGTCGGAGGTGCAGGGACACACCCTCTCCTGAAGGGAGCGGGCTCTGAGCGCCCCGTCCCGAGGGCGGGGTAAGGTATATGACAGAAACGGTACCGGAGGGTCGGGGTGCAAACCAGCCAATAATGGACCGATACAGGGGAGGAGTAGGGGTGACCGACAGGGTGAGGACCGATGGGGACAGGGGGAAGGGGTCGCTAGCACTAGGGAACCAATGAAGGCATAAAAATCAAGGAACATTCCAGAGCAAAGGGACAGCTCAAACGATGATGGACATGAACAGGGATAAATGATTGGCATCGAGGGAGGCGGGAAAATTATACAGAAGTGGTCTCCCAGGGCATCCCAGGTGGACTAACCCCGGAAACCCCTCACACACCTAGTGTCATTCCTAATCTTTATCACTGCCACATGCTGCACTGGAGGCATAGACAGGCCAGTCTAAGAGAGTGCTCAGCAGGCACCCATTTCGTGGCCACACTGGCGGAGGGCGCTGCCAGTCTCTCCCCCACCATTCTACTGGTTTTTACATTTCCCTCAAAAAATAAATCTTTCATCTTTACAGCCAATGAATGCCGTCAGCTAAAAATCCTGCTAATAAATCCTTGCAGAAAGATACTTTCATTTATACATCCTTTGTAAACACACAGCATTTCATAGAAAACCAAGACTAAAAGAAATTATTTTATACAAAGAAGTTCTGTGCTTCTGGACCTGATTTATACTAATAAAAAGTTCACCACATACAATAAGCATTCTTTTTGAAGAGGTCAAAAACTTTGAAAAAAGAAAACAATTCAGAGCAGGATGAAGGGACGTTTTAATTCTTTATTAAACTAAAGATCATTATAAATAGATTTGAGAAATCTCAATTTCCACATTTTACATTTTTGCATCTTAAAACATGCCAAATGAAGTCCATGAGAGGCAGAACGCATGTTATTTTCTCCATGCCAGACATTTAAAATGCTTTTGGTATATAGATTTTGCAGAATAAAATGGCAAAGCAGGAGAAACTGCACCTGGCACCTGATCACATATCCAAGTTATGATCTCATAATCCCTTAGCAGTTGGAGCTTAAATACTCCACCCTCCATTATTTGCTAAACAAAACACTTCTTTTCCATAGTAAAAATCTGATTTTTCTTTAATTATTTTGTGTTCATGGAACACTATGTGTTCCATGCTGTGGAAAAAAACCTGGTGTATTTTCTTTTGTAAACTATTATCTAAAATGCAACGGCTCGAGTCACATATTTCAGTCAAAAAATCCCAGCTTCTTCTGCATTCTGATAATTGAAGTAATTTAAGTTAGTCTAAAATTTGCAATTTAGACTATTCTTCAACCTGGTGTAACAACAATTACATTCATAGGTGCTAGTCACAACAAAAATATGGGAATCACAAACTGAATAGGAAAACATGATTTGGTGCACAGATTGAAAGACAGAGCTCCAAAATCAGCAACATGAAGGATTGCTCCAAGAATCTGAAGTTTCAAATATTTTCATAAAACATACTAATATTTATTTTTCTTGTCATGATACTTTAGATTTTCTAGGAGTTTTGAATGCTTCAAACATCCTCAGAGAGGGCACCTCCTTTCTGTTTCCTTAGCTAAGCAGAAAGACACCTGATTTGAGTACAAAGAGAATAGATACTTGAGGACAAAGTGTATTCAAAATAGTAGGTGAAGAGGGTTGAGGTTTTTGTCCTGCAATAGCCTCCAAGAAGTCTTCTGTAACTCAGCCTGCCCTTCCTTAACCTTAGACAATGTAAGGAATGTCAAGTGCCACTCTCTGCATTTAGCCTTTTTGTTCACTTTTAATCCAGTTCTCCTAATACTCTGTGTGCTGGGTTTGGATGCGGTAAATTTCTCCCTGATTACTGGTGCAGGGCCATGTTTTGGATTTGTGCAGGAAGCAATGTTGATAATTCAGGGATGTTTCAGTCACTGCTGTGCAGTGCTTAGCCAGCACCAAGGCTTTTTTACCCCACCAACAAAAGGCTTGGGGAGCACCAGAAGTTGTGAGGGAGCACAGCTACAACAACTGACCTAAGGGGTATTCCAGACTACATGGCATCATCCTCAGTATATAAAGCAGGGGGAGGAGAAAGCAGGGACAATCAGAGAAATGTTGTTTGCCTTCCCAAGTCACATTACATGTGATGGAGCCTATAGGAAGTGGTGAATGCACTCCTTAACCTGCATTGCTTGCATGCAGGACTTTATTTTCCTTATTAAACCATTTTTATCTCAACCCACAAGTTTCTTCACTTTTAGTCTAATACTCTTCCCCCATCCCAGTGCAAGGAGAGACACAGGTGAACTGTTGTATGGGCCTTATTTGCCAACTGGGTTAAACCCTGACACCCTGCAATCTACTGGGTACCACAGGAACACGACAACATGGGAGGCATGCTATTATTTCCCAGAAACTGGGAATGGGAATATTGGTATTATGCCCCTTTCTGTTGTGCAGTTAAACTGGACCAGCTGCAGCCTTTAATCATTAGCAGTTCCACTGCACAGAGGCAGAAGGTGTTCAGTGTTATCTCTTTCACTGTGGTTCAAGCCCAGGCCCCCACTCCAACGCTCCCTTCAGGTATTTTAAATATCTACTCAGAAACCTACAAGCAAAACCAATTATTTTCCAATAACCAAACATTTCCCATTACATAACTTTAGCAATAGAGGAAGTATAGATTGCAAAATTCAACATTACATAAACAAATGCCAAAACCTATTCAATTCCACTAAAGTGGTAATAATGCAAAGTTATACAGTTATCCTGGGCTTTTGGGGCTATACATGAGCAGCCTATGTCTTCCAGCCATGTCAGAGAGGAATTGGCCCCTTGATGCTAAATTAAGCGTTTCTGGGGAAAAGCAGGACTGCTAGTGCCTGCTTAACGCACACTCACGGTAAAAAGCTGCAATTGTTGCTGAGCAACCAGAGCTGTGCTATTGCTGTGTCCCCAGCTTACCGTCTCTCCCTGCACATTCAGAGGGGAGGGGGTTGGACACAGTGCCCTGTAGCTGCCGGCTATTAAGCCTCTTTCTGCTTTTATGGCACATAATTGTTATTTGTCATGAAGTGTCATCATTCTTGATGTGCTTGGAGTACAACACATTGTCTGATCTAGGTTAAGTGACAGAGGTCTTCCTTATCTGTAAATCTTCTGAATATTAATTGTAATGATGAAATATTCCTTCATTACCAGTCACAGTTCCTTGGAAATGTTCCTTCTTTTAAATGTTCCATCTATTAAACAGTTTGAAATATTATTTGGTTACTGAAAACTGAAACAAGTTCACACCCATGACATTCTTTTAACCAGTCATGGCCTGATTGTGCCTAAAAAATCCTTCTTTCCCATTTGAACATGATGTCGCATTTTATCCAAATATATCTGGCAAATATATTGATTTATTGCTCATTATCTGTATCGATTTATTGCTCATTCATCCCTGCATTCCAAACAAAACAGCATCATTTGGCTTCTGTTTTCTTTTGATTAGAAAGGCATGCTAGACAATTCATTAACTCTACACATAGTTCTCATGCTACTGCATAAATTCCTCTCTCCATTGCTGCATAATCTTTAATTTCTGGTAGTATCCTACTGGTGATGAAAACAACAGAGCTTTTTCCATCTTCCAGCAGGTTAGCCATCAGCCTTTGCTAAGCTTACTGCAGCCATCTTACACTACAGTTACAGCCTGATTCATGCAATTTGCCGCATGCTGTGACATTCCGAATCAGTATTCAGTAGTTTCTGCCAGCAGCAAGCAAGTGGATCCTTTTAAATCTGATTAAATACGGCTAATCATTGCTTAAAAACTTGCAAGCCCAGAAGTCAGAAAATTTCTCTTCACTGGGCATTGAAGAAGCAGTTTCATCCTTTCATTCACTTTTTCTTTCCAGTTCCCACACCTTAACCATCTCTCCTTGGAACTTTGCATGCATTCTCAGAAAAATACACATCATGTAGCTTCCAGCTCCTGTTCATTTTGATATATGATGCTGAGTGCAGGATTTTTCTTAGCAAAGACTTGCAGGATTATAACTGCTACAGTGTGTGTACATGAATTTGGTGACCTGTAAAAACCTGCCTTTGGCAGAAGCTGAAAGCATAGCCTCTTCTATATATTGTTTCAGTAAAGAAACTCTAATAAAATTGAAGAATTGTTTTCCATCAGGGCAATCCCAAAATCATGGCATATAGAATTAGGCTGAAGTTGTATCTTTTATTGGCAAGGAAAGCATTTTATTTCTTTCAGTAAAGTTATTGTCAAACAGCTGTCACAGTCTTAAACCTTTTCACATATTTTCACTGACAAATCAAATGTTTTTCCCTGTTTGCACTTCTGGTATTGAGCAATTATTAGTGCCCTAATTTTGTTTCCCTGGGAAACTGCCAATACCCAAGAGATGTTTGTTACATACTTCCCATTAGTATTTTAAAAATCCAATATCTATCCAGTGGGGAAGCAGTGGAAAGGGGATTTGCCTTTCCACATGGGCTACTGCACCTGGACATCCTAAGACTTAAGGCAGAATTTAAAAGGTTAACAATAATAATGGTCTGTTTATTAAAAACTCCTATTAAGGCAAGTTACACTACACTAAAGTAGCACAGCTACATTTTTGTCCTTAGTGGTTGAACTGTGAATTGCTCAAATGTAGAATAAGTTTTCTTATCTCTGTCTTCCTCCATTCCCTGCAAAACATGGGCTGCTGAAATGTAGGAAGACATTTGGACACTTCTGGTTATTGTAAAGGTACATCATTAAGCCACATTCTCTAAAAGAGAAAATGAAACAAGATACAGATTGCTTATTAATAAAGATTTCATTCCCAAGCTGCACAAAAGACAGTTTCTAGCACATGAAGGTGTAAAATGATAAATGTAATCAACTATACATTTTAAAAAAGTTCTATATACATCACCTCATAGCCACAAAAGTTAAAGGAAAAAAGAAGGAGTCAAATTCTCAACTGAATAATACTATGATTAAAATTCAAATGCACGTTAATAAGAAAGTGTGGCTTTGTTTTTATCCCTAGCTTCGCATATCAAATACCTAATTAATTACATTTTAATTATCTCTTGTAAACCAAATAATATCTTTTTTTGAAAGTTTAACGTACTCTAGATTATATTAACACAGCATTGAACTGACTCTCTTTGCTTGAAAATTTTAAGTTTTGGTAGGACAGACTTCCTGGTAAAAAAGTTACTCTTGTAAGAGATAAGCACAACTACTTTTTCAGTATGGAATTGTACAGAAAGAGCAGCTCAAATGCATCTGGAACATGTCCTGGTAACTATTGCAAAATTTAAGAATAAGAGGTACTTGTATTGCTTTAGCATTATGGGAATCTATATGGAATCCAAGCATCCCTAGCCTCTATGAACCACCCACCCCCCTAAAGAAAAAGGCAATCAAGTTAGCTCCCATCAATAGTGAAAGGCCATACTTGAAACTTCTCTGCTTGTAGATACATCAAGGCCTCAGCCAAAACAAAGGGAAAAGAAACCGTTTACAAGAAACAGTTTTATTAACTGCGTTAATCCTTGAAATAACGTTGATGTATGTTGCCACTCAACAAAGCTAGTAATAAAGTAACTATCAGAGTGGAGCTGAAAGGAACAGAATTCCAGTGTGATGTAGGAAACGGGAATTTGCACGATTCCTCTTCTTTACTGGAGGACTAAAGAGCACCCCATGGCGCTGGCACTCGCGAAAACACTGCTTTACTGCTTTCGTACGTGAAGTTTTGTCACAAGACGAGTAATTACCATTAGAAACACCTCCCCCCTTCAAGATACATCAACGCGTAGTTTGCTTATGAGCAGTAAAAGTTTGAATTTCATCACAGATAAAAAAGGCTCCGAGGAGGAGACGAAACTGTGCCGGGTTATCTCAGTCCTGAGCGTGGCCCTCAGCAGAACAGGGCGAGAGAGAAGCGGTGACCGCCGCCGCTCACGGGGCACAGCCGCTCCACAGCTCCCTTTCCCACGCAGGCTGCGGGACTTTCCTGCCCCGGGGCTCCCTCCCTCTCCCTGCGCGCTGTTCCCGCAGCCGCGGGCGGCCCCGCCGCGCCCCGCGCCCGCACCTGCAGCGAGTCCGCGCCGCGCTCCGCCGGCTCGGGGGGCTGCGCCCGGGGCCCCGGGCGGGCGGCGGCCGAGACCTGCGGCTGCCCCGCCGCCGCCTCCATCGCCCGGCGCGGTTGCCCTGGCGAGGGGTTCCCGCCGCCGCTCCCCGCCGTCCGGTGGCCGCTTTTTGAACTTCCGCTCCCAGCCCGAGGTCAGTCCCGCTTCCCATGGAAACGGGCTGCCGGTGGCGGGGAGATCCGCTCACAGCGGGACCGCCGCCAGCGCCTGCAGCGACGCAGAATTCCCCACTCCCAGCGGCCGCCCTCCAGCCGGCTCAAGGAACCCCCAGCGAAAACGCCCTCCGACTGCCCAGTGTCACACCTTTTTACCGCCCTAAAAGCTGAAAACTTGTATCGGGTACAGCATTAATACTGCAGACACAGCAAGATGCTCTCACCTTTAACATCTCCCAAATGTTTGCATTTGTGCAGCCCTCGCACCTGGCATGTCAGAGGGAGGCAGGAGAGTTAAAAGTTCCAAATGCCGCTATTTTGACTGCTTGACAAAAGAGCAATGAAATTTAATACAGCTGGATGCTACAGGTGCACATCTTTCTAATTGGATAACACAGTGAGGGTTGCCCTCTTAAATGACCGGAGAAACTTGTCCTTATCAGGTTTTCTGCACTCCTCACTCCCAGAAGATAGCAGTGAAAATAAAGAGCTTGCTGACACTCTGTTAGACATGCTGATGGTTCATGCATAAATCATATTCTAAAGGTGTTCATAATCTATCCCCAAGAAAATCCCTTCGTCCTTCTGACAAAAGATAGATACAAATCAGGGTGGTAATTGCACTATAGGCAATGGTTACAATGCATCACGAAAGTATTGAAAGACGCCTAAGATTAAATATACATGAAGGACAGACTAAATATGTACAACCTGACACTGAGGCATCAGCAGCTTTTGTTCACCCACAACCTACAGCAACCCACTAAATACTAGGAGTAAAACACAGATAATTCAGGAGCAGAAAACCTGAAATTCTTTACAGAATAGTGTAAGAAACCCAATGCCCAGACTTGAGACAGGTATTTCACCTTGGAATATGTTTCTCTTCTGTTTCTTTTGATGTAATTTGAACTCTGAATGAGGGAGTCTCCTGCTCATCTTTTATGGAAGCATACTTACACAATGCTGCAAAAAAACCTGCAGAAACCCCTTGTCTCAGCCCAAGAATTCCTCATCATCCTCATAGGATTTTCCACCTATTCTTTAAACTCTCTGGAAGGCGAAGCATATACAAACTTCCCAAGGGGCATGATCCAGTTCTCATTTGCTCATTTCATTTTTTTTTACTAATATCAATTATTACTTTAAAGTACACTTTTTTCGTCATCTATCCTTCAGAGACTAGGCAGAAAAAGTGACTTTTAGAATATTAGTGTTAATGTGTTTGTTGTGGATTAACTCTGGTAGACAGCTAAAGCCCACACAGCCTCTTGCTCACTGCCCCCCCTGTGGGAAATATTTTCTTGGTCAATTTTTTCTCCTAGAAATAAGAAAATTGATTCAGATAAAAACTATTTTTTTCATCATTCCCTTGGAATTCATAGGTTCTCTTCTTTATGATTGTTCAGTTTGTCGGTATTATTGCCAAAATTTGACATGCAAAACTGTACATAAAACTCTTCCAGTGGCCTTAGAAGTCACAGAGCAGAAAAGGAAGTTTTTCACTAATGGTTCCAACTGAATTTTTGAAACATTTCCACTGCTTAAATCCCCTTAAGATAATTCTATTTACCATATGCTTTAGTGGAATTTCCTGTGTTTCAGTTTATGTCCAACCTGTCAAGCTGGTTAAACACAACTTCCCCTTCTTAAATCCATGCTGAAAGATGACAAAGACACAAAGTTTTTAGATTTTCAGAACTGATAGTCATGCCATGAGGTAACCCTTTCTCAGCAATCCACTTATATTTGGTGTGCAGATGGTTATATGGGTGCGTCCAAACATAGAAAGCCTCAGTTTGCATCACACCTGAGTCACTACAGTCACCTTGGTCCCTCAATTCTCTTGTGTCATGTTGACTTCAATCACATCATTTATTTATTTGACACTACTCACCTCAGTCACTCACCCAAGCCTGCCTGTCACTCCATCAGCTCCTCTCAGCTCATTTTATCAGCCACTTCGATCCTGACAACTCCCAAGTTAATCAGCTCCTTCAGGTGGACCTGCTGGGCAGTCACCTACTGCCCCCAGCATCTCCCTCAGCTCCACTAATGTCAAAGTATATGACAGAACAGTTGTCCAAAGTGATTTGTACAAAAACTTCTTTTGAATTTCATATTCAAAAGATACAAGTATCAAAGTTTTAAAAACTTTGATACTTGTAAAAATAGAAAGACATTTCACTGAAATAGTCACAAATACAGGTTTCATAACTGAAGATTAATGTATATATTTTTACAGGTAATAGCTATATGATAGTTTAAGCAGGGAAGTGTTTTCTGTTTGCAACTTTAAGTTACAGCAAAAATATTCCAGTTCTTGCTTGACTAATTCAGCATGGAATGAAGGGATTATTCATATGTCATGCTCTTATTTGTGTGTCTAAATAAATTTAGGACAATGCTTTTGGGAATATTTCCAGGGTTTGATATTCTTGTTCCAAAAGCAGTCCCAAGACACCTTGGGAGAGAAAAGAGCAAGCTCACATGATATTTTTGCATAATATTTTCCCAGGCCCTGACCATCTTTAGTTTAGGCAATTTTTAGAGCCTATTTTCATGGTGCCACCATGACACATCAGCCAGGGCAGCAGGGGCCCTTTGGGTGGGTGATAGCAGTTCCTGGCAGCCAGACCCGATCCTGCTGCTTCAGCCAGGAGCTTGGCAGCCAAGGAGCCCTGAGGCAGCCCCAGTCCTGGCTGGGGACAGGGGATAGGCCAAGACCAGGTTTTATCTTCTTAGAAAATCACAGCAGAAGCTCTTCCAGGTCCTTCTCTAGCCTCCTACTAACCCCATGCAAAGTTGTTGAATCTACTGCATTGTTCAGCAACAGGATCCACAGGATTTCTGCCTATTGCATGAAGACTATCTTTCAACTGTTTGTTTTGAACCTGGTTCCCACAATCATCCCCTATTTGCATTTGAAAAACACAGTGAACATTCTATCTCTATGCATTTTCTCCATGCCACTCTTATTTTTGTAGTCCTCTGACATATCTTGCCCTGCAGGAGCGCCTCTTCTCCAGCCAATTCCGCCATCCTCCTTATGGAAGCCATTTGACTCCTTTGGTCACCCTGCTGCTCTACTCCTCCTTTTTCTAGTTCTTATGTATCCTTTTTGATATGACAGAACTGTAATTGCACAGGATATTCAAGGTGTGGGCAAACAATTTATACAGTGGTGTAATTACATTTTCCATTTTGCTCTCTGTTTCCTTCCTGAAAATTTGTAGTGTGTTCTTTGTTTTGCTTACAGCCGCTGATTACTAAGTGGAGATTTTTGTGTAGTTCTTTACTATAAATGCAGGGTGTAGTTCTCTACTCTTACTGCAGGGTCAGTGATAATGTTTTAGGACCAGTTTAGTTTTAAACATTTTTAAGAACTGATCTTGGAGAGCAGATAAGACTTCTGACATGATAACAAAAAGTAGAGTAACAATACTGCCTCACTTGGCAGTATTGAAATGCATTCAGCTTCCCCTTAGCAATACCGCCAGCAGTAATAAATGTTCTCCCAGCACAGATAAAACCCACAACACCTACCATGAATTTGTAAAGCACTGAGGACAAATTCTGAGCACCACCAAATAGAAAAAGTATAAGATCACAGTGAGACAAAAGAAATACATTATTGTACATCCAAACACAAAATTTAATATTTTTATGGGTAGGCCTGTGACATATTTAATTCAAAGGTTGGGTTCAATTATCTCAGAGGTAATTGAGGTAATTTTAGGTAATTAGGTAATTATAACCTAATCAATTCTGTGATGCTGTGATATCCAAATGACTATCAAGTTTTTAAGAAAATAATGAATTTTAAATCTTATTCTGGTTTATACTAACACCCTTTCACTCAAATACAGTGCAGTAAAAAGAAATGGTCCACTATGGTCTCTTCTATCTCACCTAGAAGTTTCCATGAGCCATCCAAAAATTATAGTATATCTAGATAATCCCAGTTTTCATATTTTTGCATAAAACAGCCACTAGAGGGGGAAATAATCCCAAACACTCGAGTACATCTAATCCTAGCTGTCAGAATTTATACATTTGAATCTATTTTTTATCACCGTGACTGCAAAATCTTTTTTTTTTTTACAGTACAAGTATTCAGCTACAATGAATCATATTGAATTATTTGTTAGGTTATTATTTTTTATCAGGCCAAGCAGATGAATCAGGAGTACTTTGCCAGGACAAAGGCCTTTTCTTAGAAGGCTCTGTCTATTTATTTAGTAACTAATAGATTGTTTTTAAATTACAATTTCTCAGGGTGATTTAATTTTGGAACTCTAGGGTTCAGCAATTTTTCTGTAAGAAACCTTAAATTCTTAGTAGCTTCAGCAATCTTCGACTCACTAATCCTAACAGATCAGAAAACTCTGGCATGTTGTGCTCAGACACAAGTACCCTTATTGAGACAATAAGAATATATGTTACATATTTAAGCAGTTAGGTTATGACACTTTCGGCAAATGTCAGTTTATAAACCAAACAGAAAATCCATCTGTATTATCAATTGTGAGCATAAAAACAATCCCAGTGATTTGTTAAGGTCATAGTGACAGTCCTGACTGCTCCACCTCCACTCAGATCAGTGTCTCTATAGCTGTTAGGAGCCCATGGAGTCGAGGTAAGGAAGATTTAAACTGTGTTGTATCACAAAGCAATCAAGACCTATGGTTCTCCATAGGAGAGGAACATAGTAATTATCCACATCTATGATGTAATTAACATTGTTAAACATTGTCAAACACAATACAGCTATGATAAAATCTTCATCTGCGGCAGCCACGGTGACTCTTGATTATGGGGGGAATTGCTTTGTATTTTATTGTGACTTGTTAGGCAAATTTGTGAGGCTGATGTGAGACAGTATGTTATTATAATTGTGAAAAGGTAATCTGTCAAGCTAAACCAAGGAAGATGTGTCCCAGCACAGGCCTGTATACCCATGTAACAGCTCCAGGAATTCCTGATCTCTCTTGCTTCTCCCATCAGTCACAGAGGGGAAGCAGAGGGGCAGGTGGATAATCAGCAGAGACTGATTATCCACAACAACAGCAATTATAACCAATGTGAATAAATAAAAGAATGTTTAATTTGTGGTCAGGCAGAACCACAAACTGAATTGCAATTGGTTTTCTCTAACTTTTAGCTGGGTGATGTAAGTTGCTGAAACTACTCTATGTTCTACCTGGTTATAAACCAGTACTTTACAGAGGGATTAATATTATTAAACACAAACATATAGCTATAAATATGCATTATAAAAATATATTCCCTTGGGTGTGCATTCATTTCTCAAAAGAGGAAAAATCAATATTGAGAGAAATGAAGCAACAAGACGGGAGGTCAAAACACTAATAAAAAAGAAATATTATAATTGTGATATAGGTCAAAAGGTCAAGAATTGGCAACTGGAAATAGAGGGTGTAATGGTCAACCACAGAAACAGGAATTTTTCCATGAAGGAAGTTTGTCTCACAAGGAGATAAGTAACTCATGGAACATACTTTAGAGAAGAGAAAGAGAAACTAAGCTGTAAGTAACAAATGAAAACTTTACCCAGTTTTCTGAAGGCAGGAGATCAAGTGTCTGGTTTTCCCATGCCCTTTGGTGGTGGTGTGGGCTACACTGAGTAAATGTGGTATTGTAGGAGTGCAAAGCATTCATGAAAAATTTAGAGGGGCAGCAGTGCTGTGAGAACACATTCTCCTGTCCCTCCTCACGGGTTCTCTGCAAAGAAGGTACAAACAGCTGAGGAGAGGAGATGCAGTTGAGCAGTGGGAGCAGCAGAGGAGGACTCATCTAGAATTGTCCATATTGAGAAAGATGAGAGGAAGGCCTGAAATCAAACAGTATTGTTCATGAGAGGTAGAGATCCTTTTAATTGGGAAAACTGGTAGCTGGAGAGGCTAAGGTTATGTTAGCATTTGTGTGTAATTGCTTTCCAGCTTCTAAAGGAAACCTTTGAAAAGTGAAACATATCAAATTTTAACAGAGTATTATTTAAGCATTTACATGGCTGTGACCAGGCAAACAAAACCCTAAAACATCATTAAAATCTCGTGGTTTTGTTGCTAAGGAAGGTCATATGAGAACGAAGGTTCAAGAAGCCCCCAGAAAGTTAGACTTTAAATTGAGATAATTCACAGAAAGTCACATAAAGTAGTTCATCTTTGGTAAATCAGACTGCTTTTGAAAAATATACCTGAGCAACTGTGCTCCTTTTTTTGCCTGGTCTTTTAGAGGCCTTTTGCCTCACAACCCCTTTAAAAAGCTTGTTAATGATCTCTTTACAAAGTAGGTAATTAAATATTGTAAGGACATATTAATTGCACAGGTAAAGGACTATCTTGAAGAGCAAAGGCAGAGACCACTAGTGTAAAATAAGAATTTGGGCTAGAGAAACATGAAGAGCTGTGTGCCACAGAGACCAGTAATGGCTGGGAGTGACTTCATTCCTTTTATGCCGATCTCTGGCCGGGGGAGGAAATGCGGCTGTAAGGGAGCAGAGGCTGCTCATGACACATAGCTGGGCAGAGATTCAGCACAAAAGAAAAGAGCCATAAACATCAGAAGGTCTTGGACAGAACAAGAGCAACAGGATATGAGTTAGCGTGCTTGAATTGTGAGAAATACTGTTATTAGAGACCAGACAAATGAAAATGTTGTAGCACTGCCCTGACACTGTGTGTTTTACTGACTTTTTACTGACCAAGCACAGTGAGAAAGGAGAACTGCTGGTGCTGAAGCAGGAAGTTTTCAAATGCTTAGCACTAGACAGAACTCAGGGCAGATACAGTCATCTTCAGCAGCACTTCCAACTTTTTGAACAATATTACAGATGTAAGCCTGATTTTTTTTCAGTAGCAAATGCCATACCATAGGAGAACATTATGTAAGTAAGTGGATGCTTTGCAATAATATTTATTTTTCATTTATCTAATACATTACACAGATGAGGCCATACCAGAACTGAGCAAGATGTTAAACTAAAAACTTGTTATTAAGGATGCTACATTGAAACTGTAGATTCTATGTCTTTGACTATTTAAAACTAATTTTATTTAGCAATTTAACTACCCAACAACTGTATGTAGAACATGTGCCACAGACTTTTGAAGGTTCATTGTTTGCCACAGAGACATCTTTGTTCATATTTTTAGATCTTTCAAATATTTGTTTACACATTTCCTGGGGAGAACATACCTTCTGTAATACAGCTTGTGCATCAGCCCACTCCTGATTTATTTTAGTATCTCCCAGCTGATGGGGGACAGATGGATGAGGGCTGGGAGCAGAGGAATGCTGCCCTGCCTCTGACGGCCCTGGAAGGTATGCAGCTTGTCTCCCCCAGACAGCTTTCAAGAGCCTTTGGGAAAGGGGCTAGCATGACTTTTGGTCACCACAAACATTAGAAATCTACAAAAGACTCAGGAGGAATCATCTTTCTGTCTTGAGCAGCAGGATAGAGGTCACTGAGATGCTGTTGCTGAAGATTCCTATCCCAGAGAGATTCTGTAATATTGAGGGAACCAGGACACTAAACTACAATGTAGGCAGCATTAATTTGAATAGTAATGTGTAGTTTGTGATCATAAACTTTTCCTACAGTTTCCTACTTCACTTTTCTAGCTGTGGAATTGGAATTCAATTCTTATCTCAATAGACTGGGAATTACAGTTTGGATTAACATATTTTGGATTAACACATTGTAAAATTAATAGTCTAATCTGCACCAGTGGCTGCAATGCTTTTTATATGCAATGTAAGCCAGATTGTTCTATGCTCCTCTATGTTTCTGACCACGATGACACAAAATCCTTTCTGCTAAGAAATGCTCTCTGAACGTCCTGATTCAGAAGCCACATCCTCACTGGTCCCTCAGGAGGCTGTAGCCACCATCAGAGAGTGCCAGCCACAGAGACCATGACGTGCAGATGGCACTGGCTGGACATCAAGTATCCATCAAAGTCACACTATCACTCCTCAGCTGGACAGGGGAGGAAAAATGACAACCAAAGGCTTGTCGGTCAAGATTAGGACAGGGAGAAATCACTCACACATTACCATCACAGGCAAAATGGAGATGACTGGAAGGAATTAGTTTGTTAGCAATAAAATAATAAAAAAATAAAACTAAATTAAAAGCATCTTCCTTCCTTCTTCCCAGGCTTTACTTTGCTCCTCATTTCTTTGCCTCCTTTCATCATTGGCACTCCTTTCATCATTGGCAGGGAATGGGGCTGAGGTCATTCATCACACATTGCTCAGGGCTTGGACTCTTCACACTCCTCCACTGTCCCAGAATGGGTCGCTGGCACAGGACACAGTTCTCCACAAACTTCTCCAATATGCATTCTTCCCATGGGCAGAAGTTCCTCAGGAACAGCTCCAGGATAGAATCCTTTCCACAGGGTGCAGTCCTTCAGGAACAGGCTGCTCCACTGTGGGTCCCTCATAGGGTCACAAGTCCTGTCCGCAAACCAGCTCCAGTGTGGGCTCCTTTCTCCAGGGGTCCACAGGTCCCATTGGGAGCCAGCTCCAGCATGGGCTTCTCATGGGATCACACCCTCCCTCGGGCACCCACTTACTCTAGTATGGGGTCCTCAACTGGCTGCAGGTTGCTCAGTACTCCCCCATGTACTTCCACAGGCTGCATGAGCACAGCTGCCTCACCATGGTCTGCCCCACAGGATACAAGGGATTCTCTGCTCCTGGAGCACCTCTTCCCCTCCTTCTGCACTGACCTGGGTGTCTGCAGGGCTCTTTCTTTCACATATTCTCACTTCTCTCTCCAGCTGCTGCAGCACAGGAGTTTTTCTCCCTTTTTAGGTATATTATCCCAGAGGTGCTTCCACCATCACTGGTGTGTTCAGCCTTGGTCAATGGCAGGTCCATCCTGGCATAGGCTCTGTAGGACATGGGAGAAGTTTGTGGCAACTTCTCAAAGAAGCCACCCCTGTAGCCCTCCCCAACTACCAAAACCCTGGCACACAAACCAAATGCAATGCCATAGACAGGGCAGTAAGCAGAAGAGACACTTCTGAAATCTTCACTCCATACAGATCATTTAAATGTGGGCCACTGAATTCCCTCAGTGTAACAGAGTGAGCACAAAGGGAAAAGACTCCAACCCCAGAGTTTTCTTTGAATGTGGATGTGGCTGATCTCAAAGATGAAGTTGTGGGTTTAGAATACGTTTTAATGTAGAAATTCTTCTGAAACATTGCTTGCAGACTTGTTTTATATTCATGCACTGTATTATGCTTACCAGCAAATTTTTCACCTATAATGAGTATAACATATTACTGTCTTTTTGAACAGATGGATGGGATAATCCTCTAGGGAAGAACCCTGATATGAATGTAGGCAGCTGTTAGTTCCCAATATGCAGGATGCACATCGCTCTTGCCTCTGTTGCAGGTATGGTAATTGGAATAAACCCAGGCTACAATTAGTCCAGGTCTGCTGGGAGTGTCTCATAATTCTGAACTTTCAGACCCCTCAATAAATCTGTTTAGGACTTGGACAAACTCCTGGTTGGCACCTTCCCTGTTTCTGCTGTACCCTCTGGAAAGCCAGCCAAAGGCAGCTATTTCTCCTGCTAAAGTGGCTTTGTCCCACAACAAATGACTCAAGTTTCTTGCTGTCTTCTCCCCTTGGGTACAAAATTTTGGGGCTCAAACAAAAATCCCCTCCAGGTGGTTGTGCAGTTCCATGTGTTGTTCTGCCTCCTTCAGGACTATGCAGGGATTGGAAAATCCCCATTTTCCCTCACAGCTTTAGTGAGTGTGTAGACACAGCAGTGGAATGACCTGGAGAGAGGAGGCTGTGAAGTCCAGCAAAAAGAAAAAGCTGATGGGCTAATTACAGCAGATCCTCTGCCATGTGTCTAGTGGGAAAGGATATTTATAGAAAATGTATTTGTAAGAAAGAGGAGGAGGTCATTTGGGAACGAAATAAAAGACTCAAAACCAGAAACAAAAATGGAGAAAGAAAGACTTCTTTCCTCACATCTTTCATGCTTTCCACTGAGAAGGAAATATCATAGATGCTCCATACTACCAAACTCTAAACACACTGGAAATAAAGCACTGGCTGATATGTAGCTCTCACACTCATAAGACCTTTTTTCTATAACAAGAACATAAAAACACTGCCTCAGAAGCTAAAATTGTGTATAAAATACAGTTTGTATTTCTAAGGGAATTTACACCAGAAAGCTGGGTAAGTGTGGCATCCTACTATTAATGTGTACATTTCACCAGCCTCTAGTACTCAGGATTGCTGATACAAAGTACATAACCATAACAAAACAAAGCTTACATGAATATGTGATTCTCTCTGTTAATTTGTTCCTTCAATTTGTCTTATAGTTGCTGCTATTAACATTACTTCTGTTTTTCTGCTTGAATAATTTGTTATTCCCTACACTAAGACAGCTTTGAAAATAAAAATTGAGTCTTGGTGAGTTTAATATTAATTCGTTATTATTAAACAACTAAGATCTTCTTTATATATCTGGAATACAAATGCATATGAATAATGCCAGCATACCTCTAGGAAATTACTATCATCATAATAAAACACTCCACTAAGTATAACAGTATATTTGCAGGATAGTACCAGGGGGAAAAGTGTAGATGTTTGATTATATTAACATTTAATATAAAATGTTTAGAGGCCATAATTTATTGTAAAAATGTTATTGAAAATTAATGAGGTATTGAAGGATTGACAAACAATTCACATGAAACACTAATGCAGAACTGAAATCTGTGAGCAATTCCTTTTCATAATTCTCTTTCATTTTCCAGGAGTAGAAGTGTGAAGCTATTCACTGAACAGCAATATTTCAGACTGAGGGCAACACAGGATTTGAATATAAAAACACTTAGGGTTAACCCATATGAAAAAAAAAACAATACATCGTATATTTATAAAGCTGACAATGTGTGTATTGATCATACAGTTAAAAATCTGATTCCAGTCTTTGGGACTGACAGAAATATAGTGTAAACCAGAAGCCTGTCTTGAAACCTGACATCTGGCATATGCCTCTGTGTGTTGGTCTAACCAGAAGCATTGTTCTAGAAATCCTATCACTACATGAAGCTTTACCCTGTGATCTCAAGTGTTCTGAGAATATGTAACATGCAAGAAAAGGAAAGCAGGTCAATTACTAATAAAGTTATTTTGACTGAGTCAATATAAGTTATACTACATTAACATTTTTGTTTTGCAGCAGCAGAGGGATAAAGCAGTCCAAAATTTGCTAAGTTTCTGTTAAGCTTTCCTTATTGTTCTTGGCTGGGGCAGGAAATAAAAACTAGTAAGTTTTCGTCTCAAATTGCACAAGCAATTACATTCTTTGAAACCAATTATCTGCATGAAATCTCTTATAGCAGGAAATCACAAACAGAAAGAAACTCCTTCACAATGACAGAAAAGTCCAGACTACTTTAAGTACTTGTTTTAAAGTACAAAAATTGCCACAAAAAATTGATTCACTAATCACTGTGATTCCAGATAACTGTCTTGACAGTTGACCGATTCCTTTAGAAAGAGCCTAAGAGTATGAGGAAAGGAAAAAGAGAATTGTCTGAAATACTAACAATTAAATTTTCTATCAGACAATGTGTAATTAGTCACAACTGATCACTGAAGAGAAACACAGAGAACACAGAACAGGTGATCACACATGTATTTCAAGTTCATACTTTAAAACAGTGTTGTGATACAGTGAGAGAAAATGCCTGGCCATTTAAAGCACCTTTTATGACAGAGCAGAAGCACCTGAGAGGAGTGGCACAAGAAAGAAATCGCTGGCAGTTTACATGCTGAACCAGACCATTTACTGCCTGTTTAAAGTGGCAGGATGATAAAAAGTCGCACATTTTTTTCCCTTTTGCTTTTCCTTTCAGTATTCACATGTCATCATATCAGTTCTGGAATCTGCTGAAATTCCTCAGTAACTCCTTATTTTATAACAGGATTGTATGTTCGATGTATATAGCATACTTTGCTCAGTGAATTAACTGAAACACAAAAATAAACCACCAAAAAAATCAAAATAATAGTTCATAAGTATCTCTAGATGAGCCCTCCCAAAAATATGTCCTTTTTAGCTCTATTCAAAATGAGTAGAGAACACTGAAGAGAGAGGAGAGGTGAAGAGATCAGAATGCTGCAGATTGTCTGACCTCCCTGAGCTCCAGTTGGGCATCCCAAGCAACTCCAAATTCCTGAAGAAAAGAGTCTTCTTTGTGGTCTTCAGAGCTGGGTGGCATCTTCATCTGCCGTGCTACAGAGACAGCTACTGGAACTATACTTTTTAAATAATAATAACAAGCAGTAAGAGTGCCACACATAAAAATATCTTATATATCAACTTCATAATATTTTCTCCAAAGCTGAAACAGTTCTTGCTGTATCAAAGAAATCTGCATGTTTTAGCTTTTTTTTTTCTTTAATTTGACTCTCTAAAGATGATAAAATGAGGAAGGCACATCAGTTTGCATTTTTCCTTGGTATGCTGCTTTTACATAGCAGCAACATCCCTTCCTGACTGTAATAATCTCACCCTGCCCTTTCTAACCCTGTCTGCTATTAACCTTTTTTGATAGTACTGCAGATTACTAGTGGTCATAAACTGCAGGTTTTACACTTAATCATGACTTCTTTGATTCATTTCTGTCAATGTCATAATTTAGATCACCCTTTTTTCAGCACAAGGGCTGCCTCAACATCTAAAGGAACAGATATTTTGCCAGGCTTTTTTCTTATCCAATTATCAAGCTAGGATAAAAATTATAAAACAGTGATTTTCTCTGCAACTTTTTCTCTTTTCTTCTGACCTTGAGGAACCTTCATGCCTGTTGCACTGCATAGCAATTCTTCTTAATAATTTATTTTGTGAAAATTCAAAGTGTGTCAACAATTTGTAGGGAAGGTGACAAAGCTAACTCTGAAGGAATTCATTCAATCTGCTCAGCCAGACTCTGTTAGCAAGAAATGCCTCTTTCACACCTGTATTAATGATAGTTTAGACATGTGTGTTCTGCCCTCATATATCAGCAGAAGCTCACCTTATCATGGATGTAATTAACTTAGCCTTGCCTAAGGCAAAGAACACAGCAGGTACGTCAATCTCTGCATGGCTGAGCTGGCTAATTCTTATCTTTTCATGATGCTGCTAGACTTGGGAGTGCACACTCAGAAAATGTTGTATTTTCAGGTTATGCTTCTGGCCTTTCTGGAAGACAATGACTTCTGAATTGACACCAAGGCAGTGCAGATGACAGCATTTAAAGGCTAGGAATACTTATGTTCTGAATGGATAAGTTATGTTGCATCTTGTGGAAGCTTTCAGGAACATACTGAATTAGAAGTTTGTACTCATTTTACATTTAGAACCATTTTGCATAAACACAGAAATACCCTGCTATTTGAGAGATAAGTCAGTAAATAAAATCCTGGACTTTATGATGCACAGATATTCATGCTATTAGATTGTCTTCCACAAGTGGTGCCCACAATTTATGTCTATACTGTTCTCCTTGCTTACTCCCAAGTACCACACCAGTGTAGACATGGCAATGTGAAACATAAAGACTATCATTCATTCATTCAGTCATTCTTTCATCTGTCCATCTATCCATCCAGTGCAGTGTGTGGCTCCAGACAGCTGGCACAGTCCAGGGAACTCAATAGGGAAGAGAAGTCAGTGGTTAGAATGGGAACTGGCACCATTACCAAGGAGGACAAACCTCCCAAAACAAATACTATCACTGCAAAGGCTTAAACAAAATATCACATTCAGCCCAGTAGCAAATACATCTGATTGTGGTGAATATCGGTACTCAGTTTATATGGGAAAATATTAAAAAGATTGTTTGTTTTACTTAAAAAAAAGTTTTAATAATGAAAGGCTTTAATTTATTCAGGGCTCAAAATACAGACATTTCTCTTAAAGGGAAGTGAGAGGTTTTCAGAAGGACATAACTCAGTTCTCTGTCTCTGTCTTTTGAAGGGCTGGAGAGAAATTAGGATTTTTAATAGGAACAACTCTGTACTGAAAGGCTAACACATCAGTGAGGACACACAGGTACAAAGACACTTCTTATCCCATCTTTTCTGTACCTTAGGCAAGGTTAAAGTGGTTGTTTAATTTGCATATTTAGGAAATTATTAAGTCCTTCTACAACTACAAATATTTCATTTATATACAGGAAGACCTTTACTTTAACATCCAGAGAAAAATACCTATGGGACAGTTATTTCACAGACTGTGGAATATTGTTAGCAGGGATAAGCACAACTTAGAACTCTTGCTTATTTCTTTAAGCTGTTAAATTAGATTGACAAATATCACATAACATAGGCCGTGTATCATCATTTGAAGAAAGAAAACTGGACAAAGTGTTATATATTTGATACACATTTTTATTTCAGAAAGATTTCCTTGGCCAAAGGATAATATGAAAATAAAATAAAAATTTAAGTACAGGAGTGCTTATTTATTTTAACAGGCACATCAGTTTGTAACTATACATCAGGTCACAATTAATTAGTTTAATATATTTATCATTCAGAGAATCATGTGTCAAATATTATGATCACATACTTTTATATGTCATGCAGCAAGTATCACTCCTATTCTTTGCTTGCAAAAAAATAAAACAATACAAAACTAAAACTGAGATAGACAATAGATAGATAGATATTTACATAAATACATTCATTTGAGAGCTATCAAAAACAGGTACTTTCTAATAGAGGCACAAACTTTGCTTTGTTAAGATGTGATTGTTTTGTAGATCATGTATTTGGGAAAAAGAAAGAGGAAACTATGTAATTCTGATGGTTCATGCATGGATTTAGGCCAATAAATATAGGGTTGGACCAATTCACAATCTCTTTTTTCTGGGTTAAGAAGGACCCAGTTGATCACACAACCAGTAAGGGCTTCACAAATTCCTAATTCCTGGGGAGTAAAGGAATGCTCCAGAGGCCCTGCACGGTTAGGGGAGCAGGATGAGAACATTTTGGCATCAGCTCAGCTGAGGATGAACATTTTTGACCCAGACCTGTAGCAAAATGGGTGACTATACAGAAAATCCATTGCTAAGGATGAAGATGGAGTTGAAAAGTTTCATATGGCAGTTGTGGCAGCCTTGCAAAACCCCTAGATCCTCTAGATCACTATAGTTGAGAGTATATGTGGTAACCCAAAGGTATGAACTGGACTCTAGAGTTTACCTGGGTTTTGACAATGCGTTAAATTTGTGGTCAAATGTGCAACCAACCAAATCAATACCATACTAAGTGTAACTGTCATCCTTTGGCTATAGGCAGAGTTGATGTTGCTGAATGCAGTATCTACTGAAGTTTTATGCTGAATGCTTTTTCTTCCCTGTTTTTTTAATTGTGTTCGTTTCCTTGGATTGCTAGCCCTCTCATGGCTAGCAATCAGTAAAACACTCAGGCATCAGCCCTGACCGAATTCACAAAGATTTAACATTTGTTTAAAGTCAGTCCCATCAGAACAGTTCAGTCCAACAGCAAACTTTGAGCAGAAGCCCACTGGTGATGTCAAAGAGTACTCAATGTCCCTGTGGTATAAACCACAGAATTTTATATTTCTACTTTCTGCCACACTAGACCCACAAAGAACTTAATTTGACTGTGTTTTTATAACAAAGAACCATGCCTGTCTTTTACTAGAACCAGAACCTGTAATGGTCTGGTCTCAGAACTAAATGTGTCTTTTCAAATGTACTTAATTCAAAATTTTTGTTCATGAATAAAAAAAAAAAGTCCGTCTTTTTGGTACTGCATTCCAATAGAGATTGTAAGCAAATAGACAAATTAAAGTGAATTGGAGCCTTCAGTCCCTTCTCCTATGTAGCTATCCTTGGTGAATTTAACTGAATCCATGAATAAACCTCTTTTTTTAAATGAATGTTGGAAAAGAGAAAAGTTTTAAAATAGTACCAGTGACCAGTTACCATTCTCCTCTATTAGAAGCAGCCCCTAATGAATCCTGAAGGTATAAATGGACCTCTGTGTGTTTCAAAGAGGACTTTTAAAAACAATAAGGAATTCACACAATTCTGTGAGGTCTAACCATGAATACAAAGGGAGATATATGGGATTGATTTCCATTTATTCTGTTCTTCTTTTACATTTTCCAACATTTAATAGTGTTTGGGGAACTGTGTACATCCATTATATGGGGTGGTGTAAAGACCCCTTTCCCTACTCAGATTGTTACAAAGGGAATCCAGAGTAATAATGAATAATAAAAAACTGACCATACACCAGAGGCACACTGTGTTTCAAGGTTGTAGGTGTTGTGGCAGATCTTCAGTTATGACACCCAGATAATTGCTAATGACAAACTGTATATTCTGAAGCTGCTGCACTCCCACAAAGAGACCTTTGTTTGGCTCAGTGGATGTATGCAAGACCTCCTGCTGTTCTGCCGCCAGCACGCTGCCATCACTGAGCCCACATTTCTAGCAAAAACTAACCCACCCTCCCACAGAGCAAGAAGTCAGAAGACCTCACACTGAGAGTGCACAGAGAGCAGCTGTACACAAAACTCTGAAGTGAAAGTTTGCTGGAGCCTCACAGTCCATTATTTGAAAAAGACAGCGTGAATCAGCCTGTGTGCTCCTGAAGTGATGCTCCAGAAGGAATTCCACAGCAGTAAATGCCACCTTCCTATTGGTGCATTCCTGACTGCACTCAGGAGACTGAGCCTGTTTCTTCAAACTCTCAATTCCATATGGAAGTCTTATCCTGAGCAGTACCAGAAATAAGCAACAAAAGCGTGAGGCTAAAGGAGAGCATCTTGCTAAAAAAAACCCCACCATTCTGGATGTCTCTCAAGTGCATATTTGCAAGTGGTTTGATTTTTAGAATGTGTGAGTGTGTGTCAGTTTTTATACAGGGGGCTGACTGCAGAAAGTTCTGCTTTTTGCAAAACAAGACACATACATACACATATATATGTGTATATATATGTCTCTACACAGACATACATACATAGGAGTCTAATTTTAGGCTTCTAGGTGCAAATATTTTGGCTCATGTCTTTTGTATTCACATATCCTATGACATGTATGTACATAACACACATAGCCTAAATAAACATATGGTGCTTCTAATAGTCGAAAGGTGTTATTTCCCATATAATAGGCATTATTTGCCACTCCTTATAGAATGCCTGCCCTAAACCCAATGCTTACTTCGTGTCTGTGCTGCAGGGAATCTATCTCATAAGGCTGAGGATGGGCACCACGCCATTCTGACAGATGGGTCTGATGGCCAGGAGACCATGAGTGTGCGCCCAGTGTGGGTGAGACTGAGGAGAGTCTTTGCCAGGGAGATTTAAACAGCTTTCTGATGTTTCAGCTACCTACTGTAAGGAAAAGGGTGTAGGCTTACATTACATGAGGTGTATGCAAGTGCAGAGATTGGAGAGGGAGCATCATGTGCTTAAAGAAAATTGTTCAAATAGATACAAATCATAGACATTCACTGAGAAAAAAGTGAGGTGGTGTTATGGAACTCCACACCCCTCTGGCTCCCCTTGGGAAGACCGAGCACAACTCGTCATGACAAGTTAATTTGTCTGAACATGCCAGCAAGGGTGCAGAAACCTGTTGCACAGGCTTTCTTCCTGTCCCAGAGGCACATAATATTTGGTAAAGCAAAGGCCTAACTTTCAAGTAACAAGAAGATACTGCACTTCCATATGGTATAAAAATCTGCACAATAAAGGAACAAGTTTTTTTAGTACAAAGATTGTGAATTTAGCTGGTATATTAAAAAAAATAATTAAATGCCCTGTGAGCTATTTGGCAATTGAATGAGTAGAAGTTAAAATACTGCTTTCAAAAATTATCCCCTTATAGAATTTGCATCCTCAGGTCAGGTCTGTGTGTTTGTACAGACCTGAAGAGAAACACCGTCCAGGCTGTATTTATTCAGTGCTCTGAAAACTTGAAGCACAATCAGTATCATTTTCTTCACAGTCATGCATTTTATTCATAACCATACCCATACCCATAAAAATCTACATTAAAATAAAATCTGCCATCTAAAAGCAATTAAGTAGTACTTCAACTGTTGTCTTGAACTACTTTTCAATTAAAATTCAGGCAATGACAAACATTTCTCACAGTATATGGAGTGACAAGTGAAATAAGCTTATGGAAGAAGCATACTTCAATATAAAACACACATTTTAAAAAACATATTTTCTGTTTAGAAAACTAGGTGGACAGTACATAGCAAAAATTGCATATAGAAAAAAAAAAAAAGAGGGAAAGCATAGCCATATTAAGAAGTTCTTCCTATATAGAAGCTTAAGTGCCAGGTAGAGCAAGAGAACTGGGAAGCACCAAAAAAAATTGGTATTAGGTGTTGTTGGCTGTTTTAAAAATATCCACTGGGCTTTCTTTTAAATTACAAAGTCAGATTCCTGTCCTTCCAGACATTAAAGACAACTTTGTTATCATGTTTCCTAGGATGAGTGTTTTCCTCTAGCCTCAATAATCACCCAAAAAGATGATACTTTCAAAGGAGAATCCTCCCACAATGTATGGATCATCAATTAAACTCTTCTAGCCCCCTCGTCCTCCCACTACAAGGGCTCATACTTTTAGGACTGATGAGCTAAATCTTAGTTACTTAGTAATAGTAATAATTTTAAAAATAACAAATGAAAGTTAAATTCTAAGCCAGCTGCAGCCACTGTGTTAAAAATGGCAATTTATTACACTGGAAGCATGGCAAACCAAGGAACAGTAAATCAGTTTCCTTCCTGTTCCAGACTTTTCAGTAGTTTTTATTGTGTTTTGTTTATTGAATTAACCCTTAAGAACAGTGAAAAGAGGGGTGTTTTTGGAATGTACTCAGTATTAAAGAGCTCAGCCACAATGCAAACATTGCAGCAACGAATTTGGGCTTGTGCTTAGCCTGAAGGTGTAGGAAAAGGGCAAAGGTGACATAGAGAAACTTTATGCCTCCCTGTTTGCTGTATTGATGTAGCCACGAACACAAGCTACCCTATGCCTCAAGGGATGTTCTGGCATCTGTGGACAGCTGAGATGTTTACACATATTTTGCATTGTTTCTTCCTGCACTGTGAGGTATGGAGCTACCATGGGAGTACTCCAGATCCACTTACTCCTTGTAGAGCAGATTCTTTCAGAAGAGAGGTGATCCTTATGGATGCATTCCGCAGCTTCATCAGGGCACTGCAGTCACAAGTGTGTGTGTGTGTACATATCACCTATTTCTAAGTACACCTTTTAAAATCTAAATGTACTTCATAACTTTTTGATACCTGAAAAACATAGTCATTTTAGTTCTCAGAGTTTCTGAAGACCTCTAAGTTCAGGAACATACTGTATTATTATCCAGATGATATCAATACATTAATATCCTGCCTTCTGCCATCTCAGATATTTTTCATTTGGTCTTTGGAGGCATTTTATTATAAACTCAATTCATCAAATAGAAAAGTGATTCTCTCCATGTACCCTTCCAAATTCTTAGTGTTCTTTTAAAAGAAGGAAAAGCACAATCTAAAAAGTGTTGCATTTTAAAGTATATTAAATTAAGTGTACAGCCTCATGGTAATTAGAGAACCTGCTGTCTAATACAGACATTGAAGATATGTAAAAATTATTTGAAGTGTTAATGCTTAGCTACATATTATCACTCAAATTACAAATCAATGGTTACTTTGGGAGAAGGAAATGAGAATGTATTTTCAATCAAAATCAACCACACAGGTTAAATGGTTGTATCATTTAGGGATTCATGTAAATTGCTTTTCTCTTTACTTAAACATGTTCTATAGATTACAAAGGACGCACACTAAGAACAAGCCAGTGGTGTAATTCTTTGATGTTTAATTTAAGCCTTCATATGTAATTTCTAGAATACATTGTATTATTAAATGAATTCTACTTTAAGGTACTGCTTTTTATAATGGAATTTTAAAAATAAAAAAAATCTCAGTTTTTTTTGTTTTAATTTCAGTGTGCTATCAAGAAGAACCTCATTAGTAGAGTGCATTCTTAGACTTCCACAGGCCTCAAGAAAATCTGATTTAAAGGAAAGGCAAATTGGCAACCTGTGAAATAAAAAAGTTACAAAAATTAGCTGGTGGAATAAAAATCATTTGCAAGATGCAGAGCAGTCCACAACATTGTATTTGGCAGCCTTTCTCGCTCCTCCTAAAAAAGCAACCTTGCAGTTCCTTGATGCTGTTTTCCAGAATCTTTGTTTTAATTCTTGTTTTTATCTGTAGGTAAATAAGCCCTTTCTTATGGAAAGTTTTAATAGGCTGCATATTGAACAAGTAATGCTTCCATTGCTAGTTGAATTGCAGTGGAAGCCTCCAAAATGTAACCAGAATTAGACCTTGGTCGTGGGTACATCAGCACCTTCCCTCTCTCCTGTCCTAGGGATGTGCATGGGGGAATTCTGCAAATCAGATTAGAACTGCTCTGAAAATTGGTTTTGTTTTGAGCAACAAAGTAGACTTCATCTCCTGAACTGCTTCTAATGGATGAAAAATTTAATAATTTTTTAAGGAAATCTTTCATATGTTTGTAAATCTGGATTTTTTTTTTAATCTTACTGTGCTGCCTGAAAAAAAAGTTGAACAATATACCAGAAGATGAGAGGAAAAAAGTGTCAGAAACTGAGAACTGAGTGATGTTTTGTTGTAGTATAACTGTATAAATTAAGGAAAATAAGAATAGGAACTGTGCATTTCATGTTTAACTGAGTTTTAAAAAACTTAATTTATTTTCTGGACAAAAACTGGTTCTTCTTTACACTGAAAACACATCTTTATTCTTCTTCTTTGCCCAGCAGTAAAAGAATTTTTTTGAGATATTCTGTTATATAAAAGAAAGAGATTAAGAAAAAGTTAGAATAAAAGTGAACATTATAACTAAGAGGAGAATTTATAAGAACAAACATATTTATTTTTGTGTTTTGTTTTGTAAATTTCCCATATGTTCATATTAATAAAAGGAAAACTCACCAATTGAACTTGTTTATACTTTTTATTTAGTACTCATTTAATCATCTCCAGTTGCCATTTCCTGAAAAGACATTCATGTCAATTAAGAATGGTAGTAATTTCTGATGGAGTGGATAATTTGTAGCAAGAGCAAAATTTAAAATACCATACTAAAGCTATCAAAATTCATAAGGTACCAGATGTTCATCAATAGGGTCCCTGTGTAGTAAAGCAGAATATCACTATAAAATCAGAAAATATTTAAATAATCCTGAAATAGTGAAAAATTTAATAAAGATATCTCATCAGCAGACTGATAAGAGTGGAAGTAATGTTATGCAAATTAAGCTCACAGTTCTTCTACATCAAAGGAACTATCAAAGCCAAATCGGAGAGGAAGGAACCACTACCATCTGCAATTCAGATCACCACTTCTAGTCCCATCATTAAACTTAAGAAACATCGGGACCATCCTATTATTCATTCTTAACATTATTACCTGTTTTGGCTCTCTAGAAGTTACTGAGAGCTTCTTAAGACTAGAGTCTACTTTTTAAAATGGCAAGATTATCCCTTTCTGGGACTGCAAAGGAGAATGGTTGCTGGAAGCTCACTTTTCTTTCTCCTTTTCCCTTGCCAGGTAAGAACAAATAAGTCTTACAGTCTCTTTTAAGTTCACGTCCAAGCACAGCAGCATTTATGCAGCCATGTCTTCTGCCATGAATTCCAGCTGCCCAGCTGTCACTTTGCCTCCCTGCAAACCATAAATTTGTAGAAAACAAGAGCTTAGTCCACATCATGGAGGTAAAGTGTCCTATGCCTTGTAAAACACCTAAGAAAAAGAAGTAAAAAAAGATCAGCTGCAGAAAGATGGGAATCTAGATCTAGCTGGGAAATTAGTACTTGATCAAGTCCATGCAATTAAGATGCTTGTAGAGTTTGACAGTGGCTTCCAAATTTTGCCAACCACCCCCACCCCCCCACCCATTTTATTTCCATATGGGCAGTGCTGTGCCTCACAGAACCTGTGAAAAGAAAACAGGTTTTAGTTCTGGAAGGATCCGTCATGTTAGCTGTCTAGGTAGCTGTGTTGAGAAAGCAGTTCTTTGCTACAAGAGGAATAAGGATCTACTTGTTAGAGTGTTTCCATTTCAAAGTGAGACTCTCTGAGCTTTTCCCTGTTGCCATTAATTACTTAGTGATATTGCACCCACAAGAGACAAATCTAAGGAAGCCCTTATTCTGAATTCTTTTGTTAATAGTGGCTCTCCTTTGGCCATGAAAGATTTGATTTATGTGTTCTGCAGCAAGATCTCAATGGTGTCAATAAAAAGGTAACTAAAAGTGCAAGATCCATCTCTGGCATCTTTAACTATCTAGTAGAAATTGCTTCTACCTGAAATTTTTATGTGCCCATTTGATCTGTACCTTGTCAGATGTCATCTACCTCTATTATGATTCAGATATCATTAATTAAAAGCTAAGCAAGGAGCATATTCTGACAGCTGCTAACTCAGCAATGTTCAAATATTGATAGTAATCAGTGAACAAGGCCAACTCTTTTATGGTGCTCTTGTGTACTACAGAAGAGGCAGCAAAGGAAGATCCTTTAGTATATATTGGTACTTGATTCCTTTTGTACCTCTTTAGACATCCATTTGCAGCCTGCTCTTGAATATGGCAGCTTACTAGAGAAAGACAAAAGTATCCCTGAAGCTATGATGTCTCCCAACCCACTGTCCCCTCAGTGTCTCAAGAGCAGACAACCCACACATCCTTCTTCAGCCTCTTTTCTCTGTAGATGACAAGAGTCATTGAAGATTAGTGGCTTTCAGATTCTTCAGGATCACAAATCATCAGAATGTAGGCTGGGGAAAGCAACAAGTTGAATAAAAAAAAAAAATCTGAATATACTATGCCTGGATTTCCAGGCAATCAGATGAGAAAATGGGCTAAAAAGAGTATTAAAGTGACATATAAATTTTAAACTAATTTAATTTGGTTGTAAGTGAAGGCGGTATTCTTCATAATCTTGTCTGTGGATAAAGAAACCAAAACAAAACAAGACAAAACAAAACATTATCCTTCACTTTACAAAGGTCAAAGAGCCATCAGCTAGATGGATACACAACCCAAACAGATGGATTTTTGGCTGTGAAGTTTATATGTAGCTTAGAAGGTTTCTTCCTTCCTAGGATTTAGGCAGAGGGTCTGGTAGCACACTCACAGTTGACGGAAAACAGCTCCCCCCCAATTACTCAACAGTTAAGAAAGAAAAATAAACAGCACAGCGAACTGTGAAACCAATCTAGAAGAGCATTAAAATTAGACATGGACTCTAACAGCACCCAAATGTACACTAGCCTAAGCTTGATGTTTCAAAGCTTCATTTTGATCTCCTGCAAGAATATAAATTATTCTCATAAGTTATCTAAATACTTAAACACTTTGTTATTGTTGTTTTTGCAGACAAATATAAGCACAAATGTCTACTGAAATATTAATTTATTTAAGATAAATGAAAACACTTTCAGTCATATACTCGTTTAAAGGTATGACTAGCTTTCTAAAGCTAGGTGATCCAAAAACTTCTAGAACAGAGAAAGGTTCTGTCTCTTTTGGAGTATTTGACTGTTTCTGTAAGAATAGTTATATCATTGTATATTTTATAGTGATATTAGTAAATCAATAAACAGCCATTAAAATGTCATCAATCTTTCCATTGCCATGATTGTTCTATATAAAAGAAGCCATTTTACTGCAGTTAAAACTCCTTACAAAGCAGTGTAAAGTGAAGAAAATTTTCTGTGAAAGGAACCATGCTGATATAAAATTACTGTATAAATGGACATGTTAGCACATGCAATATAATTTTCCATGCAAAAAAAAATTCTCAGATAAATTCCTTGAAAGAAGAGAAGAAGCACATCACAGAGTAAAGGGCAATTAGAAAAGATAAAATGAGGACAAGAAGAGAAAGAACAAGAGGAGTTATTGTTCTACTTCTGTTGCACTCATATTTGATTTGAAGAGGGAAAGGCACCATACTAAGACCACTGCTAAATACTCAATTTCTTTGTAATTTGAAATTAAAGTGAAGTTAATTGTAAATATTCATAAGTTACTTAGACTAATGCATGTGCAGGGAGGTCTAAACATTTTAATCATGCATTTCATTCTGTAAGATTACAGGCCTGGAAGGTATCTTCAGAGGTCATCCAATTTAGGACACACTCCCAAGGAACTAAATCTGTATTACTGCTTATGCATACTTATTCAACATTTTTTGAAACTTTTTATGTTTATATAAGTACAGATTTTTGTCCATACTTCTAATTAAATTAGTTCTTTTTATTGTTTTATTTTTATGTGGTTTCTTACTTTGTTGGTATTATCATATCAGAACAAAAAAAAAAATCACCAAAAACTGAACATATGAAAATTTAAATCTTAGTTCTGAACCAAGCTGAATGTAATAAACCCCCCTTTTTGTGCAACTGTAAGATAAGGATATTATAAATTGGCAATAACTGTATTTCTGTTAAATGAACTTTTTAGATTGATTGACCACAAATCACAGTTTAATACTGTACATATAGGAATGCATATAAAAATTTAAGACTATAATATACAGAGAATGATAACTGAAACCATGGTCAAAGTTTATTGTGGTAAATGGCATGGGGAGACTAAGGACTCATACGTCTACACTTTTCTCTAAGGAAAAAGGGGGGGGAAATAACCTGTTTAATTAAAAGCAGTATGTTCAAACCAATCACAAGAAAGAACTTATGGACTGCAAATATTTTGTACCCATAATTTTCCAAATATGTAAGAGAAAGTCAGGGTCTAATGAGAAGAAAGTCTTTTTAAGCCAACTACTGTTGCTAGTAAAAAACAACTTCATCTGCTTTGAGGAATGTGTGTGTCTGAAACCTTGCCTGGCTTTTCCAGTTGTACCAGCTCATCTGATCAAAGATACCACCTTTTCCTACTTAGTTTTTCAATTAACTATTATCACATGCAGACACAACAATCACCATGCATATATATGTTAAAGGATAGCAATATTTGTAGTTTAGGGTATATGGTAGCACTTCCAACATAGGTAAAACTAATGGGTTTTTTTCTTTGTAGTATTTGGTCTCTCCTGCACTTTGAAAAAAGATGTGACTACACTGCAGGTCAGCATTTTCTTTTTAAGGCACGTGTCTTGTGTTTGCCGAACAGAAAACAAACCTTCCATTGTAAATATACTGCTCACAATTTCACATGAAGGTCATCAGTCATGGACAAAGCACAGACAATTCCATCATTTATAACTGTTCATTCTATAGAAAACATGTATATCAGTTAATTGCATATTCATCCTAGCACTGTAAACTACCCTTTCTCCTTACTTGTTTCCCCATCCACTTCATAAATGGTCTCAGTGTGTTATGAAAAGCCTTCCAACAGCTTTCTGAGGCAGTCCTGCATCTTTGCTGATGGTCCTTAGTTTTAACTGCCACAAAAGTTGTCCACTGGCAGCACCTTTGTGAGCAGTTTTGCTTTGTCTATTCATAGTGTTCTGATTGGCCTGTCACAAGACTCAGTATTAATAAAGACAATATTTCTTTCTCTGGGATGTTTGCAATATTCATTTTTATCACAAGATAGTTTATTATGTGGTCTAATATAATGTAAAAAGCTTATGATAAGTGAAGATATTAGTCTCAGATGCACTGAACTATTAATATTCTTAGATACATGAAAATATTAATATTCAGGATATAACTATTTTCTGAATGTCATTTAGAAACAAAAAAACTGCAGATGAATCAATGCAAAAAAACAACATTTCTAAATGTACTACAATGAAGAGATATGCCTCATGGATGGATGATTAAGGAATCAATTCATTTAATCATATATGAAAAGAGAGAAAATTAGATTTTAGTCCTGCCAAAGCAATCACAGTTGGAGAGAACTGATGGCTCAAAGCTAATGCTGAAAAACTGATATAAAGGGAACAAAACCTTGATTGCTCTTACTTTACTAAAAAACTAAGGAATGTGCTTTTTAAAAACCCCTTGTATACAAATCTTCATTAACAGATATAGGAAATATTTGAATGCTTCATTGCTATATCATTCTTGATATCATAATTAGGAGAAGCCAATTAAAAAGCTCAACAGATACTCTGAAGTGTTGCTAAAAGTATTTCCATCTTTAAATGTAACATATAACTTCAAAACCAGAATAGTTCTCTAATAGCAATTACTTTCATGAAATACAGCACAAGATATCACAAGTGAAAAATGCATGGTGAAGCACAGAAATTGACAGATGAGAGAAATCATAATCCATGTAGTCGTTGTTAGTATAGAATGAAATTATTTGACATACATTTTTTTTCACCTCAAAAGGATAAAGCCACGTGCTTACTTCCTTGCATGCTATGAAATATGACAAAAGTTAAGCCATTGACTTATAAATAAAGGAATAATGAGTAATGTATCTGAAATACACTGCACTGTGGTTTTATCATAAAAGTTCATCTGAGTTCTAGTTAGTCCCCAAGTGACACTTGCTGGTCAAAGTATTATCACAGTCGATCTTCCTGTAAAGGTCTTGCAATCCTAGATTCTTACAGTCTAACATTCATATAATTCATACCATTCATAAGACAGAATTTATTCTTATGCTATGATAGATTTGTCAGACCTGTGAATATCTTTTGATATTCACCCTACTAAAAAGGGCAGTTAACTCAGAAATTATTAGTTCTCTGTGAACTGAAACTTTAATAAAGTTAATTATACCTACAAGACAACTGACTGGATTGGCTTCTCTCTTGTAACCTAACAATGGTTTTTATATCATCTTGCTGTTGGGCCTAACATTTAATTATTACAGAAGATTAGATGTTAGGCCTGGCAAACAGCAGTAGAAGTAGAGAATAATTCAAAGTAATCAAATTCCAACAACAGACACAAATGGAATACAGGAAAAGAGACTAAATGCAGTATGTATTTCAGCAAGTTAAAAAAGAATTTTTTTTCCCAGCAAAACGTAAGGGCAGGTTGCAATAGCAGTGGTAGTCAATCATGGCTCAGCACAGCCACCAAAGTTTATGAAGAATGTTCCAAATGAGCAGAGAGAGCTTGAAACAACATGTAGCTGAAATATACCCAGACAAGGGAAAGACGCTTTTGTAATGAAGTGGTTGTTTGTCATGCAATCTCCATAGTGTAATGAAGATATTAAAATTTCATATCTGGCTAGAGAACAAAATTTGGTCCTAATCTTCACTGTATGCTGCAAAGACAAGGCATCACATGAGCTGTGATACCTGCTATAGTTCCTATGGAAGTCTCTTCTGTAAAACCCTTGCAGCCATTACAAACCAAAACCTTCTTAAAAGTTGTGCAAATTTCCATATCTATTGGACAATAGTTTAAGTCCAGGAGAACACCTGAGACAATAGTATTGGTGAGTGTCATGCAAGAAATAATACTGTTAGGTGAAAACAGTAAATAGGAAAGAAAATTAGGCACATCATTAGAAAAGCAAAATTTCAAGTCAGTATTTCCTGAGACCTAATATGAAATATTTCACTAAGAAGTATTGATAATTTGAATTGTAGCACTTAAATAAAAACGTCTAAAATTTGTTTAGCAAATGGTCTCAAATGGGTTTCTATGGCATCCCACATGCTTCTGATCTGACTGCACTATTGCTAGAGATTTACTGTCAAAAAGACGTTACTCACCTCTGATTGGGAGGTGAGAATTAGATCAGCAGAGACAATTGGTGAAACGTCAAGTCTGTACACTAATAACAATGACAGCTGGAATGATTGAATGTAGTTTTTTACCTGGAAAAGTATTATTTTTGGGTTATTAATTGGAATAAAAAGGGCAGAATAATTTTAGAAAAATGCTGAAATAGCTTGTATCCTATGGTTATACTAAGATCCAGAAGTTTGTAGGCATTTCCTGGGAGTCCTGCCAACTGAATAAAGCTCCTGTCCCACATTATCTGTTCCTCCTCTGCGAGGATTGAGAGGCAGGGATACAACATAAACCATGCTGATCATGTGATCTGTAAACTTGCTTCTTGTACAAACTGAACAGCCCTTTATTCCAGAATGAAAGCATGCACAGATGATGTGTTCAGTCTTGTGTACATGTATTGGCAAAGGGGCTACAAACTAGAAAGACTTGGAAGCTGAAGTCCTTCTGCATTTCTGTCTTTAGAAACAGCAGCTGAGACCCTGGAGGGAATGTGGAACACCAAGTGACTCCGTGAGTCCTGAATGGTTTCCCAATGGCTGAACATCTGAGGAAGCAGCTGGCTCCAGCTGGGGTTAACATGCCAATAACAGTATGTGCAGGATGCCTTTCAGGGTCAATATCAAAAACTTACCACTGTTGCGCCCAAAGCTTCCACTCCAAATAGTCTATTCAATTAAATATAGAAAATGGACTGCTTGTGGAATCAGCTGCTAAACAGAAAAGAGGGGGAAGCAAACACATGGAGTGAAATGCAGGCAACAGTTGCTTTTTGCTCAATTAGCTTCCCAGTATGATGCGAATAAGTAGGATGAAGGGAAATATGAGAGGACTTGTCTTACAATTGAAAAATTGGAGAGTACAGAAAAAAATAAAACTAGTTTATTTACTGTCCCATATCCATAGAGCAATGCTGCAGCTGCTGCTCTTTTGCTGCTGAAAGCAGTGGCTTCCCAGGTGTGGCAAGGAATTTAACTTCCTGATAATGAGCAAAGGAAACACTAGCAAATTTTGTTCCACATTGTTCAGTTCTTTCCCATCGCAGCAACTCCTGGAAGAAGGCAAGGCTGGCAATTCATGATTACGTACTATCACAAAATTCATTCTAAAACTGAGAAATGTCAGGAATAGCATCCACTGTTACTGCTTAGCTAATAGCATGATCAACTAGGATGACAATGTTGGAGACTTGGTACTAAGGAGTGACAAATGCTCACCTAGAATCTTACCTCCCTAAGCAGAACCTCTGACTCACTGATCAGAATAAATCACGTATTATGTATAGCGACCACAGGAAGTAGTGAAATATCTGCAGGAAGTATCCTTCCTGATAAAAAGACCAAACTGGAGACAATGCCTTGATAAGACCAAGGTACAGGATAAATCATTATAAATGTGTATACCTAGAGATAAATAAACATGTTTGCAAAATGTGGTTTTGATAACTGAGATCACCTCTTGCAGGAGGAGGTGGTAATGGGGGAACCATGCCATGGGTTTCAAGAAGTCATCCTGGGAATTTGGAAAGCCTTTTTCTGACCAAATCTGTTCTTTCCAAGTGAAAAAAAAAAAAAAAAAAAAAAGCCAGGGGGTCCATTTGGAAACTCATGCAATCTAGATCCACTGTTGTGTTGCACTGAAGCAGAACAGCCTTTACTAGTGCCCTGGCTGAAAATTCTCTATCTTTTGGAAGTGTCTCTTTAGTGAGGTCTCACACTAATCTGGAACACTCAAAGTTCAATTGTAAATAACACCTAGTTAAAAAACTTATACTCCTCTTTCAAAGCAAAAAGTCAGCAAGGATTGAATACATTCTTGCGGAATCATCAACCTATGAAGACTTAAGTCATATAAAAACAACAAACTTATGAATTACATGGATTGCAATAAAGCTAGCTCCCTAGCACTGGATGTATTAACAATAAATGTATTGAATTTACAATAAATATTTTTTCATTGTAATTTTTAAATGACTCAAACTGCAATTCAGTTCTATGTATTGAAAAGATGCTATGCATTTCTGGTTTGTTGGATTATTCAAATTTCTTCAATCCCTGTAACAAGATATTGATTGACAGAAGTGATACAGACATAGGCATCCAATATGCTTTCCAAACTGGTCAATTCTAAACCAGCAAATGAATGAATTTATATGCATAAAAGTACAACCACTGGAACTGATTTAAATGCTCTCTTCTGGGAGATGTCATCAAACAGGGTGCTATTTGTTTTAAGCTTCACTTTTGATTGACTTTTCACTTTGTTTAGGCTCATAAATTAAAATATTCTAATTTACAAAGGGCTCTTTGTGTTGCTTTAAGCCAATTCTTGAAGACTATTTTGACAAATAATTGTAGGCAAGCCAATACAATTAACAGATGATTACTGTTAAGGTAGAAGGGTAATTGTCAACTGGACTTAACACTGATTTGATACTAAGTGAAGAGTTTTCTCATAAATCAAATGCTTGGTAAAAATAAGCAACATAATGTAACGCTGTCTGCTGATCTATTGGCCATCACTGGTGTAATAGCTTAATTAGTGACCTATGTTTCTGAGTTTCCATCATGATGATACAAAACAGTGGTCTTTGTTTAAAGATACATATGGTATATTTTTTTCTGTACACATTTTTTTTCCTGTGGACATGCTATTGTTTTTTGACATGAAGGACAGAGACTGTTCTGGCACAAATTGTCTGTATATCATGATCAAATAAGGTACCACTAATGCCTTCAGTGCATAAAATGTCCTCAAGCTTGAATACTCTGCATTAGTAATCACACACACACATATTGTTGATAGCATAATTGTTGAAACATAAACATGATAGGGGCCCACCTTGTGTTGGCAAACTTTTATTCTATTTCATTCCCTGAACAGGAACAAGAAACAGGCAGATCATAAAGGATGGTAGGTATGATATAGAAGCTTTCTTTTGGGGCATAACATGGTTTGTATGCTAGGGCTTTGGAAGTATGGTACATTCAGAACAATGGGAATAACGTGACATGGCACAAGCCACTGAGGAGGCTGTACCATTCAGGTGCTTAGTTTAAGGAGCTGAAACCAGGGAAGCAAGAATCTGGAAGGCTAGGAAGGAAATATGTACAACATTAAGCTCTTTACACTTTCTGTAGAGTAAGCAAAAACTTTGTCACAGCTTTGCTTTGAAACTAGTCACGCTAAGTCAATTATTTTCAATTTTTTAGTTGATCTGGATTGTTGGAGCCCAATTTAACTTAAACTGAAAAAGACTTCAAACTGGGTTAACATGTGAGACAGCAGGTGAAATTCAGCAATAAAAAGAAAATGCTGATTTTTTCTCTTGAGTTTTTTCCTGAAATGCTCTTAAAGCTAAAGAAACAGAGAACATGTATTCAACAAGTCATCAATTATGATGAAGTAACTGACTTGTTGTCAGTCTCCTTACCCAGGGAAAATAAAATTACATCCCTCTTCTTTATTTACTTGGATCCATACATTATCAAAACCTAGTCTTCAAAAATTCAGGGATGACAAAGTAAAATGATCAAGAATATGTAATCTGATCTGTTGTGGAGTGAGGAGCGTACTGCAGAATGTCTAAAGGAAAGTCTTTTAAAAGCAGAAAAAGAGGTCATGCCATCTGGTGAATAACTGATTGAAAACAAAAGGAATGAATCACTCATAGAGGCTTTAGCTACTGTTAGGATTTCTGGATTTATTCCTTCTAGGCTGAGATCTTGTAATGCATGTACACCTTGCTTTCAATCAGGCACACCAAGTTCAATTCTTTCAGAAAGCCTCTGAAACACTGCACTCATTTCTGCCTGGAAAATTTTGGACAAAAAGGAAAGTACTCTTTGAAAGTCCAGTATGATTGCCAATGTTAATGATAGCCATAGAAAATCTGAAATTAGGGTGTGCATGTGTGTGTGCATTTACATGTTTCCATACTTCCTGGTGGAGAGAACAAGTGTTTCTGAAAACCTGGGTAGAAGAGGCAATGGGATGACCTGTCTGAGATTCAGTTCAGTGGTTCAGCCACCATCAATTGCACAATAATGGAATTACGTGTGCCTAAGCATAAACAGTAAAACCAACACTTCCTTAGGGTGAAGTTAGTGAATAGATGGTGTATAGACCACCAATAGTCTATAGAACATCAGGTGTCTGATATAATTTCTACATGTAAGTGTCCTTGGCATTGACAAGTCAGTACATGCCACGTAGCAGAACTGGGAGCTGGATTTTTATAGAGATAGCACATCATTGAAATGGTGAGAATTTTAAAAAACAGTTTGGTTATAAATAAAATCAGGATGGTTAGTATTTTTGGTAAGCGATATGCGAAAACACACATCTTGGTCTGTAGGCTATTAAAAACCTGCTTGATTCTTTGCTTAAGATTTGACAGTCATGACCACATAAGTAGTAAAACCTTATTCGTACTTCCCATCAAATACTGTCCTTTTAAATTTTTTTGACTTAGGTGTACTAAACCTCTCCTTACAGGTGCTCAGAGTGTTTGTGAAATGTTGTCCTGGCAAGGACTGGCAGTGCTGCTTTAAGGCTATAAGGAGATGTAAGAATCACAGAATCATAGATTGGTTTGGGTTTGTTCATCCCCCAGCCTAGGTTGATACTGAACAGCAGCACCTTTTACTTTGTCTTGCTAAACTTAATGAGATTACCATGGGCTCACTTCTCAAACTTGTACATGTCAGGTTATACCAGGGAAAGTATGGAGAAAATATTTTCAATTAGACTGACAATACTTCACATAGGTGATAAGTACATCATCTGCTAAAAAAAAAAAAAGTTTTGGAGAAAAATAGAAAAAATTACAAATAAATGAAGTTCCAAAAGCTGCCATGACTCATACAATAAAATGAGAACTTAGTTTTATAGGATAAGGAAGTGGAACACAAACTTTATACTGTTCAAGACAACTTTTTAAAAAGACTTGGATGTTTCTATGGAAAAGAGGGCAATAATAATGATAATGGTTGGAAAATGCCTCAATGCCCGTCTACAGATGAAGAGATACACCATGTGCTCTGAGAACAATTTGAAATTGACGAATGTTGCTATAACACAAACACTATTTAGATCAGAAACCAGATAGCAACTCCGTGGTGGTGCACATTAATAACTCCATTGCTTTCCTTAACTGCTGCAAACTTGAAAGAAGCCTTATCATCCTAAAAGCTCAGTAGCACCTGATACGGCCTTCCCTATTACTTACTGTGTTTATTACTTCTTTTATAGATTTGAGTCCCCCAAAACCCTGCTGCAGAAAAGTAAAGGTTGCAATAAACAGTTCTTAGAGGCTGGCGAGGCTGAAGTCCATGTGCATTTTCCCTTTGAGTGTTTTCCATGTAGAAGGCTTGTCCCCACACTACCCTCTATGTTCTTTGTTTTTGTTTACAAAATGAATAGTGAAGCTTGTAAAACAACTACAAGAAGAAAACTCCATATCTAGTTAGCTGGGTTTTGTACTTGCGCATTTTTGATTTTTTTTTCGCAGTTGAAGTCTCTTTTTCTAAGCAAGAAGACAACTCCAATTGACAGCCCCAGGTCAATACGATCTCCTGTCTCCTAGCTTGTCCAAACTAGTAAGTTCCTAGTTTATTTCTCTGAAGGTTGTAAATATTAGTGATTTTTAAATCAAGTTTACCCTGCTTTCATGAACGTCTTACAGAAACGGGGGAATCTTTGTTCTTTGTTTCCTTGATCAAGTGGGCAGCAAATACTGCAGGAAAAGAACTGAAGAAATATCAAGTCTGCAAATGCTTTTAGGGATGAAACATGAAGTGACATGTGACACTTCTCAGCCTGGAACCACAAGGCTAGGTTCTGGGCAAGCTTCTTCCCTCACAAGACACCTCTTTGACAGGAATAAATTGTGTTTGGCATTCTGATTTTGGAGTGACCATTCAAGCAGAGGTGGACACAACACAAGTAGAAATAAAGGGTATTCAAATGAAACAACACTTTTCTTTGGGCATTTATTTTATTGGAGTATAAATATTTTTGAACAATATGCTTAGATAAAATTAAATGCTTTATATACACACATAAAATAGACAAATTAAGCACAATACTTAAACACCATTAATATTTAAAACTCCTAGTATACAATCTAAAACTCTAACTTGAATCTGTGCCTTAGCACTATTGGTATTTCACAAGTCACATTACCGCTAAAGTATGTTTTACACCATGAATATTTTTTCCATTCCTGCATTTACCATTGCAATTGGTGCAAAAACACTTGCAGGCTGACAAAAACTGAGATAAGCAATGATGCAGGAGTTGAGGAGAATATGGCTACTCCCTAGTGACAGGCTTTTAAATTCACACAAACTTCCAATATGGGACATTCTCCATATAGACAATTCATACCTGGTTTGTTTTTGTTTGAAGCTTAAAATGACCAAGAAAAACCAAAGAAACTTAATTTCCTGATGTCAAAATATTAAATCTGGTATTTGATACTTAAAAGTGCATAACTGTTAATTAAATCCTTGTTTTATTAGTGTTAAGTAACTTTGTAATTTTCCTGTATTTGTCTCTTTCCTTTAACTTACCCTTCATTAAATACTGCATCCTGAACATTAGCATGTATATATTACTATAATCTTATGAATCGTGCAAAGGATATGAGTATTTTTGGCTCTTGAAGGATTTTGTGTAAGGAGCACCTTCATTGCTGATTACAACTTCTTCTCAATCACTTTCACAGTGATGAAAGGCTCCTGTAGTGGGGGACATGGCTCAGGGCACCCATGTACTAAGAAAAAAGCAAACCCAGCATCTCTTGCAATTCAGCAGATGGAGGGGACAAAGGAAGGGGAAAAACTTGAGTCACACATCCTTCAGAAGTGTTAAAATTAACCTTGCCTTTTTAGTGTACACTTAGAATTTGTAGAGTGTGCTGGAAGAGCAACTAAATGGAAATGGAAAGTCAATGTGTTCAACTGATGAAAAGCCTTCTAAAGTTTTTTTTCAGAGTTGCACAGCATATTTATGTCTTTTTTCAAATTTGGAAAACAAGTAATCTCAAGTACTTCTTGCTTTCTAGTCACTGAAAGCTGGAATGATGGATTCCTATTCTTTTATTTACTCATTATATTAACACTTTCCAAGCACTTACCCAATTTTCTCATATTCTTACACAGGCTGTTTTTTTTTTTCTGGGCAGATATACAATATCCTATTCCTACCCTTATGTCAACTCACTGCTTGCTAGAGAAGAGCAGCATTTATTACATTCACGCTTTTTGCTAAGTGGATGGTGCCAGTTAGAAAGAAATTACTGTTGCAACCACTTCTGCCAGTAGGATGCTGATTTGGAACTCTTTCCTGTGCCTGCTGTCGGAAAGAAATACATTAAAAAATCTTTTCAGTCAAACAAATCTCTTCTCCATAAGAGAAATTAGGGCAGGCATGGTTGCACAAAAGCTTTTTCATCAACCTATACAACTTCAGATAAATACAAACCTTGGAAACAATGCAGATGACTTCCTCATCATCTGACCAATAAACTAACACAACCTGTCAGGATTCAGGTTCCTTCCGAAGCTGTGCCAGGGGAGGTTTGGGTTGGGCATTAGAAAATGGTTCTTCTCCCAGAGGATGGTTGGGCACTGGAACAGGCTCCCCAGGGAAGTGTTCATAACCCATAGCCTGCTGGAGTTGAAGAAGTGTTTGGACAATGTTCTCAGGCACATGTGGAGTTCTCGGGGTGGTCCTGTGCAGGATCATAGGATGATCCCTGCAACGCACTTCCAACTCAGGATATTCTACGATTCTACGAACCACATTTCTCTTGAACTTACCTTGCTTTTAATACTTACCAAAGGTTCAGAGTTTAATTCCTGAAGCTGTAAATCTGCATTTCAAGTGTGCTAACGGTTTACCACTTACCATAAGCATTTGAGACGTGTTACTCGAATTCATCAATCTGTGCAACTGCTATGATTCCTGCTCTGACACCCTCTCCTCAACCTTACCTGGATGCAAACTTATACTGCCTTAACATGAAGAGCAGGATGGTGGTGAGGCACATCATAACCTCCCTATCATGAGCTGTTTGCTTATTTGATATTAATTGAACCGGTCCACATCAAAAAATCTTTTGAAGTGTCCCTGTGGTAACAGAAGAAAAAATCTCTACAATACAGACAGCAATGTAACAGAAACCTTTAAAGGCACCTTTTTAAAGAAATCTACGCATCCCTTTTCCTCTTTGTCTTCCAGAGGTAAGCCAGGCTCCTTCCCCCCCAGGCAGGGCGGTCTCTTCCCGAGCACGGCTCCTCGGAGGCCCCTGGCTCCCGGGGAGGGCAGGCAGCAGCACGGGGCACGCGCCGCTTCCCACGCTCCCGCCGCTCGCCCCCGGCCCCGGGCCGGACGGACTGCATTTGCCTAGGTTCCTTTTTGTTCTTTTTTTGGACTTCCACTCCGACCTTCGCGTACCGGCGAGCTGGCAGTAGGGCGAAGGCCAGCCGGAAGCACCTAAAAAAAAAACCCAACCAAACAAAAAGAAACCCCAAACCCGAAGAACAAACGCACAGCTCCGAGCGGACTGCGGCGCCGCCGGGAAGCCGCGGCCGCCGCGGCCCAGCCGCAGGCAGCGGCCCCGGCGGTAGCGCTGACATCGGGCGCCGCCCGGCCCCGCCCCATCCCGACCAGTGCCGGACGCAACCGGAGATTCCCGAGCTCCCCCCGCTCCCAGCTCCACCGCCCTTGCTGCTCGGGCGGGGACTCGCTTCCTTTCCCGACTGCCCCTTCCCACCCTCCTCCTCCGCCCAGTCAAAATGGAGGACGGTGGTTCCTGCGGCCACTGGCACCACGGTGGCTAGGGCAGCGCTGCTGCTCCTCCGGATCACTCCTCGCTCCTTCTGAAAAAAAAAAAAA
>QUSF01000042.1:2649467-2757187 GCA_003676055.1 Chloebia gouldiae
TCCTTCTCCTCCTCCTCCCGCGATTGTCTGCGCTCCGGCTGCCGCCCGCCCGCCCGCCCGGACTCCCTGCATGCACACGCCGCCTTCTAGGTGGCTGCGGGGGGTGGGCGCTCTCGGAGCTGCCATTCCGCACATACCTTCATGTCCCTGCGCTCGCTGCGGCCGCCTGCCGCCGCCCCGCATCGCTCGCCCGCTCCGGCTGCCACCCTGACGGCCGCTCCCGCCCGGAGGTGAAGTCGGGATCCGCGGAGGGGGCGGCGGGGTCGGTGGCGGGTCTTGCTCGGTAGAGCCACCGCCGCCGGCACACGCAGCAGCAGCAGCAGCAGCCATGAGCAGTGCCGCTACCGCCACCTCCGCCGCCACCACGGCCGGCAGCGGCGCGGGGGAAGGGGCCGAGGAGGCGGCCAAGGACTCGGCGGACATCGCGGCGTTCTTCCGATCCGGTGAGTGCGGTCCTGTCCTAGGAGAACGGGGAAGAAGGGCCGGCGGCGAGACCGTGGCTGGAAGTAGAAGCGAAAGGTGGCCCTGGGGAAGCGACGTCTTTCCCCTGGAGCCGGGAAAGGAGGATAGGGCAGCCGGCTTTGTCAGGTGGCCTCGGGGAAGGCTCGTCTGCTTCTGCCGCCGGGGCCGCCTCGGCACTGCCCGTCTGTTCCTCGGGGAGGAGGCAGGGAAGAGAGCCGAGCTCCCACCGTCCCGTGCCGAGGACAGCGGGGCTTAGGTAGAGGAACTCGCGGGCGGGATGCCACCCTCGCCGGCGGAACCGGGGCGTGAAAACGGAGGCGGCGGCGGCGCGGCCCGGCCGGGAGGGTGCGGGGCTGCTGCCGCCCCGGGGCGGTGTCGCCGGCGACAGGTGCGATTCTGTCTCTCGTGCCGGCCCGGTAGCGGGCGCGTCACTGGGGCCAGGCGGCACCACCCAGCGCCAGGCGGACCCGAGTCCCCCGAAAATGTCCCGCCGGGGGTTGCGGGGCGGGAGGCGGGTAGAGGAGCTGCTCCGATCCGGGAAGCCCAGGGTGTCGGAGGGGCGGGAAGGGTGCGTGGGGCTGCGGGGAGCCGGTTGCGCCGGCCGGGCCCCCCGGGGAGGCCGGCGAGCAGGCAAGGATGACACCGCTATAAAAGGCAGCGCTCCTCCGGTGCTGTGCTGCTGGGTGGCGGCACAGGGCAGGGATGGGAGAGGCGGCACGGAAAGTGGATGTTCTGAGGAGAACCAAAAGAGGCAGACAAAAAGCGTGTTAAGGCTGAGGCGGGGAGGCAGCGGCTCTCGGGCGCTGCCGGGCTGGGAAGCCGGGCTCGGCGCGGAGGATCGGGAGAGGAAGGGTGGGAGCCTGTTGACAGGCTGCCGGGATGAAAAAAAATGGAGGCTGCCTTCTCCCTCGGTGTTTACTCTTGGCACGCAACCGGGCAGGAAGGACGGCTGCGCCCACCGCCGAGACCCTATCCCCCGGGGCACAGCGGCGGGGAAGGCAGGACTGCACGGACCGCCGGTCGGCGGTGACGGAACCCTGCCGGCAGCCTGGGCGGCGGCGGCTACGGAGCCTCCCTCCCCCCGTGCCCGCTGCCCTCCCCGAGCGGCGGCGGCCCCTCCCTTCCGTCAGCTCTGCCGGCTGCTCCGCGCCCCCAGGGCAGCCCCCGGCCATTGCTCCGGGCGGAGCGGCCGGGCCGGGCCGGGCGTTTGCTCTTTCTGGGCGCCTATAAAGGCGCGGCGAGCAAGGGAAATGCAGACTCACCGCGGGAAAAATGAGGGGGTTGGCCGATTTCGTGTGTACAAAAATAAAAATAATTATGGCAGTAGTAATAATAATCGTAGTAAAAGCTGTGTTCGCTGGGTTTTTAAGGAAAGTCCGCGAGGGAAGTGGGGAACGGCGAAATAAGTGCTACTCGCGGTCGGTGGTGCTGCTCAGTGTGTTTGGTTTCATGAGGGTGAAAGAGGAGGTGTGATTTGTAGCAGGCATCCTTGAAGCAGGGCTGCGAGCTGCATTTATGTGGATAGAGGGTCCAATATGGGGCTGTGTCCCCTCTGGTGGGCTTGATGCTCCCGAGGCAGCCTGTTTCACATGACAGCCATTGAGTGTGAAACTCCTTGTCAGGATGGTGGGTTTTATAATGGAAAAATGACTGAGATTTATCGTTACCAGGAAAAAATCCCGATGAAACAAAATGACAAATTAAAATAGTGGCCTTACACACAGTAGTCTGCCTAGTGTAGTTACAAATGGGTGCTTGTGTAGTACTCTTGCAGTTTTGGAAGACCCTGCCAGGTGTATTAATAATCAAATTCCGCATTTATGTGTGAGTTGAGGGATGCTACAGCTAGTAAGCTCATAAGTGGTGCAGTGATGACTTCTGATGCTGATAACTTCTGATAACAGAGAAGTTGCATTGAGCTCAGTCTTGCAACATCTGAAAATCTTGAAACAGTTGAAGGACATGCTTATCAAAAAACTCTTAGAGCATATTTGACAACTGGCATTCTAATTTCCTTATTTACATGTAAAAGTTATCTTGTCCAGCCTGGGCTCTAACATACACTGGAAAATGTTCTGGCATCTCCTATGGGTGTGTTTGGCATTGAGAAGAGCTCTTTGAATTCCGCCTCTGTGCATGATCCACTCTTCTATAAGGAGAGGGTCTATTAAGAGATCTCCGGTGCTTCCCTTTGTTTGAACAACAGGCACTTTTTTTTTTTCCAGTGGAACACAAAGGGCACAGAGATCAATGAACAAGGAAAAAACTTTGGTGCACTTAGGAGCAGACAAAATACTTTTCTCTTTACAGAATTTACAATGACAAATGTTTATTTTTTCCTGTCACTTGCAGAGAATATTAGCAAAACTCTAGCTGTTATTTAAAAGAGAAAATTAGTAAAAATGTTGCAGTGTTTTCCAGGAGGGAAAAAAAACCCCAACAACAAAAAGCCTGCCTAAACAATCAGTTCTAATCTTGGGTTGATTAAATTGGTCAGTTGAGCTGCCAAGTGGGGTTATTGGCTCTCCTCCTGTCCTTTTGTAAGACTAAGCTTGAAGTAGAATTAAAGTAGCCTGAAGAATGGAATTTCATTATTTGGAAGATTTTGTTAGGATATTGAACAGCAGCTAGGTTCACATCACTTGAAATGTGCACATTTCCAGTTTTCACGTGTCGGTTATGTAAATGTAAACTCACTTGAGTTGTTGGGGAAATAAAGTTGCCGTTGAAATGTGAGGAAAGCAGCTGAACTGGAAGTGAGGTGGTGGTAGTAAGAACACATAAAGACTGTGTGTCTTGAATGTAAATGAGGAATCCCTTTATTGGAATTGGAAGAAATTGAAGCAGCTTACTTTCTGTTACATATTTGGTATCAAAAACTCATTGTTTGAGGCTGAAAAGAAAAGAATACCTTGTTAGGTCTGTCACCTTTGTGGCAGGATTAACAGTAAAAGAAAGAGAGTTGAGGGCCAGGCAAATTGATTACATTTTTAGGAAGAAAACAGTGGTTGTAGGAAGTGTCTTTCTGTCCTATATATAAGTTGGAGATTAGAAATGACTGTAAACTGAGAGGATATGTTTTGAACTATAAATGTATAGACAATTATCCCTTTTCCTTTTTTAAATTAAAAAAGTGCACTGTTGTGACTTGAAAGGACTCGTAAGTGTCTTGGAGTTATGAAAAAAGACTGCTACCGTACAAAAACCCAGTAGTGCAGAGCGTAGAGTGGTGTTAGTAAATGTTTTAAGTATACAAGATCTATTTTTGGTATGATGGAGATATCTGTGAATACAAAAGTTTGCAGAGAAAAAGGCTTGCAAGCACTTAAGTCAACCCTTGGCTAGACAGTGTAGGGAGTGTCTTTATAAATTACTCTGATAAGTCTTCATGGAAAAAAAAACAACCAACTGATAACTCTTCCATTGTGAGATGAAAGTGAATGTAGTTACTTCCTGTAAGATACATTTTTTATGAGTGGCCTCTACAAACTACAGTAACTTCATTCATATATGGACAAACAATACAGTTTTCAAAGGCGTTGAGGAGATCAGCATTGTCACCCCCTTTTATGTGAACACTTGCCACATGCCTGGGAGGAACACAATTTACATACTGATCAATGGGGAGGGACCGTTTGGAGGAACAAAAATGTCTGAAAAACAAAGGAAAAACAAGGGGCCCCAAAAGTCTTGTCATTAAGGTGAATAACTGTCCAGGCTTTGCGAGGTCAAATCTGAATATAATTGTTAATTGTACTTCATTCCTTGAGATGGGAAAACAAAAGAAATGGAGGATTTTCCATCTAAAACCTTATCTACACAGGTGGTAGCAATCCTTTCTCAGGAGAAGGAATAAGTCTGAGATGAATGTGGGGAGGAAGTGGTTGTTCCAAGTAGAGAGTTCAGTGTGCCACTTCTTTCAAGGTGAAGTTAGAGAACAGGCTGGTAGCCAGAATAGCTTTAAATAGCACTTGGTTCTAATGTTGTACACTTAGTGTATCCTGTTTGTGCATGTGTTTCTTAATGTAAGCTTAATGATAAGAGAATTTAAAACTTTGGTTTGAGATATGTATGTTTAGGTACCAAAATGAACATATGCGTATTTTAGGAATGCTGAGATGTGTTGTGGTTGTGGACATTTGGAAGATTCTGCAAGTACTAGTAACTTGAGATTTCGATCAGTCTGGATTCGACTAAGTCTGCCTATAGCAATCTACGCTGATAGTTGCTTGAATAGTTGAGACCTTAGAAGTACTAATAAGTGTCATGAAAATATGATTGATTTTCTTCTTTTTCTTTTAAATAATGATCTCGTTTGCTTAGTTTTAATTAAATTCACTTAATACTGTAAAGATAAAAGCTAGCATTTAGGAATGTGTTTTTTCAAGTTTAGAAGGAGGACTTATGTTTTATTTCTTCCTGATTATATTGCTTTATATACTGTTGCCTTGCTTGCTTTATATTAGTATCCTGTGTGATAGTGGCTGGGATAATTGACTGCATGTAGTAGACAGCATTAAAAATGCTATCTTAGTAAGGAAAGGCGAGAAGGTTGGGAAAGATTACATGGTAAAGAAAAGGCAAGCATATTATTAAAAGGCAGCAGGTTTTTTTCAAGAATACTACTAATAAAATCACACTATCATTTAGATCATGGGCAAACTGACTTGCAAGGTAGGCATCAATTGTGGAAAAAGAAGCCAAATTTCCATCTGAAAACCATGAAGCAGAACACACCATCTATAAAGTTTTGATGGATGAATCTTCTTAGGAAGGCAGTATCTCCTCGTGATGTGTAGTTGCTAACTTACAGAGAAGGTAGTCAGAACTGTGGTTGTTGCTTACTTGGCATGCCAGTTGGAGCAGCTAGAGAGTTGTTTTGAGTATCTAACAGAAATAATCTAATAGCGAAGCCAAAAGTGAAGTTTTGCCAGGCAGCACTGGTGGTAGCTCATATGACAGCTCCCTTCTGTCCTCTGCAAGTACTGGTTCTTGGCCCTGTGGCTGTCAGGAGCTGAGATGTGTTTTAAGAATTGGTGAGCATGCAGAGGATGTAAAGCATGAAACAAGTTGTCCATTCTTTCATGTGACTTAGAGTGATGACAGCATTTGTATAAATAAATAAACACAACAAAAATTCATAGTGTTGTGTAAACTTTTCAAGAATCTGTTACTTCGTGCTTTGAGTTGCGTTAGTAAATGAGAAGGTTGCAGCAGTATTGGTGTGATTAGTGCCAGTTGACCTGGGTTGAAGAAGTGGGCTCTTTTGTGGAGGTTTGATCCAATTCCAGAAATATCCATTTTAATAAGATGGTTGAAGCAGGGTGGTGTGTATGTGTGTGTAAATGATATTTTGAAAAATACCATAGAAAAATGCCACAACTTGATAGTTTCTGGTGAGCATATATAGAGCAAAAATAACTGCAGAAACAGTGAAGTTACAATGGAGAAGTTAGGCTGGAAAATAGCATTGTTGAATTGACATTCCCTGGAACAATGAAGATGAGGATAGAGAGCTTCAGTGTGAAATGCAGCAGCTGTTGTGCAGTTTGGCTTAGTGTGAAACAGCCAAGCTTCTCTGGATAGACTGGGATAGATCAAGTTAGAGGGTAGGTTGTGTTTGAAACAGTTGGAGGCAGAAGTCATGAATATTTCTAAGAGAGGACAGAGGGCAATTACTGGTAACATAGCTGCCAGTTGAGAAATTAAATGCACATTTGGAGTGGAAGGTAAATGGGAGTTAGAGAAAAGCCAGGTCCATTATTGGAAGGAGTACATTTGAGCTGGCATGAAGTGCTGATGTGCACAGAAAGGAGCTGAGAGACTTAGTACAACCGAGGCTTTCATCAGTTGTGGAGCTCAGTCACTAAGTAGATGGGTAGTAAATGTTTCTTATAGAAGTGGTGTGTCTCCAGTTGAATGTGTCCCACAGCAACCTAACAAAAACAGGTGTGAATTTTAACCTAAAATATCACATGACTTCCAAGAGTTTTTGCATGTAAAATCACTGTCTCGGTAAATAAAATCTAAAGAAAGACTGGAAAGACTTTCCTTACCCAAATATACAGAGAAAATACTAATGTTTCTCTACTAATTTTCAATTGAAAATAAAAACTTAAATAATTCTAGTGTCAAAAAAGTGCAGACTGGTAGGTCAGATTAATATGGTGAAATTGCATAGTGATTGTTTGGTCTGCATCTTGAAGAAGGAGGTAAAATCAGAGAAATAGCTGTTCATGGTCAGCAAAAGTGTTAAAATAGTGAAGACACATTGAAATTTTCGACATGCAGTGGTGGTTGAAGGAAAGTGGGTGATAAGTTTAAAGAGAACAGAGGAAACTATTTTTTCTGCTTGATATTGGTAATAATCAAATTTAATCTTAAAAAAAAGGCTATGAAGTAAAAAAAAAAAACCCGTGAAGGTCACATCAGGCTATTTTAATTTAATGACTAAGATGGTTACATCTAGTTGTTGTTCTCATGAAGAAATTTGCCTGATTTGGAGAAGGATCTTTGTTTAACTTAACATTTTTCTTGGTGCGGTACAATCAAAAAGTAGACTACTGGTGAAATAATACTGATGATCTGCAAAGCTGAGTCATATTCCTTCAGGAAGGATACTGCTGTTTTGAGAAAACAGATCACTTACCCAGTAGTGAGGAGGAGGAATTGAAATGACAGGGAACAACTCAAGTGCTTTTAGCAGTAGACACTACAGTACATTAAAGCATCTGATTTTCAGCCTCTGGAGTAGGTTGTTGTATAGGTACACAAAGAGGAGGGTCATAAATAAGTTGTGTCCACAAAGTTTCACAAAACAGTCTGAATGACATGACTGTGCTTTAAAGATACAAAGCGTGTTCCAGTGGTTTCTCTGTCAAATAGCTGCTCTAAGTCATCTGAAATAGCCTAACTGCACATTTGTTTAAAAAATAGGGTTGTTTTTCAAGGCTGTTGAGTGGAATCTTCTGAAATAATTTAGTAAAATTTGTTTAATCTCCTGTGTTTAATCTCCTTGCATAAGTGGCAGTAGCACTGTTTAATATACACAACTGCAAATATGTAATAGGTTTTCCTACTGAGCAGTGCTGAACTATGTCTTTTGCTGGTACTTCTGAATACGATGTTTTGTAATCTGGACCTTACTGAAGAACTGAAATAGGCATTAGTGTTTTATAATTATGGTGGGAAGAGAAAGCAATCTTTACAGGGAGATTAGATTTTTTTTTGTTTGTTTATTTCTCGGGGCCCAAGATGTTGAGGAAGCAAGATGACAAGTATAGGGAGAAAAGTGTGGACTTCTAGCATTGAAAATATGTTGGGGGTTGCTTTATGTTTTATACTATAGGTGTAGTATAGTATGTTTGGATAATTCCCACAAATCTGTGCAAGAGTCAGGACGATGTTATTGGCATGTGTAATAGTCTGACATGAGTCTGAGATTCAGGAAGGTTTGTTTTACTAGTGTGCATGAGGATACATGTGTGCATGTATACGCTGTCAAACTAAATATTCCATGTAGCTTCAAAAACTTGAGTTTGCATGACAAATGTCTTTGTTAAAAAGTTGGAGAAAGTATTCTGGGCAGCAGGCACTGAACAGGGCTGTTGTGAATAATCCAAATGTGTTCTAGTCATCAGTGAAACTACCCGGAGCTTAATTACTCATGTTTTCTCGTAGTCTTAGTGTGTGTATGAGCAGTAATAGTTATTCCTGAGGTGTCTGCAGACTGTGTAAACAACCAGTAGTGATTTTTGTGGTTAGGTTTGTACATGACTGCTTAGCAATTAGAGTCTGAGGATCCAGGGTTATAGTGTAGTGAGATTTCCTAAGTGCTAAAAATTAACAGGAAAATATACCAGTGCTCACAGGGACCTATCAAGTAAATACCTACTTAGTTTTGCCTAGTCTGTACCTGACTTATTGCGTAAAAGAGTAATTCGGAATGCAAAACTTTTAGCCTTTATACAGAATTTCTGCATTTTTTGGTAATTTTGTGGAAACCTTCAGCCTTATGACATACTTTATCAAGGCATTTGGTTAAAGGCTATTCACTAAGGTTTGTGATGGTGACAGAGTTGGTTAATAATTTTGAGGCCACTAAACAATGAAAAATGTTATTGGTGAAATGTAATGAAAGTAGAAGTGTTTGAAGTCTTGGGGATTGCTTGTTTTCAGAGCCCAAACAGATGTTAAATGTTGGGAAGAAATCAGGTGACATTTCTAAAAGTGTGTCCTAGGTAATAAAGGAAGGATACATCAGGAACATCCCAAGAAGTGAATTAGACAAAATGGAGTGTTTAAATAACAATATTACTTGGCTAGCCTCCTATCCTACACAGTAGACTTCACCATATCCATTGTGTAGTCTTGGCTGTACAGTGTTGGTGGATATAATTTTCTACTGGCCTTAAGGTACCAAGTGTTTATTATGCCACTGACTTCTGGGTATGTTGGGTTAAGCATCATTAAGTACAAAGATGGTAGAGTTTTTTGAGATCATAAAAATACTCCACCCTCTTCTAAAAACTTTAGGCCAAGGTTGAAGTGTCTTTGCCCTTTGTAATTCTCCTATTCCTTGAATTCCAGATATATGCAGCTGAAAAGCACAGAAAAAAATGTAGAAAGCAAATCAAAGTGAATTGAAATATAAATTGCCTGGATTGTTCTGTTCTGCGCAAAAGTCGATAGCACATAGTACGTTGAACATCAGACTTAAGAAGATGCCAAACCCCATCCTTAGAGTCCTCTTTCTGTCTTTTACTGTAGAGTAATAAAATAGGTTCTGGTTTCTCTGCTAAAGGAACTGAATAGCCATTGTTGTTATTTATTTTTTTTTACAATGTGTTACTCTCAAAGCTTTTTCCCCTGTCTTCATTTATTTGCTTTATTAATGTTAATCAGCGACTTAATTTTGATTGATACTGCACATAGGGTTGGTCCTAAAAGAATGGAAATGGAACAGCTACAGCGGTAGCTTATGGTCTTTAGCACATCACATTTCCTATGCCTTAAGTACTTGTTTTCTGCATTTAAAGATAGTTGTTAGGCTTGAATTTGCAATAGTTTGCAAAGTTCAAAGAAGAAATCAATGCTGTGCATTGCTTAACTCACAGGGTATCATGTGAGCTGGGCTTCTGTAAAGACAACAGAGGCAAGCCAAACTAAAATTTATTAGGACAGTTGCACCTTTTCAGTTGGAAAGATGATAATGACTTGTTGGTTGGCTGTCATGGTTTAGGAATGGTGTTCCCTCACTCCGCTTGCTCACTCCCACTCTATTCCTTGTGGCAGGATGAAGAGAAGAATCGGAGGCACAAAAGGTAAAGACAATGGGTCAAGATAAAAACAATTTACTGGAAACACTAATGAGATAAGAAAACATACAGTAATTATACAAATGACAGAATGTACAAGAAAATAAACGTTATTGCTCACCCCTTGTGGAACATTGTCCTTGTGGAATTCTCTGACCGCTCCCTTTGCCATGCTGTCCTGACATGGGAGTGAGCCCTTCGCCTTGTTCCCAGAAAATGACATGTGGTGGTACTCTGGGTCCTAATCATGACCCCTCCAGGCTAGAACCAGAACGCTGGCTTGTTAATGCTTTATATTAAATGAATAAATAAATAAAAACTAAGATACCAGTTTCTCCACAAGTAGTGAAAGGCTGTGTTTGGAAGAAAAGCAAGGAATCATACGTGACTGAATTACTTGCCTTGGCAGCTGAGCAGAAAGTTAAAAAACTGAGCTTAATTTCTGTCCCCATTTGGGAAAATTCTACTGTTTGTCTGTTGAATTACTAAGGCAGGAGAGTCAAGTCAAGCCTGCTTATAGAAGGTGATAAAATACAGTTTGTCTCATTGTGATCCTTACAGAGTTTAGCCATGACATACTTTAACACGTCAGCGCGGAAGGAGCTTTGCTAGTACAGTGTGGGGTTGGAGTCAAATTTGCCTATGCTTAACTCAGAACAAGGGTGTAATTCTGCCAACAATAACCACTCAACGTGTGTGTGTTAGCTTTTTTTTTTAAGCTTGGAATCAGATGCATCCTACTCTAGCCAAAGGGAAACATTTTAGAAGCGCTGACGCATTTAAACAGATGAAGGAAGGAAATGTCCAAAAGAGTCAAAAGCTAAAAATAGATCAGTTTACTGAGTTGAACTCTGGGTGGGAATTTATGAACTAAATATAGAACTAAATTTGAACCTTTGTGACTTACATAACTGAAAGGGGTGTAGCCCCTTTCCGATATTGCTGCTTTTTCTTGCATTCAACTTTATAGTATACAGCTTCAGAGGAAAACTTGTGTCAGACTTTGTGGGTTTACTTTGCAGTGCTTTGAATAGACATCACTGAGAAGTCTGATTCTCTCTTGACGATTATTGGTACAGCATAGTTTAACTCCCTGGAAAAGTGGATTGTGGGTTGTGTTGGGGTTTTCTTGTTTGTTTTGAAGAACTTCTGAATGGAAATGGAATCTCCTGACTACTGAACAGAAGTTTTAAACTAAGTAGCAATTAGAACCATTGTCTCTGAGGTGGTGTAATTTTTTTCCCGACTTCTTCAAGAAGCAGTAAATTTGCCTGTCATATCTGTACATAGAAAGGAATGATAACCTGAGCATTTAAGAATGGATATTTGGCTTTTTAAAATGGTTCTGCCTTGACACAAAGCAAAGTTAGAAGCTGTGAGCTTTCCCTTGAGATAAAGAAAAGTAAGCTTGTTTGAAATTTGTGTAATGGGAAAAAAATACAGGAAAAAAACCTGTTAATATGTGAGACTGTTGTAGATTACTGTTCTTAGATGACTGTGGTAGTGCCATGAAAATGGAGATTAGCAAATTTTCCTTCTTCCTTAAGTAACAGTGTACATTTTTTTGATAACTGATAGCAACCAACACAATACTGCTAACTAAAAAATGGCCTTTTCCAGTGTGTTGAAGCAGGGACAATGCAGTTGAATCCCTGTGGTTTAGCATTTGCACTAGCAACTGCTAGTGAAGAGTGGTTCTTTCATAATATTACACCTAATTGTAAAGCTTTGCATTGGAGAGGTGAAATACATATATTAATTCATTGACTTTGTCAGAAAAACAAGTGTTAGCATTTACAAATACAATAAATGTAATAGAATATTAGGGGTAAAAATGGTAGCATTGATTAGATTAACTTCAAGCAGTAACTCTCTACCCATCACTCCCACAAGAACTGAGGGTTAGTGTTTTTACTCAATACCTTTCCTTTTTTACTACATCATTTGCTGTAGAATGTTTGCTTGACAGATGTATAAATAGTTGTGCTCTTATTTGCTTTATGTTTTTGTTTGGTTTTCCAGTGGTGCCTGGGAATGTTTGTTTTCTCAAGGTTGTTTTGAAAAAACTTGAAGTCTTTCATTACTAAAAATAGTATTTGTTTCAAGCAGCAGTTTATCTGTTAAAGCATTGAGCAGTTTGTAGCAAAACGACCTGACTACCTACTGTCATGGTTATATACCAACATGGCAATTTAAACTTTGTATTAATGGAAGATCTTGTTATATAGCAAAGTATGAGAACTACTCTGTTTAAAATATATTTTTCTAGAATGTGCTTTTGGAATGGATTTGTCTGTGTTGCTGTCTCGACTGTGTTAACCCACTGTTAGAAAGTTAAAGCTGTAAAACCCTTTTGCAAGAGCTTGGTTAACTTGGGTGGCTGTGCAACCTGTGGTATTTCTGCTTGTAGGCAAGTTTCATGAGCAGGATGTGACTTGCAGTTCATGTCCACTGAGGCAATGTGAGTGTCTTCAAAGAGCAAGGAGGTGCTGCTCTCCATAATGCTGTTATATGTCCTCTAGGCAGTGAAAAGAAGTGTCAGAGCCTTGTGTTTGAGTGTGGTAAGCAAGAACGGATGTACCTTCATACTTAGGTGGATCACTTGAAGTGCAGTCTGTGGATTGTCTGGGCTCAATCAAGACAATCAAGCCAGAGCTGGATTCCCTCTGTGCATATGCTGAAGCTTTGGTACGTGTTGATAGAGTAGCAAATGAGAGCAGGGATTTTTTGTGGTCTTGAGCAGTCAAAATAGTATCTTAAGCTTTAATTTATTTCTTTGTCTTTTTACTGCTTGGGGTAGGGATCTCACTCCCACTTGTCTCCTTTGCTAATACTTTGAGCTCTGGCTCCTGTTCTGACTTGAAAGGTGGGATGCAATATCTTCAGATTTGAGATCTGCTAGTTTAATGAGACTTGTTTAACTACAGGAAAGATGAATGTTAGAAGAGGAATAGGCATCTTTTTCCAGACTGGCTTTTCACTGTCTTAATTGTTGTCTCTGCTTCTGTGATCCCTTCTTTTGTTCCTTTTCTTCAATAAATAAGACAGAGGTCCAGCAGACAATAAGCTCAATCACGAGGCATCAGTGTTCATCTCTACAGGAGGTCCATTATGTGCGCATGGGTAAGTAGGGGGTCCTGTGGAAAAGCCCTGCAGAGTTTGAGAAATACAGCACATGTGCTGCGCTGACAAATAAGGGTTGCACAGGGGGCCTTAATGCTGCATTACCTAGTTTTTGAATCCTCTCTGTGGCAATTTCAATCACACCTGGTCCTGTCTCATTGTTGAGATGAGTCATTGTTTAGTTTATGTAAAGTTTTCATTAAATGCCTTAGTGGATGATAGTAGATGGCATTGGTTTTATCTGAAGGCAGTGGTTACTATGTTGCATCAGAGGTATTTTGGGAGTAGAAATGCATTATTTCACTGTGTAATATTAAAAAAGGCAGATGTTTAAGCTGCTTTGTTAGAAATACTGAGGACAAATTAGATACTACTTCTTTTTATAACATTTCTTTTTTTTTTATATGGACCCAAATACATTCTTCTAGTGTTCAGTTTCTTAGGGATTGATTTTTGTTAGTTGAGCATCATGTTAGTTCTGCCGTGGTAATAAGAGTTAAATGAAGCATGGTGTTAAAATCATCAAATACCAAGGAGGAAACAGGAACCAAATGATGTATTTTCCTTTCACAAGCAATAGATAATTAACAGTGAAAAGACAAAATGTGTTCTCAGGTGAGGAAAGCTTACCACATTGTAATAGGTTAGGATTTACATGCAGAATGCCAGTGGAAGAATATATGGCACTGAAGGACTTAATTGGAAGTTCATAGTGATAAGTGACCTAAATTATTGCACTCTTTATTTTGTGGGTTATGTGGACTAAAACTGGTGCTTAATAAGAAGCTTTCTGAACGGAACTGTCATGTAACCTCCAAGAAAGGACCTAAAAGGAGATAAAGGGTTGCCTCTTCATATGGTATGAGAGAGTTGTAATGTTGCTGTGTACAAGCTGCATTCCTCCTGCTTTGTAGAATAGAAATTGACTGAATATATGAAATAACTGTTTCCATGTCAAGCTAAATATCATAATGGAATGAAATGTATTCCTTATTGAAAGGTGACTGGTAGAGACTAATTTTCAGAAACAAAATAACTCTGTATCTCCCTAGTGGAGTTGAAAGTCAAAGGTGACAAACATCTGAAAATGTTGGAGTTATATTTGAAATGTCAATATTTATTGGTTTCCAAGTCCTGTGTTAGGGGTTGGTTGAACAGCACACAGTATAAGGGCAGTATTACCAGCCACGTTTAAACTAAGAATGAATTAAATATATTTAAGTGGTGCATTTCTCATCCAGGCATCCATTTCTTTTGCAGAAAATTGAGAATAAAGCCAGGATTTAAGTCAATATCTGTTCATGTCACACTGTTTATGTTGCCATGTTGATTTTGGGGGAAAGGGAGAGGAAAGCAAGTAGAACAATTTCTTGTTCTGGAGACCAGTCAAGCAGTCTCTAACCAGTGAGGTGGGACATCTGTGTGAATTGCTGAGCTTGTTGAAGTACAGTTTTGGAGAATAAACTCTGCTGCCTTTGTCTTGGTTCTGCCCACATATATTCAAGTTTGGCACTGGCACAAGATGTAGTCTTGGAGAAAGCAGCAATAGCTGGCTAGGGGCAGGCAGGAGTATATCTGAGACAATGAAGGATGAAAGAGAAAATCAAGGAAGAAAGTAACTTATAGAATTAAGGGTGAGGATCAGTTTGCCTACAGAAATACTGGAAACCACCACACTACCATCACACTTCTGCAAAAAACTGCTGTTTCTTTTGTGGTTAAGGTCTTATACTGAAACAAAACTAACAGTTCTACTAATGTACACAGGCAGATTAATAGATGCAAGGGAGCCTGAATTTTCACAGGCCATTTGACAGAAAATGTACTATTTCCCTGAAGCAACCACCAATTTCAAGGCCAAAAGGAAGCCTTTCATGTTTTAAAGCACTGCACAAGAGGGACAAGCCTAGGCAGAAGAATGGAAGGGAGATAATGGATATATAATGCAGAAGACTTTGGATTGGAAGTGCAGTGAGGTCACGAAGAGAACTGGCCCTTGAAAGGAATGTAAAGGTGGGTTGTGTTTTTATGTACCACACTGTTCAGATGTTTGCTTTACAGGGATAATGTGCTCAAATCAGAAAGACAAGTTGTTAATAGTCCCTGGCCTAGATAGGTGCAATTTCTTTTTATTCCCTGAAGAGAAGAGCAAGAAAGTGGAAAGGAGCTTGGATAGAATTCCTTAATTGTGTAATGCAAAATACAACCTTGCTGACAGAACTCAGGAAAAAATCACTGTTAACTATTTTGACCTTAAAATTACCTTTTTTTCTTACACTCTTCTTCAAGTTTCTGCCACTCACATTTTAAATGTATTACTTGTGTTTCTGTGGAAAGAGCAGCTTAGTTGTGCGAGGTGGTCACCGATAGTCTTAGCTCCACAAGGACCCCAGCAAATAAACACGTTTGTGGTTGGTCCCCTTGCTGTAGCCTCTGATCTGCCAGGTCTGCTGCAGAAGATGTGTACAAGGCCGTACTGATCTCATGAGATGTGTTGAACTTTATCTCCAGGTAATCATCTTGTTGTGTTTGGATGAGATAACTAATCACACTTTTTAATTAAAGAAATGTCACAGCTATAGAAAAATAAAGCTATTTGGAAATGGTGATTACTTTGCTGACAGTTTTCTGTGCTTAAGAAGGCTCATTCAAAACTTCCTGCACTGGCAAATATATGCTATTGAATGAAAGTGAATTTTGAGTAATTTCAGGCTGACTTCTTCCCAGGTACTTTTTCTTCTTTGTGGTCAAAAATTCTTGGTGAAATAGTTAGAGATGCAAAGCATAAATTTTGTATTAAACTTTTAAAGAGACAGCCAAATCACCTAAATTTTGGTTATTCCTTCCTATTAAAGTATATTGAAGGAAAAGCTGACATTATTAATGCAAAGATACGTTTCCAAAAGGGACAGTTCATATAGCTGAAAAACTGAAGCAGAGTCAAGAAGGTGCTAACTTGAGTTTACTCCCTGGGCTAACAGTAATTTCAAAGTTAACATATTCTGAAATGTTGCTTTGACAGCAATATTGGATTTAATTCTGCAATATACAATTAGAATTATCATTCCCTATGATATTTAAAATGCTGCCTTGAGTTTAGCATAGAAAGTCAGTATGGTTGAGTGTTTTTTCAAATGACATCTACTTCAGTAGTCGTTATGTGTGCAGTTTGTCTAGTGTTAACAGCATTCAAGTGTCTAAAATTAGGAATATATATTGCCGTAAGAAATAAGGAAACCACAACTTATATGCTTCACTCATTGCCTTTAATTTAGCATGGTGTTACTTCTGAGTGCCTTGCTTTTGTGGTTAGTTTGGTTAGAGTTCTTAATAATTGGAAGTATTTTGGCCCACGTTCTAAAGGTAAAATAAAAATTGATACTGTCACATTTCAGTTTGGTGGAGGAAATTGTCAGTTATCCAAATGTATGGAACTGGTAACTGGCCGATAGCTTGAAAATGGCTCTTAATTAGCAGGCTAAGTTTATAAAGATAGCCATGTAGTAATGAGGTAATTTTATATTTTCCTTTAAAATTGGCCTTGCTAATGGGAGGCTTTATGATGGCATCTGATAAAGGTAGGAGTGGAAAAAAATGGTTAGTGGAATGGATGGACACGTAAAAAGAGGCTTGTGTTTATGTAGCTGGAAAAAGTAGACTTAAAAATGTTGTAATAGAACAGCTATACTGATTGGGCTGAAGGAACAGAAGGAATTGAAGAATAAGGTTAGTAATTTGTTGCAGATAGGCAAAGTTCTAAACAGGATCAGAAGTTCTTAAGAGTGGGCTCTTAGACTTAGACAGAAAAGGTGAAAATAAATACTCTTGTACCCTTGCTGTTCCCAGTGCTTCTCCCTGTCAATGTGTTCTGATCTGGCTTCTAAGTTGTATCTGTTTCTAAGGCTAGAAAGGGTTAGTTAAGTTGTGCAGAGGCTTGCTGTCTGATATCGCACTTTTTCTGTCTCTGGATATCTGTAGTTACTTTCCTGTTCCCTGATTATTTACAGCTGATGTGAAAGATTTTCCTGAAGTAATGGGTATATGATGGAGTTTACTGTGCTCAGAACAGGGAACCTGTGGTCTGACTGGCTCCTGTGTGTTGAAGAGAGTTAAATGTAGGCTACACAACTTGAATTCCTCAGAAAGAGGTCGTACTTGTGTTCTTTAAAACATTTTTAGTTACTATGTATCTGCCTTACCCTCTAGCTTTTAGAGACATACCTGAATATAGACTCAATTAAATTCCTGTCCTTCAATGAAGTCCTTTGCTTAATGCGGAGCTGATGCTTGGAACATCAGGGCATCGGTCAGGATGCAAAATTAATTGCCTCTTGGGGATGGATAGTGCCATGTGGGCATCTGAAAGAACAGTGTCTCTTTCAAAAGCCTTCTGAAATGGTCAGCTTTGAAAATTAGGCACATCCTTATTATGTTAAGGAATACTGTTGTGGTTTGTGTTTTACTAAGTTCTATTAGGTTGATTGTTAAAGTGGTACATTCTCTTGTCCCCTATGTTTTCCCTAAGTTGGTTTCTCCCTAAGTTGTGTCCTCCCTTCCAGCTGCCTCCTCGCTTTGTTCCAGACGCTTTGCCCTGTGTGTCAAAGCAACCTGGCCCCTTTGCCCTGTCTGTTAACCTAAACCCTACCCATCATTCTAGAAAGTTCCCTGTCCCTCACCTCCAGGACCAGTCCCAGATTGGCCCCTCTCTCCTTCCCTTGCCCTGCTTGTGGCTTCCCTGAAAACCAGACCCTGAGAGTTACTCATTGGTTGTCTCATTGTGTCCACCCCTGTTTTGGGAAGTTTTAAAAACCCTTGCACAGCTGTGCTCGGGGTTTTGCTTGCCGATGTTCCCCTCAGCTCTCCTGTGCCGTGTACACCCTTCCCTCACCTCACCCAATAAACCTACTGGACAACACCGCAAGAGAGCCTGTCCTGCCTCCTTTATTTGATCCTTGTCACACCCCCAGGGGTCTCCAGTGCTGGGCATTTGGCTCAGAGGTTCCAGCCCAGGCAATACCCTGACCTGGTCGGTTCCCTACTCTTGCCATTGCCCCAGGACCATCTTGGAGCTAGCCTGGGCTCTGGAGGACAGTGGCAGAATATATTTGGATCTTGAATCCTGCTTAACACTTTCACTTTGTACCAACAAAAGCAAATAAATGCTTTATCTATGGAAGGTGACACAAGTTGAAAGAGGAGAGCAATAACTTCCTTACTTCCTGTCTTAGAGTAGTCTCCCTCCCCTCCACCTGCCCCCAAATAGGAGGAAAAAGCCCAAACCTGACATAAATGAAGGAGGGCATGTCGTTCCTAAACCAGTCAGTAATGGGTCAATCCACAGTAGCATTGTTTTAACGTGGCTAAGGCCCTGTTCTTTCCTTTGTATTGAATTCCTTCCTGTTTATGAACATTGTCTTTAAAGTACACTTATATCAGCTTGAATGGTAGGAACTTTGTGCTTATTGCTACAGTATGTATATTAATTAGTTGCTGCAGCTGTTTCAAGTAGGAAAAAAAAAGTTCTCAGGCACTGGCTGTGGGATAGCAAGTGTGTTTGTTAGCAGAGCTGCTACAATATTGTAGCTGCGTATGGAGGTGAAAGAAGGCAGAACTAGGGAGGAGCTCAAACTCAACTTGCCTTTGTATGCTCAATAGGAGGGGAAGATCCAGCAATTGGGCAGAACCGTGTTAGATGACATGGATCCAAACGTACAGCTATCAGTTAAATATCCCAGAGTTTCAAAGAAGTAACTGATGTATGTTAAGTAATCTGATGCACCTTTCATAGTCCCTCACATTGATTCAATTAATAGAGAAGATTAAGCTCCATTTGCTCAATTAAAGGAAACATGTAATTTTCAGTAATGCTTGAGCTAATATCCATATATTTCTGTGACTTGAACTTCAAAAACAAAAGTGGAGGTAGCTATTTTATACATTCTTTCTGACTAATTCCTGTGACTCATATTGGACTGGTTGTGGGCAAGCAGGGAAGGGAGAAGGCTGCGTTTTTTTCAATAATTGTGTTATTAAATTCATTGATGGTAGGCCAAGAATACTGATCACAAGGGTTGGTGCTGAATCAGAAGGAATACTTTAAATGGCGCTCTGTTGAACAGAGGCATAATTGCCCTCTCTTTGCCCTTCTGGGCTTATTGGATGGCTGAATTGCTCATTTCATACATGACTTTGAGTGTGACTGGAGCTGTGAATCAGTGTTTGTTGTAGTTTTGCATCTGGCTTATGGTCTGACTTCCCTTTTATGAGCTGGAGAGGCTGCCTCTGTTATTACTGTGCAGTGAAAATCCTCTTAAACTCTTTTCTCGTGAGTGGGTGAAAATGTTTGCCAAACACATGAATCAATAATTGCTTATTTGCCTCAGTGCTCCTTTTCAAAAGCTTCACTGTCCTTTTCTGTGTTTGCACAGATAATCAATGTCTGTCCCCACATGATAATTAACAGGGATAGATAACTTCGGGGCCCTTCCTTTACAAAGTTATCCTACAACTGTGCCTCTCTGAAATCTCTTATTCCATTTTTGACCTTTTGTCAAGGCTTTAATTGAAATGGCAATAGCTTACATGCAGTGAGAATTACTTGATGATTATTTTAGTTAAAGGTGTTTGCTAGTTTACCATGCTGCTGAAATGCCTGGAGTTCTGTGTGGGACAAAAAGAATATGTAAACTGTCAGAAGGCTATTAAAAACAAGATATACACTTATCTCAGTATGAGGAAAAACATTGCATGTAGCTTGACCTGGTAAGTTTCTGTGGCATGAAAATTCTGATTTATGTAGCCTGTTTCTAGAATTGAGAATATTCCAGGTGCCAGTTTCAGAAGATACAAACAACTTCCAAGTGCCTGCAGTTTGAGGAAGTCTCTAGCTGATTCAGATTACCATCCTGATGTGACCTTTGTCAAAAATAACCACAGTTAAGTAGTACATGCACAAACTGTCTATTCAGTAGAGTAAGGAAAAGACAAAACAATCTGTTTTAATGGATGATATTTGTTTGCTGTTTTAGATTTGCATTCTGTAGTGGGAAGGCAAGTTTTTAAAACTGTCTGTTTTACTTTGTTTGCTATTCAGGTCAGTGGCTTCTTAGTCCACTGGAGGACTGCAAGATAGACTTGAGCTGTTTGCACTGTTACAGATTAGTTGGGCTCCCTGTCACTGGGTGACTTACTTTGTTCCAGTTCTTGGCTTTGTCATCCAGTGAAAAACTACTCTTAGTGCCATAGTTTATGCCACTGAAAATCTGTTTTTTGGTACCACAGTTAACATGGATGATAGTCCAAAGCTTCAAACTGTATTGCTCTATAGCTTGACATAGATGAAGTGCCTGTACCTGCCTAAACCTTAAAGTGTGTTCAGATTGTTTGTATTTCAGTGATATGATCTAATGGTAACAATGTTTCTTCAGTGGACAAAAAGTAGGAGGAAAAGAGGACACTATCCCACATTCTGTAGACCTGAAACTATACAGAATCTGGTTATCTAGAGCCTCTTGTCTGTTCCCATTAGCAGTTTAGTTCAGATCAAAGTGTTCTTTTGGAGTGCTTCTCGATTGTCCCATTTCACAGTTCTTTGTTCGATGTGAAGCATCTCAGGCACACAAATAGAATTCCTTTCAGATGAAATTGAAAGGTATTACATACACCAGTTATAAATAAGTATTAAGTCCACAGAACCAGACAACAGCCAGTCAAAAGTAAAGCTTCATTCAAAATACATAGTTTGGCCACTGAAGTTTCTGCAACAGGATTTTGCTGTATTGACCCTCTTCTGTTGCACTGTACACCAAGCTCAAGTGTAGACTTAGCCTCTTAGCCAAGAGGGTCAGCAGCTAGGTCCTGAAAGTCAGCAAATGCTCTAATTAAGTAACAAAGACCCAACAGTGACAGTTAATTTACTGTATGAAATGAAGGATCACTCTAAAATATGGACTGTGCTTCAGAAACCTTTCTCAGTATCCAAATAGTCCTGGGACTGCAAGGATATGGAGAGCTGAAGGAAGGGAGGAGATGGCTGCTTAATTTACAGGCATGAGATGAGGAGCTGGTGTTGCATGTGGCACAGCAGCTGTTGTATTTGTGTTTTCTCCTGTGGCAAGGCACTTAGATTACCTGTCAGCACTGCCCTAATGCAGGTCATAGTTTTGTCTGGGGCCTGTGCGTCAACTTTTGAAGAATTCTGTGCGTCTAAAAAGCACAGGTTTATCACTAATGCTCTAGAGAGGGACAAATATTTGAGGTTCCTCTCTACCAAATGTGAGTGGATGGACAGTGTTTTCTTCCACACATTCAGTCCTAGAAAAAACATGGTTGAGGTGTGAATGGGATGATAACCATACATATCCTGCTTCTGTGTTGTAAACTACAAATTCTTTTGATGTGGAGCTGCCTAGAGCCAAGAAACAAGTAGATTGCTGTAGGAAGAGGACAGTCAGAAAGCAGTCATGTGAACTGACTCTATGATGCAGATAGGCTGGAGAAATCCTTCTCAGGCAAAAGCTGTTCCAAAGTTATTTATTCAGAAAGGAATTCAGAAATTAAATCATCAATAATTGAGCACTGGTAATACGTAATAAAAAATTCGAAATGTTATTGTAGAATTCACCATTAGTTGAAGTATCTTGCAACAGGTTGGAGAAGTATAACTTCCAGTGGATAATGTTATACATTCACCGTCCCTCTTCTGATGAGCATAAACTGTTAATTCCCAGCTTTTAGGTAAATTTTTGAGGGCTACTTGGCTTACTGTAAGACCCATCAGTGTAAGGCTTAGAGCTCAAGTAGCCTTGTTATAGCTAGAGTTTACTTATTTGCCCATCTTCCAAAATTTTCATTGCTGTAGTGAAGTTATCTGGAAGAATATTTTCTGAGGTTCCAACTGCTTGGTTACAGCATCTTTGCAGCTGGGTCCAGTTGTTAGTGGTTTATGGGTTTGAATGGTTTTGCTTTGGTGGAGGTGTTAGCACTCACTTTTGTCTTCTCTACGGGTGGCATCTGGAGCAGAAATATGTCAGGATAACTACAGGAGAAAATGTTGGAAACTGAATGTAATATGAAATTCTAGGCTACATTGATTGATTTTTATTAAAAATGCTGCTGTGCAGCCCTTGTACTTAATGAAGATGGGCTGAAGGGCTTAGTGAAGGTCACTGCTAGCAGTAAGGATTTGTTGAGATCCTGTCTCTTTAAGGGCTGCTGCCAACTTAAAGAAAACCTTCCAAGCCCTCCATTCTTTCGTTCTTTTGGCTGTTGATAGTGTTTGCATTGCCCAGGAGCAGGGATGGGAGACTGAGGTGAAAATTTGGATTTCCGAAGACCTACTGTGAGTGGTCATTTGCTTTTGCAGACTTGTCTGGAGAGATTGTGAGCTCTGGCAGATGAGCAAGACAATTTATTTTTAAATCTGTCATGAGTCGTAAGTTGATATTATCACACGAAAATAGAAAAACTCTTTTAAAAAAAGTGTATCTAGTATCTAAGGCTTGGATTGGTGACTTTAAACAAGTCTTCCAGTCCCTCCAAACTCTGGGTGTAGGCTTCATGTTTAGTTCTGGTGTAAGAAGACTTAACACTGAATTTGAAAAGTTACCAATGTCTCTGGTACTGTCAGTAACGTTGCCTGTCCATTCAGAATTAAATATCTGCTTGGCAATACATTTGCATCTTTCAAATTTGTGTGTAATGCATCTCTTACTACCTTGTGTGCAATGGCTTAATGGTGACATCCTTTTGCTAGAGGGTGGTATAAACCATGGTCCTCTAGTGACTCCTTAGGTGCTTGTACATTGATGCATCAAGAGCCAGCAGCCATCTGTTTCCTACTGGACTTTAAGCCTAGCCTGCCTGCTCTAAGGAGTTCTGGCCATACAGCTTCATTTCTTGAGAAGATGGATAAAGTAATGACATGGCTTAGTTGGTATTTGAGAAATACTTGTGTTAGTAAATTAGTTTGAATTTTATATAAGTACCACTAAATTGCATTTATGAAAAGAATCTTTATTATGTTTATGTAAAGATGACAGTATTATCAATGATTTTGTGGAATAAAAACTGAATGGCATACTTTCTTCATCCCAGAATCAGAGATGTTAAGGAACACGTACAAAGGAAGGAAGCAAACCTTGTTTTAGGAGGAGTTTCAATTTTACATTCCTTTCCTTAGTTGCATTTATAGGTTGACCTGCTGCTTTCATAAAGCTGTTCGTAGAATTCAACCTGGACTTGTGTGCGTTGTCTGACAGCAGTTTGAGGTGACAGAGAAATCCAGGCACATCTTTGCCTCCCCTTCCCAGGAAGAGGAAAAGGTTGTGAGCTCTTCAGGCAAGTGGCTTGTATGGGCAAACAAGCTTGGATCTTCTTCGGAAGAGAACATTCTCAGCCAGTCTGTTACTGCACCTCTTTGTTCAGAGAAAGTAAAATAGTATTTCTAAGGTGTGCTTCCAAGTGAAAGAAATCTGTGGCCTGAAAAGGGTACCTCAGCCTGCAATATATTCTGTCTTCCTTTTATGGCTCCTGGTGCCCTGAACTTGGGTGCATTTTCCTCTCCTGTAATGGGTACTTGTAAGGAGTTGTAGTCATTTGCGTGACTCTTATAATAGACCACTTGTAAAATCAAAATTGTCAGGCGTGATTGAAAACACTCCCTGCAGAGTCAGAATTGCTATATTTGGAATTGTTGTGTGGTAATTTTCTTCTCTCCTAGTACAGCCTCTTTCCCAACACTACCACTCCATTTTGCAGTCAGTACTATGGGGGCAGAGTCCCTTGTTGACAGAGTTATTGAATTCTGCAGATATGTATGTCAATATCAAGCAGGAGATCTCAGAAGAGGTTTTGCTGGAATATACAGAGCTCCTATGGGAATGTTGACTTAGGCTCAATTCTGCCTCTCCCAGGTGTAATTCCTGTTAGAGATTTTTAAGAATTCAGTGTTGTCCCTTTCAAAAGTACCCCTTATACCCAGTTGTGTATTTGACTAGCAAATTCACGTGATAAAAGGGCAAACATTGCTTTCATTGTTTTCATCTTAGTTATGAACACTCAAACGAGAGGGACAGTTGTTCCTCTAATTAGAATATTGTAGTTCTGTTTCCCAGGTAATAATAAAATTACTAAAACAATATTTTGGTCAGATTTCATTTTAGATGATAAACTGTGGACATGAGTTATCACAGAATGCTAATTATTTCATGGTATGGTGTTTGGCTGGTGTTCTGACAGGCGCTGCTAACTATGAAACTTGTTATTAGCAGGTGAAATTCCTGTCTGTAAACGTTTTTGAAATGTCTTCAGGTACAGAAACATGAAGAACTATTGTTCCTCCAGGCCAAACCAAATGTTTATTTGTCCCACTATCCTGCCGCTGCCAGTGACAAAATCAAATCCCCAGGAAACACCCCACAAGGATGGGATAAATGTCTGTGAAGCTTCTTCACTCTCTAACCTCAGCATGCAACTGGGTCTTCCATAGCTAAATTAGATTTCTGTACTTTCAGTGACCTGTGGAATTTTACTTTTCTACCAACTTGCTCAGTGTCCCCTTGGGCTTTTATATGCTTTTATATTTTGAAAATCTGGTGGTGCACGTCATTTTAACCATCTTCAGGTGTAGTTTTGAGCCTGCTGCCTTCTAGTTTTCTTTGAGAGAAAACTCTTGTGTTGAAAGAGTTTGCAAACAATTAGCCCTGACCAAGCCATCATGATCTTGTAAACCTTTGTCATGTTCCTATGCTTTTCCATGCTGGAGTCTTACTCTGTTTAGCCACTTGTCATGCAGATGAATTAAAATCCATACCTCTGATCATCTTGTTGGTCCTTGTCTGAACTTGCTGCAACTGGTCATGTCCGTCCTGTGCTGGAGTCTCAGAGCTGCATGCAGCACTCCAGGTGGGGTCTCAGCAGAGCAGTGGCAGAATCCCCTCCCTCTTCCTGCTTCCTGTGCTGCCTTGTGTGCAGCTCAGGACACGTTTGGCTCTCTGGGCTGTGATTGCTCATGGCTGGGTCATGTCCAGCCTCACCAGCACCCCCAAATCCTTCTGGGCAGGGCTGCTCTGATCTGTTCACCCGCCAGCCTGGGTTGGTACCAGGATTTACTCCAACCCATGTGCAGAACCTTGCCCTTGGTCTTGATAAACCTCATGAGATTCCCATGGGAACACTTCTTGAGCTTGTCCAGGTCCCTCTGGATCCCATCCCATCCTTGCGGTGAGTCAACCGCAACACTCAGCTTGGTGTCATCTGCAAATTTGCTGAGGGTGCACTCAATCTCTTTGATTAATTTTATTTATCCCTGTTGCTCTTTGTTGAACTTTCTTAGGTTTTTCTACCTTCTCTTCAAGAAGGTGGAATTAGATTCTGTTGAAAAAGTAAGCGTATAGCAACTTTTACACAGTTGTGTAATGTTTTGAGTGTCATTTTCTCTTACTGTGCAATTAATTCTGAGCATTTAATCTTTTTCTTTAATGTCCTTCTCTCCCTATATGGGTGCTTTTGTTTTTGTCTTTATTGAGCGTATCTTTGAAGATACAGTTACCAGAATACATAGTTGGCTTGTATATCACGCTGATGCCGCTACCACATCAGAGCCAATGTAGTTTAGGCATTAGATGCAGAGTTAAACAACATCCCCTTGTAAGGAAAGTTTAATATTGATAGGACAGTTGTCATGAAAGTAGTGAAAGTGTTCATGACCTTGAATTGCCTGATAATGGGCAATGAGCCTCAGGTCTAGGACCATCTTGAAATTAGGTTTTAAATCTTTAAATGCAAGATGGTTTATTTCTAGTCTCTACAAATCCTCTCTCTCATTAACTTCAGTTCTAAATTATTGACCTTGAGAAACTTTTGTGAGTCGAGTATGAGATTTTATTTGCAGAGGAGTAGTGTGGGTATTCACTCCTTTTGCATAATACCTCTAACATAGACTGATTGCCTTGTTTAGTGTGCTTTTACTGGGTGCAAGATATTACATCTGTTGGTGGAGTCAATTAAAAAGGTGATGGTGTTAGTGATTGTAGAAATATAAGGTTTTGTTTCATTCTAAAATAAGCTTATTCATTCATTGTAACAACAAAAAGAAAATATAAAATCTTACATACAAAGACAGCTCTTGTTGTTTAATTTGTTGTTGACCAATGCTGTCATAATTTTTTCTTTGTGTTTGAGTGAGCCCCTGTGCCTGGTGACATGTGCATATGACAATGCGATTAATATTGGCCTTGGAAGTGGATGTTGTATTTAAGCTCTGATACCAGTACACAGTGCTGAAATTGTTGTAGATGGCCTGAGCTTCAAGAAAGATGTTCTGTAAAACTTGGGTATATTCATGGTATCACAGGTCACTTCATTGCTGAGACTGAATGGAGCTTTTGTGAGTACTGGCATTTATGCATGAAAATATATGTAAATATGTGGACATATTTGAGGAATTATTATGCATTTAATAAAGTAGTAGTTTAGTCCAGTCCATTTCAACTTGGAAGTTTTTCCCATTCTATTTCATTTTTCTCCCATTGAGATAACTCCTTGAAAGGAGTTCGAATGCCAAACCTTTTTGGTGAAGCCAAATGTATGTGGAATGGTTCAGAGGAGAGCAGCACAGGGGCTGTGCTGGCCATTCTTTGGTAGCTAGAGCCAGTTCTAAGAAAGCTTACAATTTGTTTTGTTGGAAGAACCAAGAGCTGATGTTGCACACAAATTCCACTTGTAGATAATGCTTTGTACTGCAAAGATGTGAAAATAGAGTTCTTTCCAAGGGATAATAAAATGAGACAATCCTATAATCATATTAGAGTTTATGCTCTGTGTATTATTCATCTTAGCCAAATAAAGCTTTCTCTGCAAGAGTTGAATTAACTGGTTATTATTTGAGGAACTTGGTATTTACAACAATAAAGAATGATAGAGATGATCACTATTTCATAATTTGAGAATTCTTGTAGTAGTTTATGATAGTGTAATTGTACCGATATCTGTAAATATATTTTAAGATAAATTGTCCTCTAAATGCCCTTAAAATACAAGTTATAGGAGAGAAGCAAAAGCACCTATAATCTTCTAGACTTCTCCAATTACTATAGCCTCTAGGCAGTGCAACCTATATTCAGTTTAGTCCTTCAAAGTTATTTCTGCAGCCTAATGATGTCTTAAAATACCAATGAATTGAGTTTTAATAATCCTTATACTATTGTTCTTACATAGAAGAGAAGCCAAGAAATCTCTTAAAAGTTCTCATCCAAATCCAAGTTTTTCTATACATAACACCTGCATTTAGTGATAAAATGACAGTGCTTAACAGTTAGCTGCAGATAGTTAAAATTCAAAGCTAAGTTTTTGGTCTCTTTTTTTAGTCAAATACGTTACTAGCTTTAGAAAATGCTGCATCTTTAACTATATAATACAAAGCCAGTAAACCTTGTAAACTAGTAGTAATGTGGATTTAAATTGGAGGGGGAGTGGTCTTTTTCACAGTAAACAAAGTGTACAGGTTATATGGAATTCCAGGATTGTAATACTGTAAAATAATTCAGAATGCATGCATACTACACTGTTTCATGCTTTTATCCTGAATGTTGGATAATGTGGCTTACGTTTTATGAGGAAGATGCAAATAACTAGCTGTTTCTATTTTTAAATACTTGTTCACAAAGAACTTAAAAAAATTCCATTTTTATCTTTAATCATACTGTGGTCCTCATAAAGTAAGCTTAATACCAAAGCTACTGTTCTGTTTGCAGAGGAATCTATTTGGATTGAGTGTGAATGCACATAACTACAGAAAGGGAAATGCCATCTCTTTGCTTCTGTGCATGTTAGGAAAGCTACTGGTTCTGTAAATGAGAGTAGTCAAGACATAGTTTAGATTAGTGCCTACCAGGCTTGTGGCTTAACTTGCCCAAGACTGCTTTTCTTAGGAAGTATTTTTTGCTGATACTAGTTGGATTTCTGTGTTCCTCCTAGTAATAAATCCTACAAAAACTTCTGTATACTCCTGCTGAAATGTGAATCAACCCAAAGAGATGATTTTAACTTTCATTAAAAAGCACTTGAATCCTGAATTTAAAATAGACAGGTGTCATTAACTAGCACAGTTAAAAAGGAGTCTGTTGTATTTATTAATTGATTATGGGTGTTTTTCTTAAATATTTTACTTTGAGCTTGTAATAGTATCTGTAGATGAGTAGGATTTAGCAAGAGTAAACACAGTGTTAGTTTATTTCAAATCCCCTTTGCTGAAGTTGTTATAAGAAGGGTTTTAGCTAATTAGATATGCCAAATAACTCAAAAATAGTGCAAGAAATGTCCAGTTAGAGTCAGTGGTACCAAGCGTTCTTTTCAAATGCCTTCAAAGTGAGTTGTTCCCAGAACTTCCAGAGTGAAGGTGCTTTTTTAAGTAGTACAGCAATTGTTCATACAAGTCATATATAAAGGTTGGTTTGTTTGGAGGAGCCACACGCCACCCTCAGCCCCCAGTTTCCAGTATTGAGGGAGGGTGGTGGGTGTGTGTATGTGTGATTTTATTTTTGAAATTATTCAGAAACAAGTATGTAGCTTCTCAGAGAACCTTGAGTAAAAACTTGGTGTATGTGGAGTTCAACATAAACAGTTATTTTGGATGTTATTTCAGTATCAGAACTACTGATTATATCTTCATTCTCACAGCACACTGGCATCCTCTCAGTCAGGCTTTAGCTGTTATTTGAACTTCTTAGTTGCCCCTAACTGCACTTTGTGAAAATTTAAGCAGCTTTATTTAAATTAAATATTAAATTTTAAATACCAAATGAAGTTAGTCATTAGTTGACATGCTTGAGTCTTCTCCAGGGACAACAGGCAGTGTTGTAATAATGTATTTGCTAGTTCTATTTGGTGAAAAGTAATCAAGTGACTAAAAGGCTGTTATTGATTAAGTGCAATGTATATAGACCAATTTGATTGCTATTTAATTAATGTCTCTGCTGTTTATAAAGCATGGTCTGTTACTGGGGAGTGTCCTAAACATGGTTCTGCCATGTGTCATGACAGACACTTCTCTGTGGCTTGAAGGAAAGACCGTCACTTTTGAATTGCTCAAGCAGGGGAGAATGGGAACATAGCAGAGGTCTCAGAACAATTCCAGAAGTTGGATTGTTTAGTGAAGTGGACTAAATGCTCAGTTTTTAAATGTTGTCAGCCTTAAAATTGGGATCTGAAGGAACAAATTCATATTGAAAATGTAGATCCCCAAAGGGGAGAGGAGCAAAACCCACTAGCATGAAGATGCAGAACTGTGCAGTTGGATGTTCTGCTTAGTTATGTAACAGGACTTTTAGCTTGGATATTCCATGGGCATACCAAAAGCTTGTAAAAGTTAGGATTAGATAAGAGTGTATCTTTATTTTTACTAATAAGTAATGGCCTGAACATTTCTCTGAATCAAAAAATAGTGTTATTTTTATGATCTGTTACTGGATGTTCCATGTTACAGGGTGAAACACCTGAAATTTCTCTATGGATTTTTTGCTTTAATCATATAAAATAGAGCCAGGCACTAATATTATTTAATCATGTTTATATTAGTTTACATCTACTGACACAAGTTCATGGTAGCATTGTCACATTAAAAAACGGAAATGAACAAACAAAAACAAAGCTGTGTTGTGTGTATTGGAGTTATAAACTTACCTTCTTTCATCTTCCTAGATGTAAAAAAATTAGGACATTCTTAGTATTTGTCCTTGATCTTACTGCCTGGGATGTTAGCAGTGGATGTAGCAATGGACGTAATAGTGGTTTAGTGCAGTCTGTCTGGCAATAGCAGTGCTGTAGCTGACACACAAATAACACTGCTGAGTGAGTAAGATCTCATTTAATGGAAGTGACTTAGTCCCCCAAATTTGCCCTAGGGTTTGGATTTGTAGCAAAAATGTTGGTTTCTTAGAGCTGTTGTAGTTGGAACAAGAACTGCTCTTACTGAAAACTCAAACCTAAAAAAAAAAGTGTTTTGTAATGAAGTTTTTAAACCATTTGATAACTTCAGTGTTTAAAATGTTACAAATAGTTTCTGTTACTTTTAAGGTAATCTTATTCTTAAGTACAATAAAATTATTGTCCTAAACATGAAGATCCAAAACAGAAATTGCTTAGGAGCACATGAGAGAAATTGCATCCCAGTAAAAAAAAAATTCACTTTCTAATTATTTCCTCTTGTTGGCTTAGCTAAAATATGTGTTCTACTAAGAAGCATATATATACTTAACATAAATAAAAACAAACTGTCCATAGCTAAGAACTTCAGTAAATTGAGCATAAATAAATGTGAGTTTCAATTGCTTTTCCAAATATTCAGTTTTAAGACAGACTGCATGAAGAAATGAAAATTACTTAAACATCCACCTAGATGTGTTGGATTTCTAAGTTAATTAATCTTCAGTGATTCCATATGTAATGGGAAAAACATTAAACCTCAGCAACTGGTGTTTAACCACTGTATGATTTGACAAGTATTTAGCAGGTAGTGTTCAGTGTTGTTAGAGAGTTTGTTGTTCTTTTGGGGAACTTGAAAGTTGAGGCAAAACCCAGGATACACTTAGAATATACTGCAAGAGATACTTTTCTCTGTAAACAGTCAGTACTTTTGAAATAAATTGAGGGTTATTTACTGCACCAGGAATACCTGTTTGTGATGTTCTATGGTAAATGACTTAGTTAAATTAAAATTAAAAATTCTATTTAGGAATCAAAATACTTACTGAAAAGAAGTAATTCCTTTAAAGCACAGAATCAGGGTTTCTTTACATCACTGGAAATTCTGCAGATTTTTAATGTCTTACCTGTATTTTTCATTGACAGACTTAAATGTTCACAATACTGACATTCTGCTTGGTAAAGTTTTAAAACATGTTTGCAAGTGCTTGAATCTAACAGTTCTGAAAAAAATAACAAGTGTGCAGAATTGTTTTGTAAAATCAAATCCATACTTTTAGAGGAGATGAGTACAGTGTAAGATTCTGAAGTGATTTTTGTTCTTGTTTTAGGATTTTTTTTAATATAGATTCACAAACATATGAATTGAGATCAGTGCAGCGACAATATTGAAGTAACATGTAACTGAAAGCTAGGGTGATTACTATTTAAGGAAGAATTCTAGTATGTTAAATGTCAATTTGAACAGCTCCAGATGGCATGGGGGAAGAAGAGCCAAACTTGTGTGTGACAGCATTTGGTCAATCTTTGAGCAAAGAATACGAAACGTATTAGAAGGATTTTTGTTAGGAATTAGTACAGGTAAAATGAGATTTTACAGGTAAAATGAGGGCATTTTAATGATTACTTTTAAAAAACCCAACTTTTCTCAAACTGAACCATTTGGACTTCATGGTACTAGAGTGAGGAATGCTTGTCATTGACTTGTCAAACATTGGCAGCTTTTTGAGTAGCTGTTGGAAGAATAAGGAAATAAGTACAAATTTGTAGCAGTCCTTGGTGGTTCATAGCCAGAGAAAAATAATGATATACTAAAAAAACAAAAAATAGTGTTACTGCAGTTGGTTAATAATATCTTTGAATTGCTCAGTCCTGGCCTGTGATCACAGTATTAGCTATGAAATGAAAGTACTGGGAATATCAGAGTTGCCAGGCTGCTCAAGTTGAGCTGAGTCAGTCACCTGCTATTTTATGAGCTATAGAAAGTAGGTGATGAGGTGCTTCAAAAAGAATAGTTACTAGTGCTTATAGGGATATTTTGGTAGCTCTTATTTCTCTGTAGTAACTCTGTGGTCAGATAAAATGAAATGTCAAAGCAGTAGGTCCCCAATTTTACACTGCTTCCAAGCATGCTAGCTCTTTTCCATCCAATATCACCTGGGGAAAGTACACATCTAAGTCCAGGCATTCCTTGCCAAGGTGCTGTTCTTTGTCTTGAGCTAGTAAAGTAAGAGCATGGGATCCATGGTTGGTAGTGGTTTTTTTTCTTTGTTTTTTTTTTCTGCTTTAAAGTCCAGTAATTTCTAGGAAACACAAAAACTACTCAGTTGTTCAGAAAGTTATAGGTCAGATGTAATAGAGCTAGCAAGGACGTAGGTAAGGGAAAAATGGGAGAGGAAGGGGCTTAAATTCTGCAAGAGACATTTAGATGTCTAAGTGAATAATTCCTTGCTGCTCATGGGTAAAAGATATACTGCCTTCTCCTGCCTGGATTTTCAATTTGTAGCTTAAATGTGCAGTTTTGTGGCAGGGTCAATATGAAAATATTGATGAGGTTGACTCAGTTCAAATCACCTGTCTTATTTCCTTAGGATTTAAAATCTAATTTTGAGATTGTAGTAGTATACCGAGTACAGATTGTGGAGAGTAATATATGCAGGTGACCTGTTGGTTGCACAGACACTTGAGGAAGAGCTTCATGTTAATGTTACTGTTAAGAAATACTCTCCATGTGCAGGCAGGACAAATGCTGTGGAGAAGAGGTGTTTTGACTGGAGCAGTGGAGAGTCAGCTGCACATTCTCAGGAGTTTTAAGAATTGGAACCTTGCAGGCTTTTAGGTGTTTCTGATAATTTGATTAAAATTTTAACTGACTTAAACTAATAACGAGTTCTTTCTGTTTGATAAGCTCTTCCTTGTATCTTTGGTTAAATATAAAATAAAGGAGGGAAATTTAAGCACAAATACTTGTTGGTTTGGCACACTGAGTAATGAAAGTATAGATCTGATAGTAGGATGTTAGAATGATTTTTTAAACAATTTGTTCAATCAAAAAGCAAAGGCCATAATTTAGCTTGGTGGGTGTTAATTTAAGCCCCATGCTCTCTTCCTCACCTTATGCAGAAATTCATAGTGCTTGGTACAAAACACATGAGATTGCTTCATATAGAGGGAGTGACTTTTGGTAAGGATGCTTTATGGAATTATTTTGAATAATAATAACACAGAGTGTTGTGTCTCTTGACTTGAACATTAACTCATTCAAGCTGGACATGGTAGTGGCTTTTGGAATTGTTACGAAGTACCCACTGCAGCCACAGAAGTAATGCAGAGACAGACCTTTTGAGTTGTCATTGGAGATACAAGTTGTCATTGGAGATACAAATACAACTTGACTGTCACTATGTAGGTGTGAAGCAGTGCAAAGGAAGTAGCTAGTTTTTTTAGAACCAGGAAAAAAGGTAAGAGATTGTTGGTAAGGAGTTATATTGTTATTTGTAGCCAAATAGCTAGCATTTTGGTTTAAAAATTATGAGTCCTGCATCCCTTGTCGTGAGACAGTCTTTTGCCCACCTCTGAATTATGTTGCTTTTGATTGTGTCAGCAGAAGATTGAAGATTATTGCTAGGAGCTATTAGAGCTCTCTTGAGTAGTAAGCTTGCTCATAGTTCAAATCTGCTTTTGAAATAATACAAGTTACTGGTATTGGTGGTAATCCGCACTCAAGAGGGTCAGTAGTATTATCAAGGCCCTTATCAATGCTTTCCAAGGGTATTTGGTATGATTGGGAGGTTTCTTATCTTGTGGAGTGGTGTTAAGAATGTGCAAATTGCATTATGGCCCAAGCTACTGGGAGTAGTGATGGTACACCCAGGTTCTGTCTGATGCAAGCACACTGGAGCTGAAGATGCTGTGTGCTATACTCATAGCTAGTGGCTTCATGGGAAGGGAGGAGAAATGTGTGGATTGTGTTGTGAAATACATGGTCAGCTCATTGCTTTACTGTTACATAGTCAGATGCTTGTAGAATCAAATTATATAAGGTAGCCTTTTGATTAATGATATTCAGTATACACTAACCTTGATTGTTTCTTTTTTTTTTCACCTATATCTTTCCATTGTGGTAGTCTGGTCATGAAATGAAAGTTTATGCCAGAGTAACCCTCTAGAAGGGCTTAGCAAGGGATGAAGTAACCCCTATAAAATTAAGATTTGAGTTGGAGTAGTAAGGTGCTTACACAGTGGCTATTTTACATCTAGGAGAATTTTATTTGTTCTTGTTTATAAAATTTCTCAGCAACAACAAACTTAGGGGGTACTGTGGCACTTTGAAACTCATTGAGATCTCAACAGATGTGAGGCTGATCCTGTACTAATTAGCATGGTTTGTTTCCATTCATGTGGTGTCTTCGCACAAGATACTCGGTCCAAGACCACAGGGTTAACAGCAAAGCTGGGTTTTGAATGGAATTTGCTGTGGTCTGTAAGCTGTCATCAGATAGGCATTTCATAACTTAAAAAGGCTGATATTTCTGAATCTAAGATGACCCTTGAAATAACTGAGCACTGTCTCTGTGATGATGTGTTTATTTCATCCATTCTTCTCCAGAACTTGATGGTGCTGGTTCAGAGCTGGTTCTCTCACCTGTGACACAGTTGACCTGCAATCCCCAGTAACTCATACACAGTGATGTAAATTACTGTGATTTAGAAACTGATGGTTGGCACAGAAAGTGGGAGAATGAGTTAAGGCAGCTGTCTTCCTTTGTTTGCTCTTATCAAAACCTGTGAATGTCTTCTAGAAGGGTTCTAAGAGAACTGACCAAGTGACAAGCTGGGAAGCATTTGTAGGTAGAAGCTGCATGTAGTTTGGAAGACCAAAACCAGAAAATGCTCAGTGACAGTCTGTGGAAGCAAATTAAAATTTTAATCTTATATCTTAAAATGACTGTGATTTCTAATGTGAAAATACAGTGCAAATCAGACGTCACTTTGAAAAATACTTAATTTAAGTGGCTGAGTAGAGTTGGAGCATATGGCTTGTTGTGGAAGTGTTACCTCATCGACTTCGGGTTTTGTGTTTGGTGACAGTACACAGAGATATATCAGGTCTGAGTTACTGGCAAACAGCATGTTAGAACTGAGTGAAACGTTTTCTACAATCCAAAGAGAAGGCAATCTTCAGCAGCTACAGGTTTACTGAATTTTGTTAGACAATGGAAATGTAACTTTGGTGTTGGGGGCAGGGGGGAAGCTATGCATTTCTTAGGTACAAAAAGTCCTCTATCTGAGATCCTTGTGTCAGCAGCATGCACAGTCCAGGCACAGCTGTTGGTGTTCTGGCTGAAGATAGCATCTCCTGCTTCTTAATGCATGGTGTCCATAAACCTGGAAACCAACTGGGCACTTCAACAGCTAAAGGGGAGTATTTGGAGTAAAAAATGCATCTGGGCTGTTATCAGTTTAGAAACTACTGCAGTACCAGTGTGTGGGGAGTAGTTTTCAGTGGCTCAGTGACAAGAAAGTCAGCTTTTCTAATCTTGCAATTGAAATCTTAACAGAGCAGAAAAACTGCTAGCAAGTGGGTAAAAATGGTTTAAATTTTTAGCATTTATTCTTGTAAAACGGTAGCAGATAGTTGAAAAATGGTAAAGGGTTTCATCTCTTAGTTTTAAAGGTGTGTAGGAAGCAGGTGCATTGTCTTCTTGTAGATAGTTTGGCTAATTGGAGGTGCTTTAGATTGACTAGCAGCCTTCCTTGTTCAAGTGGAACTAAGGATTTGGCAGTGTGATTGAGAAAACTTTTTATACTTCAGGGCTTTGAGAAGCCTTCCTCTCTTAAATGACTTGATTACAGACAACTGTAAGAACTAGTTAGCCATGTATCAGTTCTTCATTGCTAGGATAAGGTAACTTCTAGCTATTTAGAGCGTACAACAGAGTGACTTGCTTGGTTTATTTGCTGAGTACCCTTAAAACAGAGTCCTCAAGGAATGCTTCCTTAAATGAGTTGCCTCAAGCTTATCATTTCAATGCATTACTATTGCTATTACATATTGCTATTTTTACAGGGGAACTTGCAGGGTTTTAGCGGAAGATGTTTGTAGGAGCACTTCCTCCTTATTCCCTGCTGTTTGGATTTGTTTTAAATTTTCTGTTCTTGGTGTTATCACTGAATCATGATAGTGATTTTTGCTAAGACAAGTTAGGTGGTTTTGGAGTTGGTTTTCATTTTTTTTTTTTTTTTTTTGCCTTGTACAGGGCATGAGACTGAAATTCCTACAAAGAAAGATTTTGTTTAAATAGATACACTTGCCAGGACAAAATGAGAGTTGTTGAATTGTAGTATAGGGTTGTCTCATTCACATTCAATGATGAAACGGCAGCAGAAATAAGCACAAGATAAATTTTATATTTCTCATAAATGAAACTCCAAACAAACAACCATTGTCACTTGAATTTCTGGCTTTACATTATGTCCCTAGAATACACAACTGAAATGGAAATTTCTTAATTAAATTAAGACCAAAACTATAATTTATTGTAATGGAAGAGAAATCTGAGTATGTTATGCAAAGAGTATTTTTAGAATTGGTTGATTCTAAAAAGCTGTCCGTTTTTTTCTACATTAAGATTATTTTAGTCTGAAGAAGAAAGTAATGCTGTATTAGAGAACAAACCTGATGTACTACTCATATTGTTGCACTTAAAAGTATTTTTTGCTGTTGCACCAAGATATGTCCTTTCCTCCAGTGAGGAGGTCTTCTCACAGATTTATTATAAGGTGTGTAAGGAATTTCAGTTTTGATGTAAATAAGAAGATATTCTGAAATGTTTCTACTCAGCCCTTCTGAAAAAAGAAATTGTACATGTGAAGCAGAAGAATACAAGTCTGAGGTGAAATATTATCTTGCATAGTAACTTGTAAATAGAGGCAAACTGGAGAAATATGGGAGTGCCTGTCAAATACTGAAAATACTACTTTGTGAGCCTAAGGCTAGCTTAAAACATGTGGCAGAAACAAACCACAATCAGAAATACCCCAAATGATCACCAGTTTACAACCTAGCTTTCTTTAGCATCGCACAAAATATTGCTGAGCAGCAAGAGTTCTGTAAAGGCCTGGCTCAACATTTGCCATCTGCTCTCACCCCAACACCTTCAGTTTCCATGTACCCCCTTCATGCTTGACCTCTTCTGCCTCTCCTCAGGTACTTCACCTGCCCTGCCCCACACATCCATCTGCTTCCACTGCACTTTCTTCTCTTGCCTGGATGGAGCCTGGATGGACCTGCAGCCCTTGCCGCAGCTACTCCTGTTTGTCTTCCTGGTGCTGCACAGGAGTGCAGCAGCTGGGAATGGGAACTGTGAATGGGGATGGGAAGAAGGAGGTGGCTGCGCTGGTCACAGAGGGGTGCTGCATTCTTTTCCTGTCACTTTCTGCCTCCTGGCTCTCTCTCCATCTTGAGGGGGACAACTTCTGCTGTGCCTCTCCTCTCAGTGTGACAAAGCATTTAGCACTGGGGGGCTGCATTGTGGCACAGGGGATACTGTGTAGGTAAAAGGACTGGAGGGATCTGCTGGTGATCACACAACTGGTGGTGATGGAGAGCATCCATCAGAGGTGCTCCAGGGGGATTGCACAGCGTGTGGCCTTGTGATGTGCCACCTTGGTGTAATGCTGAAAAAAAACAGGGAAAGCATGTAGCCCTAGATTTTATACCTTTTCTTCTCTTAACATAGGTCTTGAAAGATTCTTCTTTACACTTTGTTGTATTAAGTTTCTTACAACACATTGAAAACTTACTTGCAAATCTTCCCAGTACTTCCTGGTTTAAATGTGGTGTTCTAAAGTTGTATGCTGCTTGGCTCTTTGATGACCTGCATTTAGATAGTGTTTCTGTGATGAGTTTCTCTAGCCTCTGGTCATCTACTCTTATCTTTTGTAGCACTTTTTTAAAGTCTTGCAGGAATAAAAGGAATCTTTACAATTTTTCATTGCTACTTGAGGAATAAATAGTTTAAATAATATTTATAAAGGTTTCTGCTGATTAGTAATTATTATATCTTTGTACCAGAAATACATAGTTCCAAAAATTATTCTGTAACTATCATAAGTTGAATACTTGCAGTCATTTGCCAAGGAGAGCTGTAAGTGAATTTTAAGCATTGTTTTTGGATTATTGTTAAGCATCCTAGCTGAAGTCACTTGCAGGGAAAAGCATTCCAAAAGCCTTCTTTTGTGACACTCGCAGGAAAGCTGTTGGAAGGATTTGGTTAGCATAGGAGACAAGAGTGTAGCCCCAATTAAACCAGCTCTCCTAATTTAGGGTGGCAAGAAGTCTTAAAGCTGATTTGGCACTCAGCAGAAAGAGCCTGCTGAGAAAGAGGATAAAAAGGATCTTCACCTTAGGCTGTAATTCAGTTTGCAATTCAGAAAAAGTGCCAGATTGAGCTTCCTGGCTACTCATGCTGGTTCCTATGCATGCTGGATTTGAACAAAACTGAGTCAGTATAAGACCTTCCCCCGCACCCCCATCTTTTCAGCAGATTACTCTTTGGCTGGATCAGTTCCCTGCTGCTTTTCATCATGCAGCTGCACAAATACTTCTGTTGGCACAACAGTGGGAGTAGTGTAGGGCCAGGAATGAGCTGTTACGAACATGGCCCCTTTGGCTCAGGTTGGAGATCCATCAGCCGAAGTCTGCATCTTCACTCTGTTTAAGTAGAGGAAAAGTCTCATGGTAAGGCTCATGTGAAGGCTTCACTTCCAGGTCTAGAGGGCTGTGTGAGTACCTTGCACAGGTTTCTAAGATATCCATGTATGTCAGTTGAATCTCATTTTAGGTGGAGGTGGCTGGACATCTGAAAATGCCATACTGTGTTGATGATTCTAGTGTGACTTGATAATAGTTGAGATGCTCTCTGTAAGCATTGCTGCAGCCCTTGAATAAAACTATCTGTGGCATGCAGAAGGTATTTTTGATTCCATCTGCAAAATGTCCACAGATGCTCTTAGTTCCTCTGTATCTACAGAGGAGAATAGCTGAAGATAGAACATTGGCTTCGTTTGGGTGCTTTCATTCTGCTTATGTAGTGAAAATGGAATTGTTTAATTGTGTGGAAAGCTTAGCTTGTCTGAGCATTGAGGAGAGTAGAGGCTGTGGGATTGGAGCACTGTTGAGTGAGACAAATTTCTTCTTGCTGTAAAAGTCTTCGTAAGCCATACTCGTTAGGGTGAGATCTTCAGAGTAAGTTCAGTTAAACACGCAAGCCATTACTTTATCAAATGATGCATTTAGGTAAGATTTCTTGATAATTGATGTCTCCAGTAATCGTAACAATGACAACTGGCTTTAATTTCTTTCTGCACCGTTGGTGTCCCAGCTGTGTTCCCATTTTGTTCCTTAAGGCTGGTAGGGCTTTTAATAGGCGTTTTACACTTTCTCTGTTAGCATATTCTTTCTTTTTTCAGTAACTAATGAGTGGAGATACTTAAAGGGATGAAGCAAACGCCAAAACACATCAGTTTGTCAGTGGGCTGAATATGGTAAAAGTAACATGAGAGCACAAGACTGAGAAATGGAAAGTAATACTAGGGCATCTGACAATTCAGTATCATCAGATCGAGTGCAAGTAATATGTAACATGCAATTGGCAGGAACAGGTTGGTCAGGTACCCAGTGAGGAGGCATCTTGCAAAAAACTGTTTCCAAAAAGTCACTTGTGATGTTCAAAATGGCATGTTTAATTGCTTGTTGATGACTGGATTGTTTTTCACCTCTTTAGCTCGTGCTTAGGAGCTCCCTGAGAGCCAGTAGTTGTGACACTTCTACTTGCTTTGCTCTCAAAGGGCATTAACTTTCTGAAAGTAGATTTTACAAAGAATGTTCCATGTAAATTTTAAGTGGACTCTTGAACGGTATCCCTACAGTGATGCAAGATGTATTTTAAGAGACTGACTCACTTTTGAAATGCTGCCAACAATGATGATCTGAGTAATATTATGAGTTAGAAAATAATGTCTACAGGGACAAGTAATAGCAGAGAAATTTTTTTCCCTGTAAAATCTATCTCAGATAAGTTGTGTGTTGTCTGAGGCTCTATTTCTTCTTAAAGAAGAAAACCAAGGGGTTTTTCCTAGGATTTTTTCCCCCAAAGAGATTTCAGTGGTTTTTTTCTGTTGTTGTTGTTTGTTTGGGGTTTTTTTTGTTAGTTAGTTTTTTTGTTTGTTTTTATTTGTTTTTCAAACAGTATGGAAAAGTAAGAAAAAAAATTCTCTTTTACTTAAGAAACCCCACTTGTAAACACAGTTTAAGCAGACTAAAGTGTTTCAGATGAAAACTAATATGGAAGCTACTCAAGCCAGTGCATGAAACAAAAAAGTAAAGTGATGTCAGTTAAGCTTAATTGTGAAATTTAGCTCAGATTTTGCATTTCTGTGAGGCTGAAGTGGAAGTGGAAAACAGTTTTATTTTTCATGTTTTGTATTGAAGCAGAAGCATAACTAATACTACCATTGCCAGCTACTACCAGCATAACTACCACTGTGTGCAGTTTTGGCTGTTCATCCTCTCAAAGTACTGGCCTTCTTCATTCTCCTGTGCTCTGGGCTGATGCAGTTTGTAGCTCCCATGTTGTTGAATGCTATGGGAGAGAAATACACAAAGTTTTGGCTTTGTGGCTTATCCAGTGTATGATTCATAGACAGTTCTTTTGGCTGTAAGGCTTTATTTTCAGTTCAGAATTAGAAAAGGAGAAGACTTTGGTGCTGTACTTTGTGACCCAGAACTGTACCCTAGTTCTTATTAATAAAAAGGAGAGCTGGGACAGACTTACTCCCTCTGATAAGATATTTTCATGTCTTCCTCATTTCATTTTATGTTGAAACCAGTTTAAACATCACTTGAAATGACTAAGCTTTCTTAGGCTATGTATCAAAGAAAAATTGTTAATAGCTTTTTGTAATAATCACACTGGTTGGACAGAAGATTATTCCTTCTGATAATTAGATATTTATTACTCAAGACAATGGAAATTGGTGTGTGGGGAGGGGTAAGGAGGGGCTAAGGAGTATTCCTTGTTTTCCCTACCCATTTTTATGCCTCCAGTTCATGGCCTCTTTAAGTTTCCTCAAAATGAGAATAGTCTTCATGGAATTGTTGACATTTTGGCTTTGAATTTCTTGAACTCTTACACAGTGGTATGGAAAACTGAAAAAATTGTAGTCTGTATGTCAAGATTTGCTCCATGTACACAAAATGTGTGGGTAGGGAAGCAAGAAGAAATGTTGAACCAATGTGCAGGTTGTGGTGTTTAGTTTCTGCACCAAGATATGCTGGGTTGGCAATTTCAGATGTTCTTTATTAGGTGGCATATGTGTATCAGCTGCCTAAATAAAATTTTCCAGAATTATGATTGTGTTTGGAAGCTTATGTCAACATTAGGCTAGAGCCTATTAGTGGAAGGGAACTGATTCTGTTAAGAGTAACTCAAATTTCTTTGACACATTAAATGATCTAGGAGTACTGTGAGAACTTGGTGAAAGCCACAGGAACCAATGTTGTCAGTGCTTTGAATTGTCTGGCAGTAGTAGAAATTTGTCTCTTCAGAGACAAATAGTAGAAATGTGTCTCTTCTAGGCAGTTGTAGAACCACAGAAGGATAAGTATCTAATGTGTATTAGTACAAATCAACATCAACAGCCAGGTAGCTGTGGAGCCAACCAAGGATTGTTGAGAAAGAACAGGGTGTGGTTGGAGGAGGGGGCCACATGGAGGTAGGGCAGCACTTTCTCAGGACAAAAGTCCTTGTTCTAGCTTCAGGAGATAGGCACAAGACACAGTACAGCACAGGCACAGGAATGAGGTTGAGAAAGGGGCATGGACTCATAGGATCAAGACTACCCAAGACCACCTCAAAAGCCCTTCAACCCATTTCCAGAAAGATCTAGAGGAATGTACTGTGATGACAACTAATTTGCATAGAAAGCAAGAAACTTTTCTCCAGGGTGGGAAAACTTAAATATAAAAAGAGTGAAGTCTGTGCACATGTGATCCTCAGGACCCTAGACTTCTAGGCTAGATTAACACTGAAGCCAGGACTGGTGATCCCTTTTTTTCTTCCTTCCTTCCTCCCTCCCTCCCTTCCTTCCTTTCTCCCTCCCTCCAATTTGTCTCTCTTCCCTTTCACCCTATCTCTTTATTCAAAATCTACTGCCATGTGCTTATGTAGGAAATCAGGGACTAATATACCAATTTCATGCCATGTCTGTAATTACTAATAAAACTTTTAAAAGTTTTGTGGGCCTTCTGACTTTTGCCTTCCTTTCAACCACAAATATCTATGCATCTTAGGTGCTCCCATCCCCTTAAGATGTCACAGTGGGTTGACAGTTAATAAGGAAGGCTTCTGAGGAAATCAGATCGTAATTGTTTGGGTGCTTCCTTGACCAATTCAGTGCCTATGTATAGTTTGGGAGGGCAGGCCTTGTTTTACTTGTTTCAGCCTAGCTTTAGTAGATTGAATCTCTGTATGTCTAAATAGCTTAGACTGGCAAACTCTGTTTGACTGTATCATGAGAGGGACAATAAAAAGAAGTTCTTACGATCTTTTCAGTCTAAACAAAAATATTTTAAACTGAAATAGGATGAACTAAACAGCAGCTGCTGCTATTTTACAGTTGCTGTATAAGCTAAAGCTGTAGAAGATGCTAACAGTTCAGAATGTATTCAAGTGTGAAAGATACATCCAGCCATAACAGGAGGACTGAAGTCTCTGATTTGGCTTCACTGTGTCCAGTGGGTTTGTGTTTGCAAGATTAACCTTAAGCTTGCTGCTGGTCTTGCTGGCTGATAGGTGCATGTGTGACAAAGCTGCTTGTTGAGAAGTTGGAACTCTCTGGAGTAGTCAGTAGTAACATTGTCAAGTATATAAGTGGCCAGTTCCGGGAAAAGAAGTCCTTTCCTATGATTTTTGGCTTGTGTTACAGACAAACTTTTGAACAAAGAGAAGATAAATATCCAAATCCCAATTCTTTCCCTGGCAGAAATCTAGGTGTTTCATATTTACTTTTTAAAAAAATTTACTGTTTTTTACTGGAGTTCTCTGGACTAGCCCACTGCTATGTTTCTGGGCTCCAAGGGCTCTCACACAAAAAAGAAAAGCTATGCACACTCTTCCTCTGTGCTCTATATGTGCTGTTACTAGTAAATAGAATTCTCTGTGGCGTTTAAACAGAATCGTTTAGAATGAAGTTTGCAAACCAATGCTGTTTATCAATTGAGTATAAGAATGTGTAAGAAGGAATGATAGAACCAGGCAAGGGGTGCAAAAACCTAAGTTTATAAGTGTGTTTTTCACCTGTTCATAATCCATAAATTTGATCTTAATGGTTTTAGGTTTCAAACAGGCTTTAATGTGTCCTATAACCAGGCACCTTTTCATTTTTGCATACATCAGAGAATTTTGTGTAAAATTCATTGTCTTACAAGGAATGTTGGCTATTTAGTTCAGCTGGGAGTTTATGTAGGTTATCTAATGTTTATCTTGATGACTTACAGCAGTGTCTTGAAAGGTGCATTCTGGTTATAGGTGAATACAAATGCAGATTCACTATTGCACTTGTTTTACAAATCTTCCAGCCTCTATAAATTAATATTCCTGTAGGTCTAGTATAATATGATTATTTGTTTTTCCTTGGTGGAATTTCAGAAGTTTTTCAGTTGCAATACAATGGTTGGTAAGCCAAGGAAAAAAAAAACCTGTGAATAATTCACATAGAAACTATTGGGGGTAGATTATATTTGGGTGAAGCTTAAAGGTAGGTGCCTGGTTTCTCCTTGTGTCCTGTTTCTCATGTGAACCCTTTGAAATGGAGTTTGTTTTTATTCAGATGTATCTTTTGTGTAAGAGTTTGTCATGTTGAAATAGTGTTGTGGATTGCTTTTGATCAGGTCTGAGTCTCTCAGTTGACTGGTGAAAGCTGGGATCTGGAATTGATATCTCTCTTCCAGGAGTTAAAATTTTTTTCAAACCTCTGTTTGCCTTAAGCAGTCTTGGATTCCACAGAGTCTGGGTAGGGGCTTAAAAAACACCAATTTATTACTTGATAAGTGGGCATTAAGAACAAAATCAACCAGTCCAATCACTGACAATTATTTTAGAGAACTATCAAGTCCTTTTTTAACTGGATAACCTTTTCTATTGATGCAGTAGCATGAGTTGGGTGCTCTGACAAATCAGAAAAAAATGACAGCATCTTTCAGCTCATGTCAGTCTGATTGCATTGCTGTTAGCCTGTCTAAAAAGATTTGTTCTCTGTAGGCTTGCTTACAGTACATTCATAATTTTTAAAAATGGTGCAACTGGCACAGCTGAGAACTGAGCTGCACATAGAGACTGAACTGACCTCTTGGCTCTTGATGTACCTGATACTACCAAAACTGCATTTACATTACAGGCTGTACTTTGTGCTTAATTGGTGAGTGTGGAATAAGTCTACATAGTTGTGAAGTCAGCCCCATTCCGGATGACTTTAAAAGTACTTTAAAGTAGATAGTTCAGACAAGAGTGTGTACCTGGAAAAATAGGGATCCCTTTGTAAATGTTAGGAAATTATTCCAAGAGTATATGAAAGTTCACTATTTTACTGCCATAAAAACATAGGAAAATACTATAGATTCTTTTCTCTGCTTAAATCTCTCACCCCCTCCTGCCCCTCCCTCAAGCCAAACAAATAAACAAAAACCCAAAATGAAATCACATCTTTACTCTGTGAACATTACGTCTTGAACATCAGGTAATATTTGACAAGGCAGAGGATACCAAAGACATTTTATCTTATAAGTGTAGTGGAATATTTCTAGATATGTTTGCAGAGAATTTTACATGTTTGAGACATTTTCTTTGAAAAACTGGAAAAGAGTTATATAGAACTTTCTAAGTCTCTGCAGAATTGTTAAGCATTAGTGATACATACCAATCCGGCATGCGGAGCTGGATGTTAGATTGTATGTTGTGGCTGGCATTTTATGCTCCAAAATTAGTCTCTCAAAGTTGATTTAAAGTGTTCTGCATGGTACGCTTTTAAAGGCTTTAAAGAACTTGGTTAATGTAATTTTTACCTCTAGTCATAAATTCATTTTCTCTGAGTAGGAGTTTCACATAGAAATTTATGTTTAACTTCATCTCTGTTACAAAGCACACCTTTTGCCAAGAGGGTTTTTTTTGGGTTCAGGGTGGGGAAGAGGAGAAGTCATAAATTGTTGTTATACTACACCTCTGTTCTTGCCACAAGTAGCGAGCTTTAAGACACTCATGTTAGTTTATCTCCTTATCTGTTTAAAACAAATAAACTCTTGCTACCTGAAACACACTCAGAGACAATGTCATTGCAACTTGATCTGAAATTTACAATAAAAATAGTTCAGACATTAAACAAAGGAAGCTTTAAAGGCAGAGAGATCCTTGAGAGATTCAACTGCAGCATTACAAAAAGTAATGCTGCGGTTGTCACTTGGCATTTTTTAATTCTACAGCATTACTTCAAAGCATGTTCTGGTGGCTGGTGTTGATTTTTAATATTAAATAAATGTCACTTCAATGGCATAGAAATGAAATGGCTATTTCAGCCCAATTAAAATATTTCTGATGGCTAAATAATGTATATATTTACAGAATCATATCATATCTAAATAAAGTTAACCAAAGCTTAAGCTTCAGGATGCTAGAAACATTTAATGCGAGAAACAAGGTCAGTATTTATAGCATTCTTAAGATTTGGCAAACAAGTTTTAGAAAATGAGTTATTATCAACACATTTTTAAGTCAGGTCTGATATTGATGTTTGAAAATATTTTAGCTGGACAGAAATCATATTTCCAGTTATATAACTTCTGCAGAGAGAGGTGCATTTCAGTAGCAGATGAAATTGACTTTTTAAAAATTAAATCAAATAAATGTTTGTGACTGACTTGGTGGACTGACCTTTTTAATGTGAATCATTGTCATTTTAATGGAAAGGAAATGAAATTAGGTTAGTTGCAATGGATGAAGAAGAAAGCTAGATAGTGGAAACTTTTCTGCTGAAATAGAAAGTTTCAAGTATACAGAAGTTGGAGGTGCCTAACTTGAAAGTTCATCATTAAACAAAGATACTATTTTACAGGCAGGATTGTTGTGCAGAGCTGACCCAGTAGTTAGCTGTCAGTTCTCAAGGAATGTAACTAAACTGCTTAGTCCCCCATCACTTGAGCATTATAGGTGAGGATATTGTAATCTGTTGGCTTGTCATTACACTTCTGAAGACTTGAAATGCATCAGTTTGTCAAATCAGGTAAGCAGAATGCAGATACCAGTGGCTACCTCTGTTTAACTGGCATTTTACAGTGTAAAAGCCCCTGCAACAGAGTTATTGGAGTAAGGGAGAAGATCTCCCTTCCTTTGCTTTGGGCCAGAGCTTACAGTTACTGCTTTGCAGGTATTGCCCCATGATGGAAAAAGCTATACTGAGAAGTTTTACACTAAGATGGAGAGGATGCAAAAAGTTTAGTAGTGAAAGGAAACATTACATTAAAACATAATGTGAGACATTACATTTTTGTAATGTTCAGAACGGTAATAGTATCACTTAACTGACTTCCAAAATAGATATAAGTAATTTTTCATAGGTGATATTTTGAAGGGTTTTACAATCTAAAGTCTGCAACCATATGTTCTCTGTGATAATCAAGCCTGCCAGATGTAAATTAGTTTGGGTATTTGCTCATTTGCTCACCTGCAATATGGAAGGATTTTCCCAACACTGAATTGAAATTTCTCTCCTGTGTTGGGAAGTCAAACCACTTGAATCAAGTGCAGCTAAACCTCTTGCAGTCGTAACAGCCAAAAATGCTATAATAAGCAGAAGCATTTTTGACATTATGTTTTCTGTGATACTGCACTGATTAATGCCATGTGATTAATTAGGAATGGCAGTATCACAAATGATCCCTCTTAGGCTACTATTGCTGTTTTACGTATAGGAGTAATAGAAGTCACTGTGGTGAAAACCAAAACAAATGATGAGTTCAGCACCTGACTTCAGTAGTCTTTGTTTAATGAAGAAAGTAGTTTCACCTATTTGGCAAAACCCTTTAGAAGCTGTTTTACTTAGCTTTCAGTCAGGGAAGATAGATGTGTTCCTGGAAAGATGATTTATTGTGGGCTGCAGTTTGCAAGCAAAGCACTTTTGATACAACCATCCACTATGCTTATTGTATTTCTCAGCCTCCCAAGTAGAATGCCTTATTTGTCTGAAAAGTCACTACAATTCCCCTAACAGGCTATGACTGTATCTGTTGGATTTTTTGGCTTGTTATACTGAAATATGTAAAAAGGGCACAAACAACATTTCATACATACACCTCCAGGATTGGCCAGTTTTCTTGGATGGAATGTTTGAAATTACAGAGAGTGGCCATTCTCTCTGTTAACCTTTGGCAGAAGATTACTAAAGGGAAGTAGATGCAAGTGGCTGAACTGCTGGGTTTACATTGACAGGAGTAAATAATCCTAGAGTAGTTTATAATGTTTTAATTACAACCTTACAATTTTGAACTAGGTACCTGGTTAGCTCAAAATTGAATTGTTGAAAGCGTTGCTATGATTTAATGGTCAATGAAAGAATTTTTAGATCTTTATATGGTTACAATGCTAGTGTTTCCTCTGTCACTTTTTTTCAGAGATCAATTTATAGACCTGTGATACTGTTGGCATTTAACTGTGACAGTCTGTCGCCAATATTGCCAATCTGTATGTTTAACAACTTGCTGCAATCACCTGGATTTTTAACAGGAAGGTTAATAATGTGATAAATACATGTGGTTTTCTGAGATGATTCACCATTTCCTCTAATTGTTCCCCGTTTTAAGCATAAGCTTGTTTCTGGATGAGCAAATAAGAATATAACAATGAGAAATATGTTTAGGAAATGTATTTCTAGGTGCTCAGTGGTAACCGTAGAAAGCTGGTCTGTAGACTTGGACTATTGGAACAGATTGTGGAAGCTGAACAGCAGCAAGTAATGTCTCCATGCGCAATGAAACGGTCATGTTATACTTTCCTTGCCAAAAGATAAAAGGTCAAAAGATAAAATAGACTTTAAGAGCAGTCAGTTAAAGGGGAAAACTGTTGAGACAGTGAATTAGGGGATGTCCAAGAAAGTTTAAGAGTTTATCTGCAGAAAAGATCCCAGGTAGCAATGCAAAGGAAAGCAAATGTCCAGCTAGACTTGAAATAAGAGGTAGACATTGAGGGCCACAAGTAGTGCTGCTGCAACATTAAGAAAGGAAGAATAAAGAAGGGAAAAGCTCTGCTGCTGAGTGGGGTGGGTGGTTTAGTTTCCACTGATGCAGAGGCTGAGTTCCTAAAAGCCTTCTTTTCTACCACAATGATCTACCAGGCATTTGTACCTACAAAGAGGATTCAGGGAGGAGAGGATCAACTAATAGTGGATTGTTACAGTGTGGGGACTGGGCGGTTGATAGCAGCTTTCTATAGAAATTGCTGGCTGTCCTGGTGGACAGTAGGCTGAAGATGAGCCAACAGTGTGCTCTAGCAGTGAGGAAGGGTAACAGTTTCCTGGGCTGTGTCCACAGGAAGTTAGCTAGTAGATTGAGACTATCAGTTTTCACACGATATTCACTATCTGGAATATTGTATTAAATCCAGCTGGTGAACCGCCAACATTGTTGGATTGGACACATTACCATGTGAGGAGAAGCTGAAGTTCAATCTGGAGACTAGGCGGCTTGAGGGATACCTAATCATAACTTTCTAACCAAGAAAGAGGGAACTGAGAAATCTGATTCTTTATACATATGATGGGAGAAACAAGAAACCTTAATGAGCTGAAACATGGCAGGTTTTCACTACAAGGGTACTTGATCTCTGGAAGAAGTCACCCAGAGAGGCTGTGGAATATGGCCCTGGGAGATTTCCAAGACTCAACTGAATTAAACCCTGAGCAACCTAGTCTGACCTCAGAGCTGATTCTGTTTTGAGCAGGAGACTGAGCTGTGAGCCTCTAAAGGTTCCTTCCAATCTGAGCCATTCTGTGTTTAGAGCCAGGATCCATATTACACAGAGCCAGTGGGAGCTGCTTTGGCTTTCAGGGTTCTGAAATGTTCCCGGTACCCTTGTTACCTGAGAATTTTTGGATTACTTGTTTCAAGTCACAAGCTTTCCTTCACTTCTAGAGTGAATTTGAAGGAATTTGAATATTCACTGATATTTAATGATTTTAAGCAGGAATGTACTAAAAATTAAATTCAAATAAGATTTAATATTAAAATAAAAGATGTGCAGAATGAGAATTGTTTGTATGACTAGTAAAAAGTGTACCTGTTAGCCCAGATCCAATTCTCTCTTACATGCTCATGTAAACTAAAAAGAATGATTTAGAAATTTTATTGGGAAAAATTGAGTAAATTCTATCTTGATGATTTAATACTGCAATGATGCTTCAAGAAAAAATAGAAAACTAGCATGGGGATGAGACTATGAAAGGATACAGAAAATGAGGGCAATGGTCAGTTTATAGCTTCACCACGTGTGCTGCTGCTTTCGCTAGGTATGCAGGCAGTTGCAACAGGATGTGGGTTTGTGCCTGGGAGACTTGTCTGTGTGTGCTGGTGGTGGTCTCTCAGGGTTTCAGGCACAGCTGGGCTCCTTCCTCCCTGTCCCCGTGGTGCGAGCACCCAGGCTTGCCAGGCAGTTGCTGGGTAGAAATGAATAGTTGCAGGCCTGGTCCGAATGTGCTTGCCATTGCAAATGAAAGAGTTTGCTATGTGATCTGTGTTTAGCTTGGAGTTAGGTAATGTGTATTAGACTCTCTCTTTTTTTTTTTTTTTTCCCCAATTCTTTGGGGGGAAAATAGTTTCTTTGATAGGTTTGCCCACATGATGTTGGCAAGGCCAACTGTAGTACAACACAGATACTTACTGGCCAGTCACAGTGAGCTGTATTCATGTTCAGCATTAAACCCTGGCACCCTGTATCAAGTTGAATTGCTTGCATAGTTGGCATAGTCTTACTGAAGTAATTGCTGATGTATGGAGCAGTGTTTCATGGTAAAACACTCTTTAAAGTGCCTGAGTCATGTTAGAGGCATGTTGTCTGGAAACTGCTGAAAGAGATTCCTTGTTGGTGTACTCTCATTTCCTGAAGAAGAATTCTTTTTGTGTAGGCTGACATGGAATTGTGGTGGCCCTCAGCTAGGACAGGCTGTGTCCTAGGTTAGTTGGGAAAGGTATTGGTGCTGTGGATTGACACGCTGACTGACACAGATCAAATGCTTTCCCCTCTGTGTAGCTGACTGCCAGTGACACACTTTCTGATACGTGCATCAGGAGGCATTCTGCTGCATGATGAGCACAGGAAAATAGTAGAAGGAGATTCTGTCTTGATTTACTTAAAAAGGGCTTTTCTTAGTTATATCAATTTTCTTTTTTTATGAACTCATACGGTGTTAACTGCTTTAACAAAATCATGCTGCTTTGTTTGGAAGTCCTGGAAACCAAAGGCAGGGTTTGCAAAGTATTGGCAAATGTATGCAGGAATTATCTGGCTTGTTCTTAATTTTGCTGTATAAGTTGTTAAACAAGTCTGCGGAAGACCAGTGCTGACAGGAGGCTGGAATCTTTGTCTGCCAAAATACTTCTGTACTGTACAGCAATAGTATTCCACAGAACAGTGTGAGAGAAAGGACTGTCTTAATTTGAGGTCATCATCTTAAATGTCTTTGAGTTCTTTAAGTACTGAAGTGGCAGTGCCTAATTTAAAGCAAACAAGCATATTACTTTTTTCCATGGTGTAAACTGGGTGACTTAGATAATGCAGAGGCCAAATCAGAATTCTGCTTTACCTGAAACATTAAGACAGTGGCCCTTGAGTAGGGCTTAAACTGTAGCCTGATAAGATGTGGCACTTCACAAGAGCTGTCCTGGAGTAGAGAAATAGAGACATTGAGTCAGTTTGCCTAAAATGCTTCAGTTATCGCCTGGATTTCTTGTGCTAGCACATGTGTCGCTCTTGGGAAATGACTGAAATTTTTACAGAAATTTTTATATTGTTTTTCATGTTTTGTCCTTGACCTTTGTCCTTTGACCCACCCAAATGAGCCAGTTTCTTTTGTCTGAGCGCAGTAATCCCTCATTCTCCTAGATGGCATTAAGAAGTTTAAATCCATAGGTTGTATTATTCAGGTATGTTGAATTTTGATTAGAGACATTGAAAGAAAAAAACATTATCTTTAAGTTGAAGTCCTACAGAATATTTTTTTATTCACTGTACTTTATCTTATGTTTTATCATTCGGTGCTGTAGGCACAAGTTGTTACTCACCCTACTAATGCTTTGTTTGTTCTTAATAAAATTGTTGATGGAGAGTGTTATCTAAATGTTAGGTATGTCTTACATTGAAATGATGAATTTATCAGCCAGTTAATAATTGTGCAGGTTATTGGTTTATATCTTAGAGTAGTAATTAGACCGAATACTGGGGTGTTGGTAGGGATTTTTAAGTTTTGCTTTGGAAAGGAATTTTTTGTGTTTCAGAGATCAGGATAAACTTAAAATATTTAACTTCAGTTTTCCTTTTCTAAAGCAGTGTGTATGTTGACCTTAGATCATGGCAGTATCTTTTTCAGGAGGATGAGCATTTCAGAAACTGGGGTAATAATGTTCAAGGATAATTGAAGGAATCTATTTCAAGTAAATATAAGCAGAGATGATTAAGGAAATAATTTTAGATTTAGTTATATACTTACACAGGATCTCCTTGCTAGCAAGTTCTCATGTACAATGAGGCATTTTGAATAACAAATAGATCATAAAATGCATAAAAACAAATCATAAGATTAAATTTACAGATGGTCCAAATACAAAAAAAACCAAACCTGCAGGTCCTTGAAGTTGACAGCTCTAAAGGTGGCAGTAGTAACTGAGATTTTTTAGTGGCTGTCCGGCTAGTGTACAGATTCTACAACTGAAATAGTAGGCTTGTGTGAGGTAAGTGGGTTGACTGTTGAGTTTGAATTACATGGTGTGTTTTGCTTTTAGTGGTGGGTGGCTTAGTCCAGACACTCAGGTGGTGAACTCTGGTGTTCAGTTTTATTGGAGTGTCATTGCCTGAAGTAAAAGCATTAGAAAGTTCAGTTTATTAAACTGAAATTTTAGATAAGGAGTAAGGAAGTGTATAACACTAATAATAATATTTTTCTTGCCACAGATAAATACACAAAAGATTAACAGCTGTTATTTACAATAGTGGTCCTTTCTATTACTGAGTTTTGCAGTTAAAAGATTTCTAGCACATGTCTCCAGACTTGTATGTAGCCAGGAAGGAGACTGTGTTTTTAAACTGTCCTCTGATCTGGGAACAGTTGCATCTGGGTATTACATAGGATTAAATAGCAATCATTGTCAAAGCCAATTTGGTAGTAAATCCAGGCAGAGCAACTGTTAAGCAAACTGACAGTCAAGCAAAGGGTGCAGGCAGAAGATACTCATTGACAAAGATGACTTGGATTTGTAACATGTAGTGTACCTTTTTTCATCTGACTGCTCAAACAAGTTTGAAAAATGTTTTGACTTGGAAATAGAAGAGAAACCTATAATTTATGGAAACTGCATCAAATTTACTGGGCTCTTGAACTCAAATCTGAGTGTTTTAAAATAGGAATTCATTTTTCCTGATAAGGCATAAGGGTTTAAGTTGCTGCTGTTCCCAAGCACTGTTTAGCTGTCTCTTGGTCACAGACATATTGAGTCTCTGAGGGTATGAACAATGTGTTCTTATAAATGGGATACAAACCAAAAAACTGGTGTACTGATACTTCCGAATGGTAAGTCACTTGAGTATTTATTGAACTTTGTGTTATACTAGCATATTATTGTATAATACTCAAAATGAAATTGAATGTGTAGCTACAATGTGGTAAAATCATCTCTAGTTCTTAGTTAATGACCTTGTAAGATGGAGAAAACAGAAAACATAGCTATGGCGGGTGAATCTTGACAGTGCTTGACAATGTGTCAAAGCAAGTCTGTATTCTTTTACTCTACAAATAGATGTGGGTAACACTTCATGTTTTAGTATGATGTAAGTGATAATGGCAGCTATGGTATTAGGTGTCAATCAAAATAGTATGTAATATTAGTCATCCACTGAAGGGAGCATATAGCAGATACTGAACTCATTATGAAGAAGGAATGCCTGTGGTGTGTTCAGGGCGAATACCACTTCCAAGTAAAGGAACAAGACTATAGAGATAAAGGATGTACACAGATAAGCAAATGGCTGCCTGTGTCAAAATAGCATTGCTCACCTGACAACTATTTGTTTAAAGATGATCTTTGAGCCAGTTGTTTTCTTTCTCTAAAGCTGCTATTCTAGAAAGTGAAGAATTCAGAGGATAGCGTTATGCAGTAATTCTGGCCTTTGTAATTTGATCTGTGGCTTTCTGACAAGTGCTCTTGTCTGCTATAGATTGATATTATTGTAATGCAGGGTTTCCATGATGTTTCCCTTAAAAAGAAATAAGCATGTCTTCTTGGAAACAAAGAGATGCACTGAAGATCTTTCCCAGCTGAAGACTCTAGCTGGCATATGGCATACAGTTAACTTTACGGGTAAAGTACTGGACATGCCACAGTATGTTACAATCCAAACTCAATTGAACTGCTAATGTGTGGTACCCTTGAATAGAAATATATAGGTGCAGTTGGTTTATGTAACTAATTTCCTGTGTGTTTAATGGTCTGGAATTTCAGAAGTGGATTAGTTCAATGATCAGTTAGTAGAACCAGCTCTTCTCTAATACACTGCTATCCTACTGTACTTTTTCAGTGTGCAGAGATGCCAGGCATGTGTTGAATAAGTAGACCATATTTTCTCTTGTTTTTTTGGTTGTCAGTTTAAGCATAAGGGACTTTAAAAAAAAGTCTATATTATATGTATCTTTTGCTGTGTGATGTGTAAGTGCATGTGTGATAATTAATAAGTGCATATGTGTTAGTTATAGGCAGTCACTTTGTTGATATCCCTGTGCTTTCCTGCTGGAGGTGCACATACCCATGGGGATGGAGTGCCCTTATGTTGACCTGTAACTGTCTGTCCCTTAAGGAAGACAAAGATAAGTGTGATTCAGCCAACATTTTTTAAACAATATGTAAAGTGAGTTACAGATATTTGACTTAAAATTATAATAGTAGACTACTGACACGGTACTGATTAATCAAACTGAGAATCCCCAACCTGCTTTTGGTAATTACTGTAAAACTCTGGCTTAAGCTGGCACAGCCACCAAAAGGCAATGTTCACTGTATTATGCTCATGACAATGCAGTTGCATGGAACTTGATGGAGTCCATTCCTTGGCTTTTGGTGTGTGCCAGTGCATGTGTGCACACATTTGCCCCCATACTATTTGCACAGATGTTTGTACCAGAAAAATTAAAATACTTTAGTTTCGTAGTGGACTTCTGAGTTGGCTTTTAATGGTTAAGGCTTAATGCTAATAATGAATTACCTACTTGTTAGAAAACTAAAAGTAACTTTCCTCAAAATCTTTGTCTACTAGCTGCCAATATTTACTTCCTGACTTTCCTATCTGTATCGTATTAATATGTTTGATAGAAGAAGTTACAGTGTCTGGTACAATGAAGCCTTCAATTCAGTTCAGTTGTAATCTATTGGTAGGTGCTGCTATACTTCCAGGTATATAACACTAGGCTGAACTGGTGAAATTGAAGCAGACTGGAAGGTTTTACTTCCTATCTAGAGGCTCTGTAGTAATTCCTTCTTGCTATAACTCTAATCTAAGAGTGATTCAGTTTTTTAGATATAGCAAAGCAAATATTCAATGGAGATAAAGGGCTATTGTCCAGATTCATAAGCCATTTCAAACAGTTCAAGAGCAACAAAAAACAGGAAACCACAATAAACTTGACGGTCATGTTTAATTGGAAGCCTTTATGAGAAATCAAATTTTTAAATACCAATGCCTTTTAGTGTGGAATAGTATGCTATAAATTGGAAAGGTAAAAAAAGGTCTGATAAGGTCAGGGAGCTTATATCAATAGAAAGTCATTGAGGCAAAAGCCTGACAGATGACAGTTCAAAAAAATCTGGATGTAAGAACAGACATTTGAAAAGTGATTCTAATGGCAGTCAATTACCCAAAGAGGTCAAAAGCAGACCTTCTGTAAGGATGGGATTATCTCACATCTGCCAGCAACCCTCACATTGGGTGAGGCAATTTAAGCTTCTGATATTGGTCCTGTTTCAGAGCTCTCTTGGACTCATTCAAGGTATTTTCTTATAACTCCAAATAAACTTCAGATCTGTTGATTTTGAGTCTTAAGAACTTCCTTTGCAAAACAAAGCTTTCAAGAGGGCAAGCAGAGATGCTGGATTGGGGTGCTGTAACTTAGGTTCCTAATGTTATCATGCATATCATTATTTCAAGTGTAAGTGTCTTGTTGGTCCAAAGTTTTGCTTTTTACAAGTCTCAAGTACTTCATAACTGCTTTCCACAGATATTGAGATGATAGTACCACTTTAGGTCTGCTTTGAAACCAGGGCATTTTTGTTGCTGCTGATAGTATTAGTGTTCTGACTAACATATCCTGCTAGCTTGCTTGCTGCTCCTTCTTTCAAGGGTTAGATGCCATGGAGTTTGTGCTTGATGCTCAGTTACTGAATTCAGAACTCCGTTGACACTGGAAATGTACTGATTCGAGCTAATTGGGATAAATTTATATACAACTGAGTTGTGTGTGGTAATGGACTCAGTCCTGTTTCTGGTTCTTGTGAGAATGGAGATACACTGAATCAGAGCATCTGCTGGAGGAAAGGGTCTCCAGACATCTCATACTGCTGTACAATTACTTCAGGTTCTGTTCAGTAATTTCTGGATTAGTCCTCCTAGTACGTGTAAATGGATAATAGATAAAATGCTCCATCTACTTTTATTACCCTTATAGTCAGGTACTGCCAATGAACAGACCTGTTGTCAGGATGAGCAAGGTTGATGCAGTGGTAGTGAGGATAAAGTATATCAGGAGAACTGCATGTAGAAAGGATTTGGGAAGAACATTTTAAATATCAAATGTATTACATGATGCTGGTTATATACACTTGTGCTGAGTTAGGGAAGCATAAAAAGGAGGCTGTTAGATGTATCAGTTATGAAAACTTTTGGGGGAGTCTGTCATGGAGAAGTTGCAGTCTAGGTCTTGCAGTCTAACTGTGCTCCAGTGCATAATGTTGGACTCAGTATGCTTCCCCCTGTGTTGAGTCCTGAATATATTAATGATCTGTCTATACCAAAATGGCTTGTGCTGAAAAATGATGTGATACTACTTCCTGTTCAAGCTTACAATAGCTGCCAGGCAAAAAAAGACTCAGTAAACCTCTGACATGAGTTAATATCACAGGATTTTTCTTTTAAATAATAGTAGATATGAGAGTTGGCAATTTGAATTGCATGTCAGGGTATTGGAGCTCAAAAGCAAGTAAGAATGACTGTGTACAACAAAAGTGGCTCTGTACCAAAAGCACTTTAGTAAAGAATGCTTCTTATTTAATAATGTGCAAAAAAAAAAATTGCCAAACTAAACAATATAGCAACTGTTGCTGTATTGATGCCATAAACTTGTGTTTTAATGGGATGAGAAGGTTTGGGTGTGTAAATAATAAACATGAAAACAGCTTTAGAGAAATCGAATTCCCCTTTTGTTACTGTTCTGTTACAGAAGTTAATATTTCTAATTAAGTTTGCTGGGTCACTTAGAAGTACACCTATGGACTGCTAATTGGTTTTAGAGTTTAAAATCTTCAGAGACAACTTTGTGAATATATAATGATGTCAGGAACTGAACACATGAAGGCAGAGGCATTGTTAAAATCTTACCTAGTGCTTTTAAGATGCATTGTAGACTTCTGAAGTAATGAATTCATATACATGATAAAGTACTTTGCTGCTTTTTAATGCAATTAAAATGTTAGCTCCTATTGTTGTCTCAAAGAGCTTTTCCAGGAAATCATATGCATTTAGAATTTTTGTAGAGTGAGTCAGTGTAGTAGAAGACCAAGAAACCCATTTTAATTGAGCTTAAATTAGGCCAGTTTTGTGAACTTAATTAAAATACTGTAACTTCCAGTGGTTGAATCATTGTCATTATCCTGATTTGCAGATGGTATCACATGGTATCTATAGGATACTGTATAATGCCTGGTAAGTCTCAGCATGTTCTTTAAAGGCATGGATCAGAGCTTGAACATGTCCCTGTGAGGAATGCCCTCTATTGAAATAAAATAATATGGAAAAGATCTGCTAGTGTTGATATTTAGCAGGTAGTGTTATGGACGTGAATGGCTGGATAGTTTGGGCATATAGCATCTTTGTATTATCCATGCTCTAGAAGACAGAAGGATAAAGCTGATAGGTGAATACTTGTCTGTGCTAGCAGAAAAGTAACTATATTCGTTACTTCAATGGGAGCAACCAGATGAGCGTCCATAGTTGTGGTGTTAAAAATTGAATATGAAGTAGTGAATGCTCCCAACTATTAGTCTGCATTTGTTGTGCTGGCAAGTAGCAGGAAGTAGTAAATTGCAGTCAAGTTTAAATAGCTTTTTACTAGTTTGGTCTATAAATTGAGCAATACTTCATACATGCTCTTTTTGTTAAGTTGAAGGAGAATTTGATTAGTGGACTTGGAAGTACAATGCAGTGCCCCTACTTTCAAATAACTGTTATTCCCAAATAAATATTAATGTAATTAATTGTAAGAAACATTATTGGAATAGATTTCAATTGTGTGATGATGCATGTGAATATTAAAGCTGTAGAAACAGTTATCTGAATGTCTTTGGAACATTATATGTACAGATTTCTGTCCTAAATAGCACTGGGAGCTGCTTGCTTTGTGTTGTCTGTCTTGGTATTACATATTCTACATATCCTTAATAAAAATAAGATTGAAGCTTATTTACTCCTGACTTGAAGATAGGTGAGCTGCTGAGAAATGCTGGATTTGGGTGCTGAGTTTGGAACCGTGCTTCTGACCAGAGTCGTGAAAGTGCATATGCTGTATTTTTGGTAACATGTAGCTGTTTGCAGAAATGGAAGAAAGTGAAGGCAAGAGTTAATCTTTTCTCATTGCAGTAACGTAGGCGCTGAGTAAGTTGGAGTTCATGAAGAAAACCCAGCCTTGATTTAGGTTAAATTTTTGTACTTCAGTAGCTGTGTTAAATGTAGCTCTAATGAGATTTCAGGCTGCTTGCCTTTGTCATCTGAAGGAGATAATCTGCTAGAACAAATCTGATAAATGAAGAATGAAATCTCCCTTTCTTAGTCGTGACAATCTGCAAAATCCTTTCTGTTTATTCTTATCTGAAATCCGTTCATAAAGCTAAACGTGCTAAGGGTCTTTTACTTTCTAATGAAATTTCCCAAAGGGATCAGAAGGGGAGGATTTTCGGCAGTGCGGGGAGAGGAATGTTGACGTGACTCCAGATCGCTTCTTTTTGTGCCTGCGTGCGGTCTCGGGGATGGATGCGGGGATGCAGCTCTGGCAGCGCTCCCCCAGCCGCGCGGTGGCTCGGGCTGCACAAAGGCAGGCGGTGATGTAATGCGTGCAGTACTGCGCTGCGCGCTGCCGGCTGCGGTGCGGTGCGGCGGGCAGAGAGCCGCGGCGCCGCCCGCCCCCGCCGCTGCCCCGCGTCCCTCCCGCACCTCCCGGCGCGGCCGTCGCTTCTTCGCCTTCTCTGCCTTCTATTGTCTTCAATTATATATATATATATTTTTTTTTTTAATTAACGCGGCATGTGTGGTGAGAACACGCACCTGCTCTGAGTAATTCAAGCTAGAATTTCTAACGTAATCCTTGAGCAAACGAGACGTGTGTTGGACATCCCTTTTGACATTCCGTGCTAATCTTGCTCTCCCTTAAAGGCAGGGAGGGAGGGAGACAGGTTGCTATTAGCAACCGCTCACGTACTGAAAGTGAAATACCCAACCTTTAATTCCCCTGCGGATTCCTCATTGCTACTCTCTTTTTTTACAAATGGGTTCGTTCTAACAAGTAGCATATGTTAATCAGTGTTTTAAGTAAAGTCAGCTCAGTAAAGAGATAGAACGGGGAGATGTTCTGGTATAAAAGTTTATTTGCCCCCTTCTAAATGCTTCTAACAGCCACACATCTGAAGTTTAAGGGTGGTATAAAACAAGCTGGGAACAATGCTTTTTCTCTGTCTTTTGACTGAATAGGAACTTGACTGTTCTTGCGATGCTGGATGAAGAAAAGCTTCTCCCCCTTCTTATTCACATAGATTTCATGTATGTGCATTGTAGTGTGTTAGAGAAGCTGGGATTCATCCTACATTTCCTGTGTCTCAAGGCATTTTGAGCTCAAGCTATTTACAGCTGCAAACTAATAAAATGGGAATTTGAAGGAATGAGAGCTGTGCACAAATCAGGTTATTTGGCATACATCTTGTTGCAAATGGCTAGTTTTTCCACAGAAGGAATATGAAATATCCTGCAAAGAAAGAAAGGGAAGAGAGGAGGAATATTCAACAAAAGAAAAAGGCCATTTAATACTAATGTCTAAAAATATGAATTTAACTGAGTAGAATTTTTGCATATGTATTTCCATAAGGTGATGAAAATGTTGTAAAAGTGTGTGCATACTTAAAAAGAAAAAGGGGTGGAGAACAGGACCATAACCAATAAATGCCTATTCTTGGGATCTGTGAATGATAGAAAACCCAAAAGTAGTACTTTACAGTATAAAAAGGTATTTTTAATGAAGACTATGCACTCTTGTTTTGGGGTATTTTGATTGATTTCAGGGCTGATGGAAATAGTTCTTCCTATTGTTGCTCATGATGAAACAATGCAGGATGATTTTCAAGCTGTTTTCAGTTGATTATTTTTACTGCCCTTGCTGTAGTCTTCCATCAGTTTCACTGTGGAAAGAGATTTCTCCAGCTGGTGGTTTGGAACAGAGCCAAAGGACAGGATCTAAAACGTTATGTTCCAGCTGTTGCTGCACAGAATTTAGAAGCTACTGCCTTCCACGTGATCTGTGTTTTGAACAGCAAAATAAGTAAGATTGCTTACAGATCTTATTGTTAAAAAAACTGCATGTCAAACCAGTCTTTTATAGGAGGCTGGGTACCCTCCTGATAGCCCTGAGAGTGTAGACCCCTAAGCCATGAGTGTCTGTACCAACAGTGAGCAGGGAAAGTGTCTGACTGCAGTGAGAGCTGTGTGCTATTGATCAACACCCTGACAAAAAGGGTTTGCTACCTCAGCAGGGCAGTGACTTGAAGTATCACAGCACTTAGAGATGGATGAGCAGTTCCCACCAAAACAAATGAACTTCCAACAATGTCGGCAGGGCAGTAAGAACAAACTGAACATTGCTAGAGGGACAGAAAAACTTAGGAACACAGCTCTTCTCATTTAAAAGAGGAAAACTGGTCAGATTTTCATGGTCTCATCTTAAGTTGCAGTTGGAAAATGGATGCTTGTACTTCTGTCTTGCACATTTCATAGGATCAAAGGGTAATTCAAGTTGGAAGGAACTTCACTCACTGCATGGATAACTCTAAACTTCTTGTTACTTAAAAGGAAATCACAGATTTTTAGCAATGATTTAGCATTTGGAATTTTCCTTAACTTAGATTCTTAAGACAGCTCTTCCAACAGTTTTTGCAGCATACACCTGAGGTGGCTAATTTTCTGGTAATTGCTCCTAACTGAGGAATAGCTGCATATGCCAGCTTCTAAGAAAAGTGAGGTTATTCAGTCAGTGAAGTTGATCTTGTCTGTGTATTTGCTGTCAAGTAAGCTAGCAGTCCTCTCTTGGCCCACATCTCTCTGCATGACATTGTGCTTCTCCCATAATTTGCAGAGATGGGAGGTGTGTCCTGCTGTCAAGACAAAGCAGGGAGCTGTTGAAAATGGTTAAGAGAGAACCTCTTAACACTTAGTAAATACGCCAAAACCTGAAAGTGATTTAGAGATAGTAACCTTCTAATGAATCTTATTTTCTTATTTCAAGGCAATTTCTCAGCTGTGTGCTTCTGTGAGGTCCTGGTTGCCTGCATACCGGCTCAGTACAGATGTGATACAGTTCCCCACAGCATGTATACAGAGTGCATAGAATGCAAAACAAAACGGGAATAGCAGGGACATTTCTGTGAGCTGTTGTGGTTAAAGTGAGAATTTGAAGGTATGATGTTCTTTGATGAGTGGGTCTTGAGCCTGATCAGAGCTGCAGGGAGTCAAAGGTGTACTCCTGTAGTTGCTTTGAATTCAGCACTAGGATCTTAACATTAAATGACTACATTGAATACTTTGCTTAAGCTCACAACTAAGGCTGCTGGCACAACTCTGAAATCATGCTGCTTTGATGGCATGCACCTAAACTATCCTTGCTGAAGTCCCCCAGTGATTTTAGAATCTGGACTGAGAAAAATGAATCACAAGGTTACTAATGTTGCCCAGTGATCTGTATGCCATGAAAAAAACCTGTTGATAATTCATTGTTAGCTCTAGGAAGAAAAATCTGCAGTCTTAAAGATGCCGTAACAGGTGTATCTAAAAGTTAGTGTTCCTAAGATGATTTTGAAACTGCAAATCTGCAAGCTCATGGAGCTTGAGAAAAGATAGGAGAATTGCAGTATTCACCATCATTTTCCTGAATTCTCTTGCTTTGTTGCAATGTGAAAGATGGTGTGAGATTTCTGAGCAACACTGAATGTAGGCAATGTCTATTATAGGAAGCAGTAACAGTGCAGTTGGTGAATTGACAGCTCTGATTGCTCTGTGAATCCTTTACTTGCATCCAGAAGTTAAGCGTACCATAAAACTGAAATTGGCACTTCAAATATTTGAGTTAAAATCAAAGAAAGCTATCAGTAATTGCATCGTGCAGTAACTTTAGTTACCTTTTGCCTGCCTTTGCCACCCCTTTGGGGTATATTCTCACTTACTGATGGGTTTTTGCCATTTGCTGCTTATGAAAGTTCAGTTTTCTTTATGGTCTTTGTCTTAGCAGTCTGATTCCATTTATAAACACAAAGACTTAAGGAGTTCAGCAATCATTTTTTCTGAATGTGACTGAAAAAATAATCTAATGGTTCTGCTGACTTAATTATACTGATTTCTCTGTGGTAACTTCAGAATAAGAATATAGAAGTTTTCAACGTGGCTGCTTGTGAATCTCCTCATATCTTGTTTAAAATTATTTCTCACTGATTAATATCTTATTTAGAAATCTACTCACTGATTTTTAAAGCCTCTCCATATTAAAATGGAAAATAGGAACCTGCTTTGTGCTTTCTTTCTGGACACTTGAAAAGTATAGGATGTAGTAGTGTGCAAGTTAACTTGCAACTGAGGTTTAGCATATGCAGTTGTTAACTGATAAACAAAGTTGAATAAACCTGTAGTATTCTAGCATTTAAGACTATCTTTAAAATCTTCTGGGATGTCATCATCATGTGATAGGGGGAATCAGTAAGGGGAAATAATGAAACACTAATCAGTTCGTAATGCACTAATTGAATTACATTTGAGCTTCTGTATGCCTCTTTTTTTCCCCTCCTCTTCTTGCTTGATTAACTAAGAAGCAATTTGTCTTCAGATGTAGTTAGAATAGTTGTACCAATAAAAGGAGAATAGCTCAGATTTCAGTGTTATGTCATTGATGTAAGTCATGATGTGAAATAGAAAAAATGCTAAAGACGTCAACATCTTGGATTCTTTTAGCTTAAATGTTGATCAGCTACAGTTTAGAGATTTTCTATTTCACGATAAGGCTTAACACAAAGGGACTGACCAGTGGATGCAAGGAGTTGTGGAGAATGGTGTGCAGTTATGATTGCCTTGCCCGAGTGAAGGACATTGGTGCTTTGGTTGGGAAACTGTCTTTACCACCCATAGAAGTTGTTCTATCTCTCGTCTTTCAGCAGATATTTGTTTTCACTTAAGACTAACCTAGATCAGTCCAGTTGCTACCTAGTAATAGATAATTTAACAGTTCTGAGTACAATTTCTATGTGGGTTTTCTTTTTTCCTTCCTGTACATCTTAACATGATTCTGATGTGGATTTTTGAGCAAATGTCTATTGGATTAGGTCCATTGAAGTGACTAGAGTATTCTGTTGGAAAATAAGTCACTGAAAGATGTTTCTTCAATCCAGCATGGGATTTCTGTCAAAGAAAAGATGGGGGTTGAAGTCTGGTGCTAGAGTTAGCAGCCTGGCAGGTGAGGCACTTGATTTCTGCTGATGATACAACAGGGAGTCATTCGGAAGTCCAAAGAGAGCCTAAAGCATCAAAGTAATCTGGGTTGAGTCTGGCTTTTTTTGCTTGTGCCTGTTCAAAGGTATTATTTTTATTTGCAAGGTGAAAAGCAGTTGTGTTAAGAGTATGAGTTTTTAGGATAAGAGCATTCCCTTTTGGCTCTTGTGTTTTTCTTCAGCCACGTTTAAGAGAAATTACAAGTCAGTTGTGTGTGACAGCAATGGATGAGTGCTTGGTCAACATTTTGGCTAAGAGATACTGCTCTTAGCCTCAATTTCTGAGTCTTTTTGTTGTCCTGATTTCTGTTCCCATATTTTATGTTTGTTGCCATAAATGAACAATGCACATCAGTGAAGCTACCTTTGAAGTAAACACTTCAATGTTCTTGGGGGAGCAGTGCTTCTTGGGGAAGCTGTTTTCAGCATTGGTTTGTATCACAGTTCTGTAACCAAGTTGTGCGTAAAAAAAAATAAAAGATGTGAAGTAAATGATTTAAAATAAAAGATGTGTGTAAGGTAATTTTATCTGCTTCCCTGAATTGTGTGGCTGACTAGTTACTGATCTTTGCAGTGCAAGATGATTAGCACAGTTACCTCCTTTCCTTCAGCCTCAGCATTAGGCTAATCCTGCATTTGTCTGGGTGGTGTGAATTGCCGCACTGAGTACCTATTTCCTGTTACCCCTCTAAAGTGACTTTCTTGACCTATTTCAATACCTCTGGGAAGTTCCAGCAAGCTGGGTATCTGGGAAACCGCTGAGTTCCCGGAATGCTGTGATTTCGAGGCGAAAGGGGGCCACGTTACACAGGGTTACTCTCTGTCCTCCAGAGCAGATGGACAGGCAGCTCTGCAGCCAGGTTGTCTCCACGGAGTTTGGGAACATTTGCAGTCCAAATGAGAAGGGGCTGTCCTGGCTGTTCAAATAAGGGGCTCTCTGAAACCTCCTAGGGTGAAATCTCTATCCCAAAATGTTGTCTTTTCATGGGTCTTTTAACTTAGATAAAATTGTATATTGCAGCAAAATATCTTAACTTCATACAGCATGAGAAAAGGGGTTAATATAGACAAGTCTGCTGAATTTGGCTAGTTGATGGTGTTTTCAGGCTCTGAAGTGTGGGACAAAGAGAAAATGGTGTGTTTGTGGGGTAGACCTCTTAATTTTCCCATGTACAAAATGTTTAGGTGAGTGTTTCTTGATTCCATGTTGTAAAGGTCTTTAGTTGTGTGATACAGCATTTAAATACCTGTTTTTAAATAAGGTTCTGTTTAGTAGGAAACTATGTGATAACTCAAGGGATTGTGTAATTGTATAATTCTTCATGAGGGCTGGGGGGAACCTCCTATATTGAAATGGACTACACAGTCGTGTGTTACTTATTCTACTGAACACATTGAAATTAATTATTAATTAGCATAATTTGAGCTTCTTCACTCTTTGCTGGTAGTTAGGCAAAAGCACGTGTATGATGTATGTTACAACAGAAGGGCATCTGCTAGCTATTAAAAATGCAAAACTGTAAAATGAGTATTCCTTTAATAGGTATTGAAAATACGAAGGACGATTTTTCCAGTTTAAGACTGAAATGGTCTTTAAAAGACGTAGGATTTAATATCGAAAGTAACAGTTTTAAAATGAGAGTGCCTTTTTTTTAGGTGGAAGAGCATAAATACGTGCCATAGGTGCATATTGTGCTTCCGAAGGAGAAGCGTGTGCCGTGGGAAGGCTCCCCGCTGGAATCCCGTGCCGTGCCGTGCCTGCCGCGGGGATCCCTCGGCCCTGGTGCGCGGCCGTGGCCGGCGGGGCGGGAGCTGCGGGCACTGCGGCGGCACCGCGGCGGCGGCAGCTGCAGCCGGCCGAGCGGCAGGGATGACATCACCCCCAGCAACATGTGATGCAGCCAGCTGCCGCGGAGGATGCTGAGCTGTGCAGGGAGAGATTGGTGCAGATATTTATGGCATTTCATTTGAGTCTGGTAAATGCCTTTTAATTTTTTTTTTAAATTAAATCCTCAAATCCTCACATCCACGAATGTTTTGTGGAGAAGAGGCTTTGAAAAGAGGGAGGGAGGACCCACCCCAAGCCCTTAAGACCTGCTTATATTGCTGGTTTTTGTTTTATTTTTGCTTCATTGGAGATAAAAACGATACTTTCCTGCCGTATTCACCCTCTTTGCTCTCCAGCATTCTTTCATCTGTTGTAATCTCCACAGTCTTTTCAGTTAAGCTTTAACACTGCAGAACTGGAATAAAAATAGACTGTTTAGAGCAGCAGGAATATGATAATCCAAGGCAGTCAGCCTTAAGGATATGCAGATGCTGAACATGAGCCAAGCACTAACGTATTTGCTATGGTGTTTACCTTGAGCGGCCCCTTAATAGTCGGAGAAATGTTAGCTAAATGTTTCTCACTTCTTACATGCCACAGGCAAAGTAAAACCGTGCAGCTACTGTGCATCATCATCCAAGGTGAAGTAGTTTAAGGGTTTAGAAATCTGAGCAAGCAATTGCGGTAACCTGCGTCTTGGGTAATTTTGAGCAAAGAGAGACAGCAAAGTACGGCACTAGTTTCTGCATGCTTTTTAAGTGAGGAGAAAGTGTTTTCTACCTCTGAATTTACTGTAAAGAAAAAGAATTGCCATGGTTAATATGAAAGCTGAGTATGCTAAATTGGCATTAAGCTTATGGTGGGTAGCTCAAAGCACACAAAAAAAAAATTAACTCTGCAAATGTGCCTGTATGCCTTAGCACTCTACTGAAGCCCAAATATTTCAAGGTGGGAAAGGGTATTTACTGTCTTTTTAGGTGATTTATTTAAGCCCAGGCTTTTTCTTAAAGCTGTTTAAAGTTCTAGTTCATAACAAACAGAACTGTAGTAGGAACAAAACTGTATGCAGTTTCAGTAAAAGGCTGATAACCATAGCCAGTTCTCTAGAGGAGTAATTATGCATGAGGTTCCTTTCGCTGTGTCTTACACTCTTGAGAGCTTAAGTGCAAACATGAAAGTAAACCGTGCACTGCTTTGCCAGTCTGGATTTGCTGCGTATTTGCAGAATACTGTCCGTCATGTAGAAACCCTCCATGCTACGTGGTTACCCAAGGAACCAGTTTTCCTGGTTTAGCCTTTTTGAGAATATGTACTGAGTTTTGTGATTGTTTTTGTTCTGTGGTGTCCATGGAAAAAACAAAGAACTAGCCAGGGAACTTCCATCTAGCTGGAAGTTGATTTGTTTTGTTTTCCTTTGTTTGCATTCTGTGAGTGCTGAGACAATGCCCTGCTTGAACACTTCAGTTCTGGTGAACTTGAGGGATGCATTGCTGACAGACATTTGCCTGAACACGTTTTAAAAATCCCCAGTCATGGATAGGCCATAGTCTTCCATAGGCAGTCCTATGTGCTGTTCACAGTTCTTTCCTTTACAAAAGGAAAGAAAACTTGTCTAGTAAACCTTTTGTATTCTAAGCTTTTAAATTCTGTAGGCTTTTGTCACCGTTAGGCTTTATGTGTTCTGAGGACATCTTCCTGCAGTTCTTCAGGCGAAATAGATGCATATATGATGGCATGCAAACACCTGACCATCTTTGTTGTTGTGCTTGGTGCACCCTGGGTCTGTTTTGATGGGCAGTGCCCATAACTAGTGCCAGTGTAGTGGCACAGCAGTCTCAGTACTGCTCTGTGCAGTGGAGAACCTCTGAGATAATTTACATATGTGATGCCCTCAAGTATAGGTCTTACATTACTTGATGACAGTAGTTTGATACCTTCAAGTTTTAGTTTAGAAATGCACAGCTTTTTCATTTAAGCTCAGAACCTGAGACCAAAGGGTATGAAGTATTTAGGTATTTTTGAGGAGGAAAAGTCTTGATAGCACTTCTGTGCTTCAGTAGTTATAGAGAAGCAATGAGCTTTCCGCTTACCCCAGCAGAAGTACTTTCTTCGGATATAGGATTATTTTAAACAACACATGAATCCAAACAGACCAGGAAGGGTGGTACACATAAGTTAGTTGGAGATGTGGCACCAAGTTCTTCTTGTAAGATGAACAATATCAGCCTAAATAAGACCAATTCTGTATTGTACAGGTGAAATATAATGTAAAAAAAATCCTTCCTAAATCTTCCTTGTCAAAGAAGGAAAACTTTAGAATTTGGCCACAGAACTAGAGTAGTAGAGGAAGCAGAGAGGCAGGGACAAACTGCTGATGTGCTGCTTTGCAACATTGACTGTAATCACTCACCTTGGGCACTATGTCATACTCCATGTACATACAGAGTTAGTATGTCCTCTCACTTGCAAAATGCTGCTCCTGTCAGGCACCAGGAAAAAATTCTGCTTAAAGAAGGATTTAAGAAATGTTGCATGTAAATAGTGTTGGGGATTTTTTGGTGGGTCTTTTTGTGTTTTTTTGGGTGGATTGGGTATTTTTGGGGTTTGTTTGTTTTTTTTTTGTTTGGGTGTTTTTGTTTGTTTGTCTTTGTTGTTGTAGGATTTTGGGTGGGGTTTTTAGTTTGGGATTTGTTCTTTTTTTTTTTTAATGATAATTGTTCTAAGCAAACCTGCTTCTTATGGCTTGATACTCTATGCCTGCTGGTAAAAAAAAAAAAAAAAGTGGGATTTGGAATGCATTAAAGCCACGGGATCCATATGATAGCATTTGTTAACTGATGAAAAAGGCTAATTCTGAATCTTGTTTTCTACTGAGGCTTGCTAACAGGCCTTGCTATTCGTGTTAAGCTGATCAAAGTGATGACGTATCTTTAAAGTTTAGTTTATTTTTTGACAGACTTTTATTGTAAGGTTATTTTAATTCCTGTAATCATAATGTTCAGGATGTATTCCAAAGATAAATGTTTTTCAGTGCATTCATTAAATGTAGAAGCTGGGCTTGTCTGAATTTTTAACTGCTCATCTTATTTTTTTCAGGGTTTCGCAAAAATGATGAAATGAAGGCTATGGAAGTATTGCCAATTTTAAAGGAAAAAGTTGCATACCTTTCAGGTACAGTTTTTTTCCTCTTGAAGAATGCCCAACTGTGTTGTTAGTAGCATGTAAAATGGTATTTTAAATACATTAAATATCATTACAAAATTCATTAGGGCAGCACTGATTCCTGTTGGATATCCTAAGCATAACATAAGCATTTTGAAAGGCATAATAAAGGAGGTATGTTTTCTTGAATGTGGAACATTGCTAGTTTCTGTGTTGGTCATGTTAAGTCCTGCATTCCCCCATGCCACACATAATTATTTACAGCAACTTAGAACCTGCTGTACTGACATCATATTCCTTTTCTTATTTCTGGTTCTTCTGATGGGGAATTTTGCAGAGATGCCTTTGTTATGGACCCATCTGCAGCATATTCTGGGGAATATGTGGGATTTATATGACTTAGTATCATAACATTATAAGTAACTTTACTTGGTGAAATGATTGTCTGAGGTGCTTATTTTTGTAAACTGTATTTTGGTGTGACTTTCTGTTGGGATTAAACACCATCATTCTCTAAGCCATAATCTTAGTGTCAAATGATTTAGAAGACAGTCTCATATTTGCAGGCGGCTTTTTGGATAATTTTTCAAGAATGCCAAAAGTAAAGCTCTTGTCTATTACTATTAAAACATATACAATTATTCCTGCAATTGTACTCTTTGCTTTGTATGGATGCTGACACCTGCAAGTGCAGCATGTAATACGTAGTACTTTATCTTGTCCACTCTGCCAAGTAAAGTAGAGGTACAAAGCAAAAAGATGTGTGGGGGAAGGTTTTTGTTTGTTTGTTTTCTTTTTTAAAATATTTTTTTATTAAAAGATACTGGCAACTGTAATGAGTAAGCCCAGTTTTTCTGGTAGCTTGGGAATTGTAGTACTGGTGAAGGCTTGCTTAGAACTCTTATTTTTAGAGGGAAAGATGAGGAGAAAAGGGGATTAAGCACAGTATTTCAATCCCTCATTATTTTTTGGACCTTGTCTTATATCACTGAATGAACAAGAAGTAAATTTTCACTCCAAGACCTCTGAATTTTTAAGTTGTTCAGTACTTAGTTTAGACCCCTTAAAAGGGTCCTGAAAAATGATGGGTTTTTCTAATGTTGGTTTGTAAGCAGATGGCATTCTGAAAGGCTTTAATTCAGTGAAAGTGAAATGGGCCAAATGAAAGATGAAGATAAATTTAAGGGGAGATTATAATTTGTGAACCAGAACAGAGGAGGTGTTGGCAGAAATAAATGGTTGCCAAGTTGCCTGTGTGAAGGTAGCAACTCCTAATGGAAGAATGGAACACATTAGACTGGCTAGAACTGATCTGCCAAAATCCATAGTTTCACATTTCCATTGCAAGTGAATCTCAAATGGAATGAGATTCATTAGCAGTGCAAATGAATTAAGAAACCCTTAAATACAACAACCTACAACAGTACTCTTCAGTGTGTTCTCCCCTTCCCCTTTCCCCAGTAAAGTACCACCGCCACTCGGACTTAACCACTGTGCAACTAGAAATGTCAAGCTTTATACCTGGGATGACAAAGATAATTGTTCATTTAGTTTCATTCATTTGGTTTACTGAACAGATTTTCACCTAGCTGAGAATCAGTAAACTGCTTGAGCACTGGATGTCTTACCACCTGAAATAGTTACATCTCTAGGCTTTTCTATGAAGGACAAATAGACTCTTGGATGCATTTTTTTTTTTTGGTGTTAAAATTAAACTGGAACCTGTCAAAGTACAAATAGTCTCATATCTCTATACATACCTAAGCAAGGAGAGCATTTTCTTACAAGGTGCAGTTATCTTGGTTTCATATAAGGAAATAGCCCTTGGTAACTTGTCTTGCCATAAAAGTAAACTGTTTAGCTTTCTTTACTAGAATACTTTGTAACTAGGTTGAAAGGCATTTCTTAAAAAACCTGCACTAGTCAGCCTGTTGGATTTTAGTGCCATTTGGAGGCCATTGAAAATACTGCTGTTAGTGATGTTCACTAAAGAGAAATGATGCATGTTAGGTGACTCATGTGAATTACCAGATATTTGTGTGACACACTTTGGCATAAACAGAATACCTCGATAGTGGGGTGTGGCAGTGTATCAAAGGAAATGGATTAAAATGGAAGTCTTACTGATGAAAGCAGTAAGTAGTGTAGTATGTTTCTGTTAAACATTAATAGAAGATTGAATGGATAAAGACTACTGCAAGACAGGAAATTCCCACTGATGCCTCATGCACTGTTGCTTTTAACTTTCCCATTTGTATATGACACAGGAGCATCAGGAACAAAGGAAATGAGAGTTAAGTTACTGTAAAAGGCCTAAGAAAGCTGTCATTAGAGCTGATGAAAAAACCCCAAGTCTTAGGGACTTTTTTTTATTATTATTTGCAATTGTGCTACCTGGTTTAAGACTGGATAGTCAAGTTCTTTTCAGCTAAAATCAAGGCTTATAAATTTATTACTCATCTAGGCCTGGAGTTTGTACAACAAAGTTTGTCTCTGATGTACAAAAGTTTCAGGATATGATTTATCAGAAATTTAAGCATCATTTTTAAAAATGGACTTTTTTGGTGACATATGCAGAGTTGGAGCCAACTGAAGTGTCCTCCAGAATGACATAAAAATGCCGTATTGAAACACTGCATGATACAGGAGTTGCAGTGTGGGAAAGGCCTGAAGGACTGGTCTGACACTAACAAAACATTTGCATAAAATGCTTAGAGAGTGTTAAAGATGATTCCGCTTATGCTTTCGCCTGCTAGCTGCTGCCTTTTAAAGAATATCTACCCTAAGCAATTTTTCTGTGGGACTGGAGTCAGTAACACCAGTTGAAACTGGTAGACCTGAAGGTAGCCTGTGGTGCAATGGGGAGAGAGATTATTAAGGGCTGTAGCAGGCTGTCAACTACTCTTGCTAGCTTTGGAGCCCAGTGATGGCTCTGGAGCTCAGCAGGGTCCTCCGCAGTTGAGCTCTGTCTTGTCATTTATCATTCCTTTCTCTTACAGCTGCTGTCTTGTTTTTTGGTTTGTTTGTTTGTTTTTTGGTGTGGAGGTTTTTTTTGTTTTGGTTTGGTTTTTTTCCCTGTCATTTGCTATGTAAAAATCCTCAAAGCTCTCTGCTTAGCAAGTGAGTCAGGATGGTCAAGATTGGCCTATCTCCATTAGAATGGCACAACTCCATTTTTCATTTTATGTCTCACTTAAGAAGGTCATGGAAAATAAGAATATGAATTTCTTTTTAAATTTTGCTTTCTGGTATTGTAACTTGATGGAGATTCAAAGATGCTTTTGCCTCTTTGAGTTTCATTTAGTGTCTGACAGGCAGCATGTCCATTGTAGACAGTCTCTAGAGACTTTGACAGGCAGGCTTAGTTTCTGTGGCAAACACACACTAACTCTGTTGGAGTGTGATGAATTTTTGAGTGACTGGTATTATTTATTGTTTTTATATTTATTTTTATGTTCTCTTGACCTTCCTTTCTTAGTGATTTTTGAAAAACTTTGTTTAGCAACAGGGGATCACAATGAGAAGCTGATTTGAAATGAGAAATTCTGGGCTGAAGATACTGTTTTTCTGCGTTTCCATGGGAAAGGAGAAAACAGTCCATACATCTGTGGTTGAAAATATATATGTGAAACTGAGGTTGCAAGACTCTGTCTATGCTATTACAGATGTGTTGATAAAGACATCCTACTGAGCTTGAATTTGGTGTTTAGCAATAGCAACATTTTGTTTTCACTAGCAAGGGGTTGGATATCAAATTATATTTTACTATTCGACTATAGCAAGTCTGTGCAATTTTATGGCTGAGATGAATGCATTTAAGTGGAACCACTTACATCAGATTTTTTGCCTTATATATTAAGTGGATTCAGAATTTCCTGTGTCTCTAACAAAATTAAAAACTATAAACTGATAATTGGGAATCTGCAAATCAGAACAGGATAAAAATACAAGTTCAGTGGTTTCTATCCACTCACTCTACATATTGAGTGTGAAATATTATATGCCTAAATTCTCCTAGTAATTAATTTAATCATTGAGTTCCAAGATCATTTAGGTTGGAAAAGACCTTTAAGACCTCTTCGATTCTGGCCCTTATCCTAGCACTGCCAAGTCTACCACTAACCATGTCCCCAAGTGCTGCATCTACACATCTTTTACATGCCGCCGGGGTGGTGACTCAGCCATTTCCCAGTCAACCAGTTGTCCAATGCTTGACAACTCTTTTGGTGAAGAAATTTTTCCTAATATTTCATCTAAACATTCCCCGGTGCAACTTGAGGTCATTTCCTCTCATCTTGTTGCTTGGTACCTTGTAGAAGAGAACAACACTCAACCCACTGCTGCCTCCTTTCAGGGAGTTGCAGAGAGCATTAAGGTGTCATCTGAGCTTCCTCTTCTCCAGGCTAAACAATCCCAGCTCCCTCACAGGCTTTCATAAGCCTTGTCCTCCAAGCCCTTCATCAGCTCTGCCTCCCTTCCCTGGACACACTCCAGTGTCCTTCTTGTAGTGACTGGGCCCAGAACTGGACACAGCATTCCAGGTGTGCCCTCAGCAGAGCCAAATACAGGGGGACGATCACTGCCCTGGTTTTGGTGGCCACACTGTTACTGATACAGGCCAGGGTGCCATTGGCCTTCTTGGCTACCTAGGCACACTTCTGGGTCCTGTTCAGGTTCTGTCGATTGGCACTTCCAGGTCCTTCCCTACTAGACAGATTTCCAGCCTCTTTTCCCCCAGCCTGTAGCACTGCCTTGGGTTTTTGTGATCCAGGTCCCGGCACCTGGCCTTGTTCAACCTCATATGACTGACCTTGGCCCATCAATCCAATCCTGCCCAACCTGGCATAATCTGCAAACTTCCCCGTTAACAGTCAGCTTTCTTGTCACTGTCATTAAACGCTAGACTGTCAGTCCTAACATTCAGGACTACCTTCCTGACTCTTCTTCCTTGCCTGTCAGTTCTGAAGGGTTTACAGCCATCCATTGCAGCATCCCAGTTGTACAAGTCATCCCACCATGTTTCCATGGTTGCAACTATGTCACAGTTTTCTTGCTGCCCAATGGTTTCCAGGTCTTCCTGTTTGTTGTGCAAGCCATGTTCATTGGTATAGATGCACTTCAGCTGGGCTATTAATTCTGTTACCTTTTTCTGGGCACAAACTGTAATTCCTACATGACCATTCTCAGGTGCTTCCATGCTTTCTGACACATCAGTATCTCTTATATTTTGGCTGCTGCATGGATCTCTGTTCCTACCTTCTGTGAGATGGCAGACTGAAAGACCTTGCTAGTTCACCAATCCTCAGACATTGGTGTTCTACCTCCATGCTGATCTCTAGCAAGCATGGCTTTATCAAGTCTAAAGCTCTTTCACTGAACACTGATAATTCGTCTGCAAAGATCCTTTTCCTCCTTTTAGGCAGGTGGACCTTGTCTGTCACCAGCAGGCTCAATGTAATGTAAACCAACCCATTATCAGAAAACCTAAAAGTCTCCCCCACTGACACCAGGCTCGGAGGCAGGTATTGATCTGATGGCTCTTCCCCTTTCTTCCCTCATCACTCCCTGCAACAGGAAGTGCAGAGAAAGCACTACCTGTGCTCCTGATCCTCCAACCAGTCATCCCAAGGCTTTCAGGGAGAGACTTCAGTCACATCTCTCTTGATTGCCCTTGGGGTTCTTATTGCAATTTCTTGCTCCCTGGAGAATGGCTTAATAATAATGGATTTTCCCAAGGGCCATACCAGGGTAGAAAGCTTTCTCATAACATCTTTAACCTGGGGCTCAGGGAGGCAGCAGGCTTCCTGAAGAAGTTGGCACACTGGGCCTTTGTTCCCTTCAGAAGGGAATCTCCTGTGACAATGATCCATCTGTCTTCAACCTACTCACCTCCTCCCTGAGCTCTGTCACTAAGCAGAGGAGCTCCTCTGCCTGGGCACACCTCCCACAGCTGTGCTCTCTGCTGCCATATAATCTAAATACTTGCATATAAAGTAGCATGATTCTGTATTTAAATTAAACCTGTACAGTTTCTGAGTCAAAAATTAAATACATAACAGAGTGCCATTGCTGGAGATGTCACACTACCAGTCAAACTTGAAGGTGACTGTAATGTCTAAGTGTAATGCTCTGGTTATTCTTTGTTTCTATTTTTTTGCATTTGCTTTTTCACTGTACGAATTACGGCAATATGCTGATCAATACTGCCGAAATTTAATCTTAAGTTGTTCTTAAAATGACAATGTTGTCATTTAAGTTGAAATCACTTTTTAAAAAGTAGATACTGAATACTAGTTCTGCAAAAAATAATTTTATGTTATGCTGTGGGGTCTTCTAACATTTTTAATTTTTCAGGTGGCAGAGATAAGCGTGGAGGTCCCATTCTAACATTTCCAGCTCGTAGTAATCACGACAGAATACGACAAGAAGACCTTAGAAGACTAATTTCCTATCTAGCATGTATTCCTAGGTAAGCGATCATCTGTTAACCTCTAAGGCTGTATAGCAAAATAAATGAATTATGTTGCAGTGCTCCCACAAGCTAGCACTGACTGAGTGAGTTAATAACATGAGCAAATCAATACCAAGTTTTGTCATTTGCTATTTTCAAATGGCTTTTTGGAAGAGAAGTAATTACTCTGCCTTGTAAAAGGAAGGCAGCTGGCAGAAGGGCTGATGTGCTTTAGCTAAAAGTAGTTTGTGTCTTGGAAATGGCACTGCCATGCCACATTGGTGTTGCTGTGTTGAAAACTGAATACAACTCAAAGGCTTTCAGTACATCAATAAGTAAAAACATGCTGGTTGTTATTCACCATATGCCTTGTCTGGAGTGCAGTCAGCACAGGACTCTTAACTCTTATTTGTGTTAGATAAGTCATTGTGTCCTAATACAGCATGGAAATAACCAGGAGAAAGATATGAGCAATTGCTTGTAAAGGTCTCAGATAAACCTATGGAGTGATCTGTGAAAGTACTGATATCATTGCATTATCAGCAATTCAACCTATAAATTGCAGTGAGTTGTTTAAATAAATTTGCAGAAGTCATATCCAGTGCTAGTGTGTGTGTGCATATATACACTCCCATATATATATATATATATATTTATGAGATGTTTCAAACAAAAGTTATGTATTTTGTATGTATCTAAAAAACCGTTCCTTCATATAGAACTTAGCTTTCTGTAGTAATCAAGTTGGGAAGAAAAACGATCCTAAGACTCTGACTTTAGGTCTATCTTGGAACCTTCAGCATTTGTTGCATGCTGGAGCAATGCTGACTGTGCTTGACTCTATTTGTCTATGACCACAAGCAGCAGTTGTCATTACAGTTGAAAAAAATTCCTTGGACAACATCCCTGAGTGCAGTATCTTCCATTTTTGTGTCATGGGCTAATTTACTGAGAGTTTTTGCACTTGATGTAATCAAATTATAGTTTCTGACTGAGAAAGGTGGTTTCATAAAAGTAACTTCAAGGCATCTGCTTGAGAGGATACATGGCCTCGTTTTTGTGAAGTTAACTGAGGGACTCGGGGGACTTAGAGAAAGGAGAACAGGAAGAAGGCTTGAAACTTTTAATCTCAGATTTGAATGGTGAGATGTATTCTAGCCACCAAGTTACTAGAGGAGTTAATAGATAAATATGCATCAAAATTTGTCCAAGAATTTTTTTTTGGCAATAATCAGGGCAAGAAACAGTCATATTCTGGCAAAAGGTGTACGTTAGTTAGTTTAGATCAATAGATCTAAAATTAAAAGAAAGTCAGTGCATGTTTTATACTCTTTAAGCATGGCAAACTTTTGAGAATAAAAGGGAGCTTTATCAAAAGCAAGACTTTTTTCATACAAGTCATGTTTAAGGGTCTGATTATGCAATTCTAGTGAATTAGAAGTCCCAATTGGTACAAATATCCCTGAACTTTTGGGTTGTCTGTTATACTGTTATTGCAGTACTGTTACTTGATGTAGCTGAAAAATCATAGATATCAGTTGTTTGGCAAGAGATCCAAAAGCTTAGGTTGACTCTATCTCACAGTTTCACTGATTTTCCAATTTACCTGATTTAAAAATACAGCTAAACTTATGGTATCACCACAGAGTGGGCCAGATATTTTAGTGTAATTAGGACTTACCAGTACATGACCATGGCTCCCTAGAACAATTCTTGTGATCCTTGGCCAAAAGAAATTCAGATTGCGTGAGGTGATGTGGCTCCCTGATGGAGCACACAGCCATACTGTATCACATGATGAGGGACTATTTTGGACACCCCAGTAGATGCACGCCTTGTGAATTAGTGGCAAGCACTCCCTATGCAATCCTCAGTTTGATAGGATAGGGATGGGCTGAGCAGCACTCGTACTGCCATTTGGCCTTTCAATAATGGGTCTATCTTTAAGACAGTAGTTGTTTTTTTTCCCCTTGAATCCTGTGAAGATTTTAGCAAAGATTTTCACCATGGTCAGAAAATTGTATGTTGTATGCCTGCCTACATGTATGCCAAGCTAGTTACTTTTAATATATTTTACTTCTCCCATTGGCATTTTTGGCATTGCTATGGGCAGGTGGGAGAGCCAGCATTTATCATGATAAAATCATTTTTTTAAATGTTGTGGGATGTTTATTCTCTCTTCTTTTCCCTAGCTTTAAACTTTTCAAAGGTAAAAAAACTTCCCCTTCTGAGGAACCCATGTTACCACTTTTTCCAGATCTCCAATATCAATCATAATCCATCTTTCTGCAATGTGGCCAATAAGACTGAGTAAAATATGCCAGTGAAGCTTCCCTGCCTCTTGGACGCTCCAAAAACCTCACCACATGACCTGTAGAATGCCATTTGAATTAGTCACATGCCTGAAAGTGACATTTGGTAATGTTTGATAGTCTGTTGGCTATGATGCATTGGTTTTGAAATGTTTTCCTTCCTATGGTGATACTACAAGGTCATGTAGCAAATTCTGCTTGAACAAAATCAGAGTTACTGGTAGTGGTGGTGGTGATTGTCACTTTTGATAAGTGGCAAGAACTAAATGTACAGAAGATACTAATGGAAAGAAATTAAATTTTTCATTCTCAGAGGGAATGCCAGAGAATTTGAGTATTAGGTCTGTCAACTTTTGGACAGCAAAACTGTGCTCAAATTTTGTAGAAACAGATTGATGTGGTTTTCTTCATAACCATAAAATACTGTGTTGTCCTTTAACTATTCACAAATCAATCCTGTTACAAAAGAAATTGTCAATAAATGAGTGTCTTTCCTCTACAGACTCTCTCAGATAAAATTGTTCTAAATCTGAGACAGTTTGAAAAAGTTGTAAAGTGGTAGGTAAGAACAGTTTGCCATCTTCTGTCTTTTTAAAAGATCCTCTCAATCATTAGAAAGACATGAATATTATCATCAGTCAAATAAGTGTGTGTTCTGAAGAGTAAATTTTAAATGTATTAGATATTGCTGCTTTAGGAAATGGTAGGTTTACTGTGTGTGTAAGGTGAGGGAGAAACAAGACTGGACAATGAGTCATCATGAATATAAACAGTGAAAATGAAAGTGAAGATAATGACAGAATATCAAATCAGCAACAGATATAAGGCTATCCCCCACAAGGAGTTTTGCATGGGGGTGAAAGAAGCATCTCTAGAGCGAGATCTGCTGTATATGGTCAGCTAGTCAGCAGTGAGACCCTGAGGAGACCACGTTCATTAAACAGTGTGGTGCAGTAGAGTGTTGTGTTGGAAATTGAAACACTTGCTTGATAACCTTTCCTTCTGTTTTCTGCAGTGAGGAAGTATGTAAACGAGGATTCACCGTCATTGTAGATATGCGTGGGTCAAAATGGGACTCCATAAAGCCTCTGTTGAAGATTTTACAGGAATCCTTTCCATGTTGTATTCATGTTGCACTGATAATCAAGCCAGACAATTTCTGGCAGAAACAGAGGACTAACTTTGGCAGCTCTAAGTTTGAGTTTGAGGTAATTTCCCCTATGGCATACATATTTATGTTTATTTTGTGGTTTTAAATGTTCTCACTAATGATCAGCACCTTGAAAACTCTCAGATAAATTATATTCTGGCTGGAAGCAGGGGTACTTTAAACCAAGGGTGCTAGAAGAAATGTGGTTTTCTTCATGTACTTAGGCTAGGTAATTGTGTATGTTGTTGCTTATATTCTTTTTGTAAGCTCAAGAAAGATTGAATTAGGTTTTCCCCCCAGATGATAAAAACTTAGGTTTTGTCTCTTTATTATCTTAGTTTGCATTATGGTAATATTGATATCTCCAGAATCCAGAGGAAATCAGCTGAATGAACCTTGCTGTTATCCTCCTGCAGCTTTGCAATACACAAAGTCAAAACTTAAAACAGTAATTGAAAGAGTGGTTGCTGTTTTGTTCTTAAATGTAGTGAGGTAAGAAAGAAATGAGGGAAAATACCTGCAAGGCCTCCTGTCTTCTGCTGATCAGAATTGATACTTGAAATGTGTGAGAAAAGTTGTTGTGTTGACTTCATGAGCAAAATTATCAACTCTTACAAAAAGAAAAGTAAAAACTTGAAAGGAAATTTCAAATTCATTTCAGTAACAGCATTCTTTTCTTTCCATTTTTATTTTTTTAGACAAATATGGTGTCTCTGGAAGGCCTTACCAAAGTAGTTGATCCTTCTCAGCTAACCCCAGAATTTGATGGCTGTTTGGAGTACAACCATGAGGAGTGGATAGAAATCAGAGTTGCCTTTGAGGACTACATTAGCAATGCAACCCATATGCTGTCAAGACTGGAGGAACTGCAAGATATATTGTCAAAAAAGGAAATGCCTCAGGACCTGGAAGGTGCTCGCAACATGATAGAGGAGCATTCACAATTAAAAAAGAAAGTCATTAAGGCCCCTATTGAGGACCTTGATGTGGAAGGACAAAAACTGCTCCAGCGGATACAGAGCAGTGATAGCTTTCCCAAAAAGAACTCTGGGTCAGGGAATGCAGATTTACAGAACCTTTTACCCAAAGTGTCCACCATGCTGGACAGGCTGCACTCAACACGGCAGCATCTGCATCAGATGTGGCATGTGCGGAAATTGAAATTGGACCAATGCTTTCAGCTCAGGCTGTTTGAGCAGGATGCTGAAAAGGTAAGGATTGAGCAAGGAGACTATAAATGGCCGATACTTGACAGACTTGAAAGAAGTGCCAAGGGTAACTGAAAATAGTAATTTTTGTCTTTGAAGTTAATCACTAGCCTTTTAGTGAGAAATAAGGGACTTCTTGATTGAGAGGCACTCAGGGTGTTCTGGAGTAAGGGGCATGGGATAGTACTTCTAAGCTGTAAGGAACACAGGAAGCTCTTACCGAAGAAAATTGTAACTGCTAATGACTTCAGAGTGCTTATTTTGTTAAGCATTTGTTCCAGACAGATGCCTTTGCATGCATCAAATATAGGAAAATGCTGTACACTTTATAAATACAGATGATTACGAATTACATTGGTCTTCTTTTGAGTGATCTGTGGGAAGTGAGTGACAGGCAGTCAAGAAAGCCTGAAGAGGCTGACATGGGGAACTGCTTCATTGATGCAGGGTTTGAAGTTCCAGGCTAAAAACTGATGTATCTCTTCTGACAGTGCATATGTCATTAACAGGGAACTCAGTGATTTCAGAATGTTTTGGGCTAACCAGTCCCTTCAAATGAGAAAGCCCTTGATTGTCATGGAATTTGAAGAGGAAGTATGGCACGCAGATTGCTTTTAGATGAGCTCAAATTAGGTCTATTTTCATGTAGAATGGTTTTGCAGTCACTTATTATTGACTTGTTACCATGGAACAAGTAGCCTTAAGGAAGGGTGGGGATTTTTTCTCTGGGAGTAGTAGTAACTAGACTATGCACTCAAGTAGTAAGTATGTTTTTTGTCAGAACTTAAAGTACTCCAATTTCTTGAAGTATTTTACATAAGATAGCTGAACTGCATGAGATCAATGGTCCATGTTAAACCAGTATTCTGCTTTCCAGCTGTCGCTAACAGATGCATGGGGAAGAGTAAAAGCAGAACAAACATATAAAAACTTAACTTCTTCTTGCTTCTTCATGTGTATTCTTTCTTTGCCCATACTTTCCCTTACCCTCATAATTTCAGCTCACAGACTTTCTTTACACTACTGTAAAGTTTTCTGCTGTGTTTAAAAAATAAATATTTTTTTAAAGTACCATTTAAAGCAAATGTTTACTTGATGGGTATAGCTGAAAGTAGTAGGGACATTTAGAGAGTTGGAAAAAAAGATGAACTTATTATCTATTTCTAAAATGAGTTAGAAAGTAATGCAAGCTGTTGTTCTAGTGTTGCTCTTTCATACTCAAATGCATTTTATCAACCTTGCAGCCACTTCATTACAGCATTAATTTTTCTGCATTATAGCATAGCTTTCAGTACCATGTGAGCACCATCAAAATACATTTTGTTCATTTTCTCATATTTTATCAAATTGCTTACATGACTTGGGCTTTAACAAACTTCTTGTGAAATACTTGAGCCTGTAGGATTGACCTCTGTCCTGCCATGTGGTTGCATAAGCTCCTATCAGTTTCTATGTTTCTGATTCCAGGAATAAGTCTATATTAAATTAACACATCTTTGTTTCAAAAGGGAAATATTAGGCACCTCAACATGAGGTTGACAGCAGCTATTATACCTGGGACAGCTTTTCTCTCATTAACCAGTAAAAAAGATGGAAAAGGCGGTTTGTGTAATATCCCAACTCACTTGTGGATTAAGGCCCTTGCCTTATGCTACTTGCAGCCTGTATTTTTACTGCTTGTGTCAGATAAGATTTCATAGCTCATGACTTTTTTATCAGTGTATGTCTGTATTTTAATGAAATGTAGGAAAGGATGGGATCTTTGTTGGAAAGAAAAAAGGGTATTGCATGGGGATAAATAAACATGTTCCTTTTGGAGGACTTGCTGAATTCAGTGCAAGAAATTTGGACTGGATCAGAAGAAGACAAAAAAGGGACAAGGTAGGAGGGAATCTGATTGGAATTGCCCTTTAAGTGTCTGAAGGCAGCAAATTAAAGTGACCTAGAGGAGGGTAGTCAAAAGCAGTACCAGTGTCTGTTTTGAGTAATGTTCTAACACATTTTCACTGAGTTCTAGATAAAAAGCTTTAAATTTTAGGAGTATATGATCAACTGTCTCAGTTATCAAAACTTCAAAAGTTTGATTTACAGTTCTTGCCATACTGTGGTCTGCTTATAATTTAGTTTGTCATATACTTGGGATCAATACTGGACTTGATAATGTTGTTCTGTTAGCCAGCATCTTCGGAAAGATCTTTAAATGAATACTTACTGCTTACTGCTACTGTTTTTTCCTGGGCAATCTATTTCAGCTTATCCGGAGAGCAGGTGGTATGTCTCTTTTACTGAAATATAGCAAAGATTTCAAAACCATAGTGAGCAGGTGGGGTGTTAAACAGCTCTTTGCTGTGTTGCTTGGTGTTTGAAAACTTTGTCTTCCACTGCCACTGTTAACATACTTGTGTGCCTTCATTGATGGCCATTGCCATATAAGATATCTCCTGAACTTTCTTTGAATATTAAAATATTCCTTTTTTTCTTTTGAAAAGCAAGCAGATTTAAAGATTATTCTTAATTTTCTCCGGAGAAAGGTAACTCTGTGCTCACATGTACTTTTAATGATTCATCTAGAAATAGAATATCTGTTTTCAAATCTACTGTAAACTTACAAACTGAAAATATTAAACTCACTGCTGAAGTACTTGATCAGCATGAAATAATTTATATTTAATTTCCATGAGTTGCCATTTTAGTTCTAAACTGCTAAGCTGCTGATATCAATAAGTGCTGACACTACAGAATGTATAAGCTTAACAACTCAGGGCTGTACTCCAAGTCTGTTTACTATGACTTCTTTGTAATAATGAAGTTTGTGATTATAACATTACTGTAGCCTGCTGAGATAATGACCTATAGTAGAGATAACAGTTTGATCAAAAAAAACAGGTTTCAGCAATGATTGAATTAAAATACACAGTAACTTACAATGGAAAGAGCATCAGTGTTAACTTTCATGGCCTTAGACTCTGTATTCTGTGTTCATAAGTATCTTCAGTTACTTGTCCATGATTTCTGCTGTAACAAATTACTGAACTTTCTTCTTTCCTTAATATTTTTGTGTAGATGTTTGACTGGATCACACACAACAAAGGTCTGTTTCTGAACAGCTACACAGAGATTGGAACCAGTCACCCCCATGCGATGGAACTTCAGACACAGCACAATCACTTTGCCATGAACTGCATGGTAAGAACAGACCTCCCTGCACAGACAGCACAGATGTGCTGCCTGTTCTGTGTTAAGGCAGAATTTCTAAGTGCATAAATACAGATAATTCCTTCTTTACAAGTAGTGGAAATTTGGTTTTGAGCAGTGAGGTTATAAAACACAATGGAGGAAAATAAAGGGTGGTCAGGTACAGAGGAACTATGATAAAGCTACAAAATTGTTTTGACAAATAGCAGTGTTCAACATGACCTCAGCACCTCTCAAATATAAGTGTCCAAGCTTCTAAAACCTGGGATGTGTCTTTGAGTACTGCCTTGGGTCTTGTAGAAAATTCAGAGAATCATGTGTAATACATATTTTAGCTCTCCATTCTGAAAGAAATAGCTCTCGGGATCTTCTGAAGAGATTGCAACTCAGACAAAAAGTTCTGAGAAGTAACTGAGCCTGGTATAATAATCCTCCATGGTTTAAAGAAGATACTTCTCATTTTCAGCACAGCAGAATGGAGCTAAGACAATTTTTTTTGGTCAGATATGATCAGTAGGCTGTAAAAAAAATTTGGATTTTAACTGGCAGTGAGTGAAAGCTGTTTACTTTCAGTCTCATGAATTGGTGTTTGAACATGGGAACAAAATTCTGAAGTACGTGTTAGATCCTTAACACATTGTAGGTGTTTAAATAACCTTGGGAATCTGGGCCTAAGTCCAGTTCCTGTTTGTTAGATCAATGAAGGAAGAACACTACCACTCTTGTTACAAATTAACATTCTTGGCAGTCCAAGGATGGGAATTGAATTAAAGTGTGGTTGAAATAATGAACTCTTGCAAGAGGGTTTTTCTGTAGAACAGGAAAGGGGCAAAATAAACTTACCTAGGTTGTCTCTTGCAGAAGTAGTGGAAGGACTTGTAAGGCAGCTTTTATGTATGGTGTAGCTGGAGGTAAGACGGTAGAAGACACAATTAGAGCAGGCACATTTTCTTCTTTTGCAACTCAGCTCTGTTTCTAAAAGTTTAAAAGAATTATAATCAATATGAACTTTTTTAAAAGAGTAAAGCAAATGCTGGTGAACTTGGCAATTAAGTTATGTAACATCATATATGGTTTTGACTATTAGGTTTGGTTCACAGCATGGGGAATTGCTGCCTTATGGAGCACCTTGTTGTTCTTCACTGCTCTGCATATGAAGTAGAGCAGAAAGAAACACAGGATGACAGTAGGTGTCATGGACATGAGATGACTTTTGGAACTTAGTGATTTTGAGTGGCCTTCCAGACAATTCTTGGGATTGTATTCTAAAGGTTAAATTCTTCTGTAAGCCTGTCCTCATATTAGTCACTGTTGTAGTATTTTCTTCAAATTGGATTTTTTGTTTTTTTCCTTCTTTTAGAGTGTTAAGATGCCATCAACAGTACGAAGCACTTGAGTGATGCAGCATAATCCTTCCCGCTCTATGTTTGCTATTAGTCTTTTCCTGTTAATCTCTCCTTTGCCTTTAGTTGTCAAATGCATTAATTACAGGGGATTTTTTTCTCAGCCTGCAAAATATTTTCTTAAAGCTTACAAGGAGCAGCTTTAATTTGGGGCAAATTAAGCTATCCAAACATTGGAAAGGGTAAAAAGCAGCTGCATTTCTTTCTGTAGCATGGCCCCGCTAGGGACAGGGTTTCTCTGCCATGGAATAGGAAAATGTAAATTCAGTATGATTGGTCCCCGGTTTTGATTTAAGCAGCACTCAGATTATCTGGATTTTATTTGGTTAAATGGCAAAAGCCTTTCATATAGATTAGGGGCAAAGATTAAACTGAGTGTGACATAAAAAGTGTTGTGAACTGATTGAATTTTGGCAGGCTTTATTTTTCATTAGCTTTCACCTGGAAAAATGTGGGGCAGTCATAAGTCCTGCAAGCATGTTCAGCTTCTCCCTGACCACTCTCCACCTAGGCTCTGTGTTTGTTCAAGTTGCTGTTTGTTCACTCTTCCTGTCAGTGTAACTCTTCAGTAATCAAGGTGGATTTAAGGTGTCTTGAGTGACTACTCTAACACCAGAGGTGAAATTTAACTTTTAACCTATCTAAAGCCATGTGAAGTGATTCATTTGATTTGGATGGAATGGAGGGAGGTAGGAAGACAGGTATATATAAGCTTTATTTATTGCAGGAGATTTTTAAGGCTTTTCATTCTGACCCTAACTGGACCTTAATAGATCTTGCTTTCTAGTCAATATTCTTAGGCTCACTTGAGGCAGGGAAGAACTGTTCGAAGGATAAGTGCTCCCCAAGCAGCTAAATGCAACCTCTTGCACTTGCTTATAGCTTAACTCTGATAATTGATCTTGCAGCTGCTTTTCCCAACACATTGTGGTTGTTGCAGGGCACATGCTCCCCTCCACAGCAGGTGCTACCCTCTGTCAATAGCTAGGTCTCTCATGTCCCCTTCCTTCCCAAGCAGCAGGTTGTTTCCGAGAGGTGGAGGACAACTTCAGCAGCTGCTTATGCCAAACGTGGCTGAGAAAGAGTAACAACCGTTGGATGAGATGCCAAAATTTTGATCTGGCCTTCCAGTCTGAAGCAAACCACCTGGATGTAAACTGTTGTGAAAGCTACTTATTTCCTGTTGTGAACAAGAGTAATTTACATCAAGGACAAAGAGGATTTGCTGAATTTTTTTATTTTATTTTTCTTGTAATGGCTTTGTGCCATTTTTATTGTATTGGTTTTCAGTAAGAACACAAAATAGTTGGCAGTGTAAACAAAATGCTATGAAACAAAAAGGTAAAGATATGTTCAGGGAGGAGATTTAACTTTACTTTCACCAGTTTCATTAGCAAATGGTATATCTAGGAATCTTATGTATTCATGTGGTTACTTTTCAAGGTAACAGGAATAAGTTAATTCAAGTCTTAAGTTTAATACACAGACTGGTTCTCACTGCAATAAATCTGTCCCAGAGAAAAGCTGGATGGTGTAGTGCTGGGCATTAAAGAGGGACATATGTATGGTTACCATGGATTAACACACAGGTTGATGTGGCTAAAGGAGTTGCTGTCTGAAGGATAGTTCACATGTGGGAAGAATAGGTGTGTGACTTCCTGTTACTGAATTTGAGAAGCTGTGCACTGATAAAAGTCAAGGCTGTCTCTTTATAGGGCAAGATCCCATGTTCCATAACTGTAGGGAAAAACAAAATCTCAGTGATTCTGCTCTCTGAAAATGAGGATGGATTTTCAGTGCAGTTTTAAAGCCTGCTTTCAGCAACAGTAAATTGCTGATGTCAAGTCCTGAGATTTATTTAAGTGAAGCAATACTCAGTATTGCTCAGTATTTCAGTTTGATGTTCTTATTTGGGTGACTAAACCAATGCTTCACTTCTCAAAACAAGTTTTTAATACCTTTTAAGGGAGAAACTTTCAAATAAGGCATCATAGGAGTTACAAGTACAAAAATCATGTTTTGAGTTTTTAAACTGCAAGAGTACCCATGATGATATGATTAGTCTGTCTTTGATGGAAGAGTGGGAAAGACTGATTATGTGTCTGTCCACTCTTTTTCCTGCCATTTTTATACATCTGCTGAGACACAAGGAACACAAGAAGTCCTGTGAAATATGAGTAAGGAGGAGGATGTTGTCTGTTTGAACATTTTCTGCTCTTTTTGCTAGATCAGATGGCCTTGCTTTCAACAGTTTAACTATGACTTTCTTTGTACTGGGGAGGGTTAAAATGCTTGAAGAGTGATGCAGGCAAAATGAAACTTTGTTTGGAGAAAGCTGACACATGCTACTATTAAAGGATGTGCTATGACTGCTTCTTGTCTCAGTGTTGATAGGACCATGAGTAGAAGTTACATTTATTAACTATAATGCAAAAACTCCGATCTCAATTGTTGGCGTATTGATAAGCTGATTAATGTTCTCAGAACAGGCTGTTTGCATACACTAAACCATTTTATCAAGGTAGTAATCAAATCCTGAATGCTATCCAATAAGAGAGTGTCAGAGATGAGCACTAGTGAGAGCTTTGGGATGTTAAAATAAAAGTATGAGCGCAACGATTGACTATCCGTAGGTTTGTAGAGTTAACAGTTAAAAAGATGTCTTGCTCAAATCCAACCATAGAGAGTGGTACAAATGAAAACCTGAAGAAAGTCAGGTGAGATAAAATCTTAGCTTAGAGGCAGTGTAATTTTTTCCTCCTCCTTTGTACTGCTGACATATTTCACCCCAGAGATTCTTTTAACTTTAAATATATGTTTTTGTAACCATACAGATTTGTCTCTTGAGACAGACTTAAGCACATGTGAATTCTAGACTGCCCTTGGTTCTCAGGATTTGGGAAAATGAGAGCAAGACCACAGGTGTACATCCCTAAGAGAATCTTTATGGTACCAGAACAGTTAACACTTAGACACAATGTCTGGATGCCACCAGCCTGAGAATAGACTGAAAAGGTGAAATGAGTTCAGGCTATTTTCAGCTTCGGAGGAGCACTCCAAAGTCAGCAAGACTAAATAGAACAGGCTAACTGTGCAATCCTTAAGAGGGAAGAAGCAAGTAAACAGATTTTAAAAAGCAGTCAGTTACTGAGGTGTTAATACAGCAGCAAGTACGTTCATGTTTATGAATCGCAAACTAAGGGAACAGACAGTGGTGTTACTGAAAAGAAGCAAATATTATTTCACTCTTGGTACTTATTGTGGTGGCTGAACTTCAGATTTCTAAAGAAAATGTTCTGATTCAGTTGGTCCTACTAGAGAACTAGGTCCAGTTTAGAGCCCCATACTTAGTGCTGTAATGGAAAACATATACATGAAAGTGATGTGGCTGTAGGGAGAGTTTGAAGGCATGGGCATTTACTATGATTAAGTAAAGGTGAGTGAAAAGTAAAGGAGGAAAGTAATGCTGGTGTTGCACTATATAGTCCTGTAGTAAGATTCCTCTGGTTCACTGTGAAATATGTAGGAAAGAAATGCGATATTTGAAGAACATTGGAGTGAAATTAAATTGCATGTCATTCAGTGCTGATAGCAATGGTTAAATGATTACCTAAGAATACTTAGAGGATCCTTGTAGTTGAAGAAAATGTTAAACACTTTCCTTAATTGCAGCTTGGGTGTTGCCAAGTTTATATTTTTTCAAGGGAATAGATCAGGTTTTACCTTTAATTGTCCTGCAGCCCTCATCATTGAAGTTTGTATTCCCAAACTGACATTTTTACTCTTGCTTCAAAAATGAGACTAGAAGAAATGTTAGAGAACGTGTAAATCATTAAAGCAGGTGTTAATTTATACATTAATACTACACCATGTTTTGGTAGTCATTTGTGTGTGAGGTGGCAGATGGTTTGAAAATGCCATCACTAAATTGGTTCTATCACAGTAAAACAATTCAAGCTCACTACAGTCTATATAGTGCTGCCACTTATGATGCTTATGGACCATGTCACTGAGTTTGATTGAATTTAAAACTGAATGCATAATAGTTTCTGTGTCAGAAAACTGCTGATGGTAATCTTGGAGCTAAACAAACATTTTCTAAATGGGTCTGGGAAAATCAGGAAATAAAATGGAACCTTCAGGTCACCTGCCAGCTTTATTTTGTATGAATATGATAGAAGTTCAGCTAGCTGGTAGGCTGTTACCTGTCTTTTAGGCTACTACTCCATACTGCTTTGCTGAGCAATAACTTTTTTTTATTTGTATACTCTTTTAAGAGGAAAAATCTGCAATGAGGAGCTTTCCAGATATAGTAAGGTGTCCTTTCAGCTTCCGGCTAAAGACAATTTTAGAGAAAACAATCATGTTAAGTACATTTGTATCCTTACTAAACACTTTGTAATGCAGTGACTTAAATTATTTCCTTTTAAGTCTTATTACAGTAGTTATGTGTGTTAGACAATTAAAGAAATGTAATATCACATTACCCTTTCACCCTTGAGACAACTGATACACATGTAGAAGCTGCAGGTGGTGTAAATGAGGTCACTAAATAAGATTTTATCCGTTATTAAGTCCCAGCTGTTGCTTCCTTAACTAAAACCAGGTTGTAGATAAATACAATGAATAAGATACCAGTCTCTAGTAAATGAGCAATAGCTCATTTGTAACAGTGTTCTCATCTCTTAAGCAGTGTGCAGAATATGCAGTTGTCTAGTAGTAATGACACTGGATCTGCCTGTCCTTGTAGGCAATTGAACAAAAAATTTTGACCTTCAAGGGTCAATTAAAGACAGCCTAATTGTAGTGAGCTGCTATTAGAGATTCTTTTCCTCTTTAACTAAATCTATTTAATTTGGGTCATTGCATTTTAAAATACTGACACTTAAAGCTTTGGTAGATGTATCATGTAGTGAAGTAAAAGGTTTAGATTATTGTAAGTTGTTTTTTGTTTGGTTTTTTTTTTTGTTTGTCTGGTTGTTTTCTTTTTTTGAGGAAAGAATGTGTTGTACACAGCTTGGAAAGCATTCAACTGTCAGCATTTTAATTCATATTCATACTGTTATAGGTTGTATTCGGCCAGTTGTGTGAAGCCTGATTGCCATGGGAGAATGAATACGTGTTAACCACAGCTCAGTTTCAATTTGTTTTTCTTCATGTTTATAGTGCCATGTCCTTAATTTTTAACTTCTTTTTCAGAATTTCCGAAATTGCTTTATTATGTTACAGAAAGAGGGCAAATGGCAGTCTACTATAGCCTTTATTCTTTTCTCTTTTGGCACTTGTTTCTTCTCACAACTGTAAAGACCATCTAACAGCTTTCTGTATTCATTTAGCAGTCCTGAATTTATGCTACATACACTTTTAATAGGCCTAAATGCTCTCCAGTCTTAAAATTTATTAGAAATAGCAGATTTGTACTCTGTCAGTCATTTGGCTGTGCTTAAAAAGCATAGCATAGATGTATGGAGTAGCGTAAAAAAGTAAGAGGTAGTATTGTGCAGAAAGGAAAGACAGCCAACGTGACACTGCTGTGCTCAGTTTGCTGAGTGGACCAGTTGGGCTACAGGCTGTCAGGTATGCTCCTGCTTGCATACATGAATGCAGTTTACAATCAATAGGGATCTGTCCTAATTGCCACTCAGATGAGTCTGGACAGTGAAGCCTGGAGGAACTGCATGCAACATTTGCTCCAGCCAGTCAGTGTCAAGCTCTGGGCAATGGCTGGATGTCAGCTGGTCATGGTTCCACCTGATTTGCTCAATGTCTAGTTGTTGGACTAGGTAATCTCCAATCTCAACAATCCTGTGATTTTAGGAACTTCATTATAGATTGTAGAGGAGTCTGCCCAGTTGAAGGAAGCATCAACTCCACATTACACGCATGTAGCTCTGAAAGAGTTACTCAGAAAGTTTTTGGTGGCAAAGTGATTCTTGTTTTACTTCACAGGAATCAGAAACTCTTGATTGAAAATCAGATTTACTAAGAGCCACCAGTGACTAATGCTAGTATGATAGAGAATACTTCTGATCTTGGACTTTATTTGTCTAATTTTGAGTGTTACCTCTGAGACGGTATAGCGGCAAGAAAAGAAAATGTAAAATTGTTAAACTTCTTGTAGGTCAGAGTTCTTTACTTTGTTTCTTCAAAAGTTATTTTCAGAAGTTGATATAAAGGTTCACAGATGGTACGCACATGCATACTGTGGATAGATCGACAGCTTAGTAATGATACTTCAGTTTTCCTATATTGTGTGTCTGAATGTCTTGTTGACTTGAATGTCTGTAAACATTTTTACTGAGGTTGTTGTAAAGTGTGGTTATTTCTTCCTCTTTATTGTAGTAATGTGTCTTCATGTAATATAAATTGGCTTAAGCTGAGTGTTAACATGAGTTTTAGACTGATTATTTCAAGTCATTATTCTCACTTGTCAATTATGGTTAGACTGCTACATTATACACCTAGATTTCTGTCATGGTTTGACTGGCACAATGCCAGTGCCTCCATGAAAATGCAACCTCTTAATTGAATGCTGTGAAATGCGATTGAGAACAGAGCAAAGCAGGCCCAAACTTAATAACAAAAAGGGAAAGAACTTTATTATGCTACTACCACTATACTGCTATAAAAGGGGAAAAAAAAACCACACACAAAATCCAAAATGAAAACCTTTCAAAACATTCCTCCTCCCACCACCCAGCTCCAACAAACCACAGTGAGACATGACTTGGACCCTTAATCAAGTATTCACCCTTCAGTATAATCAATACTGAGTCCCTCAGGGGAGAGGGGATTCTCCCTTGCACCATACACCCCCAGGAAACACAGCTGCCACTCCTTGTGTTTCCATGTCACACATGGCACCGCCCAAGAGGATCTGCCAGTGTGACACTCTCCTCTCCATGTCACAGTGCTCTCACCACTGTGCATGGACAGACTGCCCATAGGGCTCCTTTAAGGATGCTTTGCCAAGGACCAACAGGAACAACAGTCCAGTGTCTCAATTTCGGGACCACAGTCTGCCTTATTTTCCCCTGGAGCCGAGGGTCCAAGAACAGAGATCTCTCTCAATTTTCTCTGTTCATTCCTGAACTGGTAGTTGCTGAAGCAGGTCCTTTGGCTCACCATGCATCCCCCTAAAATGCAGTCTCTGTTGCAGGAGAAATTGGTTCAGTCTATGGCTAACAAGAAAAATCCAGCCAAAAGCCACTCCATCATCTCCCCCCCAACCTTCTTTCTCCAACATCTCAGGTCCCAGGCTGTCTCTCTTTCCTTCAGATTGAGGAGGAGTAATATTTCCCAAAGCCTTCATTTCCCGGACTCCCTGGACGGCTGAAATCTTGGCCCAGGACTCCATCTCCCGTCTCCCACGCTGGGCATCTTCCCCCCTCTTCTCCTTCTCCTCTGCTGGCAAATTTCCAGATGCCTTCAGGCTCTCTATGTCTTTCCCTCTAGCTTGGGGGGAAGGGAACAAAGACATCTCAGATGTCCTCCACCCTTCCATCTGCAGGAGCTTGGCCCAGCTCGGTTCCAGATCCTTCACCCCCTGGTCTACCTCCCCAGGCCCCATGGCTTCCTCTCCCCCACCCAGCCCATGGATAGGCAGGCGAGGTCTGCACTCTCTGATGACTGGAACCAAAGAGAGCATCTTCTCCTGGGAATTCTGCTTTTAACCCCTCCGTGTTCTCAGAGGTGCGTCCACCCTCAGTTGGTCACTCCATGTGCCAATATCCAAACCTGACCCCTGACTGGATTGACCTCTTCCTGCCGGGAAAATTCTTTTTCCTGTGTCAAGCCACAACAATTTCAAAATTTGGCATGCATAAGCTAGTCGAATAAAACCAGACTACTGATCAGTACTGTAATAAAGTAAAAATTTTTAGGAATATACTTCTATATTTAGTGGGTCTCCTGACTTGCACTAATTTTTGCCTCCTCCACAGAATGTGTATGTAAACATAAGCCGCATCATGTCAGTAGCAAGCCGCCTGATCGAGTCTGGTCATTACGCTTCACAGCAAATCAAACAGATTGCCAGTCAGTTGGAACAGGAATGGAAGGCATTTGCTGCAGCCTTGGAAGAACGTAGCACGTTACTGGATATGTCCTCCATCTTCCATCAAAAAGCCGAACAGGTTAGTAAATGGGGAAAGCATCAACAGAAGTTTACGTGCTGGAATGGGGAGTTGTGCAATTTGCTTTTGCTTTGGACAAAAGTGCAAAAAGTGATGGAAAAGGTTGACAAGAAAGCCGGAATATTTATTTCTGCCAGTTTCAATACTCAAACAAAACTTTGTTCTCCTCAGTTTAGCCCATTGGCCTTAAATTTTCCATTGAATGCTTTGCCTACATCAGTGCAAGATAAAACAACCAAATTAGTCATATGAATCAAAATGAAATGGACTGAAATACTTAATTATATAAGGCTTTTAAATGTTGATATAATGCCTTTCCTACATCTAGAAGCTGTCGTTTCTTCTGTTGTCCTCACCACTCAACTCCCATCAGTCCTTGAGTGTCAAGATTTAAGTCATGATAATTGCTTCTAGAAAGCATAAGTTGAACTGGCCTGAAAGTTGAGAAGTTAATTAATTGCCTTCTGAATCTGAAATTGTGGTGGGAGATGTTTACTTAGTATTTCATAGGAGATTCCTCCTATGCTAAAAAAACATTTTAGCTTTAGGCCTATACCAGTTATTTTAATTAAGTCATTAACCATGTGTAGCTGCCAGAGAAGAGGTATATGTAGGGGAAATAGGAATAAATATCCCCAAGTTAATAATCTCAATGGCAGAAGCATGTTTTGCCCTCAAGGGAGTTCAGTTCTCAAGGAGCTGCTGTGTGTGCACAGTTGAGTCACCTGCTCATCTTGTAGACTGCCTGCTCTGGGCAGCCCTGGTGTGTTTGGAGAGCAGAGGTCCTTGGATGAGTATAGCTGATGTGCTGTATGTAGATACTTTTCTTTCATTTTCCCTGCTAAATTATATCCAAGGAAAAGTCTCGTGACTGATATAACTTTAATTTGGAATGAACGAAGGAAGCATTTGGGAGCTGGAAACTTCAGAAACGGAGAGAGGCGGACAGTTGATTTTAAGACATTTTTCTCCGATTTCTACTGCATGGATATTTAACTTGATAAATATCTAGACATTAGAAATGGGAATGTATTAAGATGCAAATACACATTACTTTTCATTATGGTAGTGGTGACACTGTTTTAATGTCCTTAGACAGACTAAAGTAAATTATCTAAAATGATGCCACTATAATAAGTCCTTTCAGCAGATTTTACAAAAAAGCTACATAAAAATGAGATGAAGGAATTGTCTCTGATAGAAAAGTCAACAGTCAACTTGAAGCTTTTGATAGACACAGTTCGGTACCTTGTCAGTGTTGATGCCTTTCTAATTGCTTGAGTCATTTGGGTTTGCATTTAAGCACTTTGAGCCATACATGTAGGAGAGAGATGAATGACATGTGAACAGGCAGGTATACCTTGACTTAAATGCTGTCGTTTTTAATAACAAAAATAATAAATTATGCTCATCAGAAGTCAGGGGACTAAATTTTTTGTGCAATTATGTGCTGGGCAACTATAGCAAGAGTCAGTGTTACCTTCTTTACCACTAAATATAAGTATAAACAGGAGGAAAGATAAAAATGAGAAAAACAGTGCAGCATCTGCTGGGATTAATTTACTTGTAATTGCTCCTTCTGCAGTTTTCATTTTATGATTAGCTGCAATGGATTGCCCTAGTTGATTTGTAAGATACCTGCCTGTGATATATTGGCTGTTTCATTAACAGTAGAGAGTGAGTTCAAGGAAAGAGGGTTTGGAATGTGAAGAATTACCCCTTTAGAGACTGGTGATGCTTGACCTACATAAAAAGATTAAAATGTAAGCAGCCCAAGAAAAAACACACCCTTCTTGAATGCATGTGCTCTCTTGCAAGTGACAGGTAATTGTCACTGCCTGCTGTCAGGCACAGTGAAAACTGTACCAGCTATCAGTGCCTGCTCACTGGTGCACATGGGGCTTCTGTTCATGTTCAGTGCATAACCTTTGAGATTTTTTAAAGTGGCCCTTAATGAGAATTAAATAAGTATTTTAGAGCTACATACTCCACCACCCTTCTCTCCAGCTGTCAAACAATAGAAGAGTACCAGAACTGATCTATGAATTTGTTTTTCCTCAAAAGACTACTTGTGCTCCAAGAATTAAGATATGTATGATGAAACAAAAGTCTTGGTCTCATAACTTTTGAGTCTTGAACTTGACATGAATAGAGAAAATTTACTTTACAGGACTCACATATGCCTGGCTGTACTAGGTTTAAGAACTATGAAAACTTCTAGAAAAACAGATTGTTTTTTTCTCTTTCCCTTCCTAGCATAACAGGGGTATAAAATTTATGCTCCCTAGCTGTGAAAAAGTAATGTAGCAGAACTTCTGCTGTGCATATAGCTGTGATGGCAGTTTGTTGTCTGTCAAGACAGCTTTACTTCAGAGATAACTTAAATTGTCTGCAGAAGAGATTTCTGTTGTAGTATCCTCAATTTCCCCTGAAAGGCTTGACTCAAGCAGCTATGCTGATATAGCTGTGTGCTCTAAGTTCAGTGCTAGTCATAAGAGACCTCCACTTAAGTTGTAAATCCCTTGCATGCTTGCTGCTGTAGTAGCTTGCCAAATGGATTTAGTGCTTCTCTGCACATAGAAGTTAGTTCTTCAGGGACTGAGGTGTGAATTCACTGTGCCTGACACTGTTTTGCCTCCTTGATAACCTCTTTCCAGCAAAAGACAACTATGGAGTGTTTCAGTGAATGATTCACCAGTAATTCTTTGTGTGCGTGTGCAAAGTAACATGGTTTTCTCTGAAGATTAAAAAGAGGTGAGGTGATAAACCCAATAATACCATGAATACCTTCACAGGGAGCTGATGAGTAAAAACCTAGGGTTTGGACTTAAAAGCTGTAGCATGTTTTACTTCCTTGTGTAAACAAGACCTTAGTTGTTTATTGTGTTTCTGAAATAGTAGGTGCAGGATGAAGGGAACTTTTTCTTAGCTGCAAAGTCAAGAAATGGAGCAAGAGTACACTTGAAGCGTCAATATTGCCGACAGTTAAATCGGTTCTGAAGACTGCCAATATACAGCTAAGCCTGCCTGTCTCCTAACAGCTCAATGAGTTTCAGATACCTAAAAGCACAAGTATAGTCAGAGTTGAATATTTCCTTCTATTCTGATATAAATTTCTGGTTCTTTCAGAGAGAAATACTGTAAAGACTTTTTGCTTAAAAGACATCTTTTCAGTGTCTGTCACACAGTTGAATGTCCTTTTGTATATTACCGTCTTGTGTGTACTTAATGGTAGAACCCAAAATCAAAGCTGAATGTTTCTTCTCTGTTGCAGTACATGAGCAATGTGGACTCGTGGTGTAAAGCCTGTGGTGAGGTGGAGCTTCCCTCAGAACTGCAAGATTTAGAAGATGCTATCCATCATCATCAAGGGATATATGAGCATATTACTTTGGCTTACTCTGAGGTCAATGTCTTGTTTGTTTTCTTAGATAAAATTGTGTCAAGTTTGGATCATGATTCAGTATCACTTGTTGCAATGGGAGTTAGTTCAAAACTCAAGTGCTGAGCTTCTTTTTAAATTTTATATACTGGATTTTGCTGCTATTGTTCAAAAGTGAAGTGTTAAATTTCTTCCTGTAATCTTTGGAAAGAAATTAAAAGGTGAGATTTAACCATGTGTGGTACAAACAAGCCTTGGAGCACTAAAGTACTAAGTATGTTTTAATTTGTATTTGCATGTTACCGCTCTTGAATAGCAGTGGGATGCTATTGTTTAGACATTTACTTGAAGGGAAGTTAGCTTGGCATTCTTTGGGAAGGTATTCTGTTGGCATGGATTTCTGTAAGTGTATTTTGAAAATCCATCTCTGAAATTGCCTCACAGAAAAAACTTAACTATCAAAGGATGTTACTAGAGAATCCACAAGGTAATGCACTTGGTTTCATCAACCTCAAAGACACTTAAAGGAGCTCGGATCCTATGTAGTCAGCATTTGTAAGATTAGCATATCCTATGCCAGTGCTCTAATATTGGACTCAGCACACACTGGAATCATAATATTTGTCACTATTTCTAGTAGTTGTATTTACAACTTAAGATAAAATGCTTACTCTGAAGGTGGTCTAGAAAATCACTCAATTATAATTTTGTTTTCTTTCAAATGTTTAGTTTTCTGTTGTGTGTAACTTAGCAGAAGTCAAATTGGTATTCACTATTATTAGCTAACAGGTATTTTCTGCATTTCTTGCTTTACTTGCCTTTCCTTCTTCTGTCAGGGTTGTTCTCATTGTTGGGTAAAACTGTTTTTACTATTCAATTGGACTGATGTTGTTCTGGATTAAATACAGTAGTTTTGTACTGAAATTCTGCATTTGGTTTAATCATGGTAAAAATTATCAGTGGACAGAGGATAGCTTAGGCCACAGCTTGCACGTCTCTTTAAAAGGAGGTCATGTGAATTTGAATTAATGGTTGTGATTTACACATTACATTATAAGTTAAAACTACTTCCTGATGAACCGGCTTTATTATAGGAAGCTGAATCCTAAGTCAGGTCACATTTAGTTTAGCAGTAAGGCAGGGTAAAATCAGTGCTGATGATACATTTTATTGTTAGTGTATCAAAACTGAGTTTTTTGAATACCTGCCACCTTAGGGCCTGCATAAACTTTGTGACCTTGAGTTAGATGTCCAGGGTTCACAAATTCTTGTTCTTCTGTGTAAAATACACATTGATATCCCTATTCTCGCTCTGTGCCATGCTGTGTAAAGTTATCTAATGGCATAATATCCCACCTGATAGTACTTGCAATTTTACTTACACATAACTCTTTTAAGTCATTCTTGAAAGCATGTTTTGTAGTAGGATTTCTTGTCTTCATTATAAACTTTCATCATTGGGAGGGACAGAGACATAGCATGTTTGTAACAGATTTATGTGGAGAGGCAGTCTGGGGTGCATGCTTCATGAGAGTGCAGCAAGGAGGAGGAAGGCTAGATTTCTCTAGAATAATGATTATAAAGGGCTGAGGTTGAATTTTTTCTACTTGGTTCTGTTTGGTTTGAGTTGGCTTTGTGTGGGTTCATTGTTTTTTGTCAGGGATGTGACTGGATGAGCCGGGTGTAAAGTCTAAGTAAGTACTGTGGATTAGCATGTTAAATAATGTTTTCTTGCTGGTGATGCATAAAAAAATTAGACTGGTAGATTATAGGATTGCTTTGGGACATACCTTGAAAATTTATTTAGGATTTCAAAATTGTAGCTTTTGACTTTGGGATTGCTAGATATTTTAACAAAATCTTCACTGGTACTGCTCAAAGGAAAAGAAAGAGCACTAAGTTCCTTTCTTCTGATTTCTGGTCATTACTTTTCCCTATCTGGTAAAAAACTAGTTTTATCTTTAGCAACCAGAATTGGTGTAGAAATAATAACTGTATGCATATGTACAGGTTGTGTTCCTCCTCTGTGCAGGAGGTTTTACTTTGCATTTTTCAAGCGTGAATTCCTTTTTGAAGATTGATGAAGGCATCTTTCTGTGTCAGGGTATTACAGCATTATTGCTTATCATTATTGGATGTATGACTTCATTTCTATTACAGTACGGAGTTCCTTTCATTTTGTGATGAATGAACAGTGGGGAAGAGAGAGAGCAACACTACAGGAATCACAACACTGTCATTCATTTTAGATTGCAATGTCTTGACAACATGACTTGGTTGTAAAGTAGAAGACAGTAATTTTAAGAAAGTAAATGCTTTTAAGACTAGACAGTCTGATTTTACTGAGGGTAATTACTGTATATTACTAGTAAAGCAACTTACTAGCTTTCAAGATGAGACAACTAGTATGCCTGAAAATCTGACAGATGTGCCGTAAAAGAAGTTATATATAAAAATAAAATTATGCATCTCACATCTTAAGGCAGTCATGCACTAGCAAGGAAGAGAATTTTAGTGTATTAACTCCAAAGGAAAATCTGTGCAGTCATTTGTTTATAAAGCTAATAAAGTAATTGGATCAAGGGGCTGTCACAATTACTTTTTTTCACCTAGATTTTATAGACTCTGAATGGATAATTGAAGTCCATTATCTTGAAATACTTGAAGGACTTAGTAGATAATTCTTCTTGATACAGAAAAAAAATCATTGTAACTTTGCTATTTTTTCTGCTGGTCTGACTTTACTGGAGCTAATTTCAGAAGTGAGCATCTGTCACACTATGACACGAAATAACACACACGGATGCTAGATGTTAAAGGGGAAAGAAAAGAACTTAAAGAGAGGACTTTATTTTCTGACTCCACTATGTGTAGCAAAAGTGACAGTAGATTGGAGGATGAAACTGCCACCTCTCCAACCACACTAGTCAAACCAACAGTCCATCAATTCTTTCCACCCGCAAAGAAGAATGCAAAACAATCATTATTTACATGAACAGTGTGAGAAGCTTCAGTAGAAATATGTAAACATCAGAAGGCATGGAAAACTTTTAGAAGAACTTTAAAACTTTCAAAAGAACAGGGCGACAAGCATCATTCTCTATGTTGATTCTCATTGCTAAAATGAAAAATCTTGAACTGAAACTGAGAAACAAACTCCCTTGTAATCTAATTATCAGAAAAGAATTTTCATTTGGATCTGTTTGACTACTAAATAACAAATTCAAAATGTGCCTAGAGTTAGTAAAAATTGTTGAAAAGAGCCACTGGGGGAAGGCCTTGGCAAATTTACTGTTTCTGACATGGTGTTGATTTGATAGATTCAGGCTATTGTTTACACTTGTCTTGCCGTTTCAGATGATTTTTGCTCCTGCCTGCTAGATGAGCTGTTAGAAAAGTTCTTTGCAGGTAGCTGAATGATACTGAATTTTAACAGCTCTCTGCATTTCATGCTAAAAGTGACAGAGTAAACAACAATGAAAAGTGATTTTAACACTAAATGTTGATAGTGACCAGATAAGAGAGGATTATTTCTTTTTAATTAGCATGCAAGTTAAATCTGAATATTTCTGCTGTGATACAAATCAGAGAAGACAACAATTAGAAATGACAAATGTTTCATGTCAGTATCAGTAGTTATACACATTTTGGTAAACAGTATCTTTCTGTGCTACATGGAAAGGGTTTAAGTGATTTAATCAGAATTAAGTTTGCCATAACAGCAGTTTTCCTTTGGCTTACCAGTAACAGTAATAATTTAGAAGCTGTAAATCATGTCAGATCGAATCACATACTAAGGTTTATATCTGTTGGTTTAAATGTATTTGTCAAATATTAACCAACAGAAAGTAACTTCCCTGTTCATCTTTACAGCAAATGAAGAGAGAGGTTGTTTTGGAAGGATAATTCTGGACAAATGCTTAATTTTAGGTGTTTTGCTGACTAGGGAAAGACATGAAGAATATTTATTCAAAGTTAGATTTGACTAGTATTTTTAAAAAAGCCCACAACAACAAAAAACTCAAACCAAACTAAAAGTCCCAACACTTTGAAGGATTGTCATTCTTAAAGTAATGAAGAAATGGAAAGACAGGCTGTTATTTAGAATAATGCTACTTGTTAAAATTATTTTAAAGATAAAGAGTATATTTTTTTTTTCTTTCCTGTAACAGCTGCATGTAGGTAATCATTCCTGCAATAAAACGAATCTTCATCATTGCTCCCTGAGTTCTTGAAGACATTTAGATCTGGGAGAAGGGGTGGGGTACAACAACTAGCCCAACAAGCTTTTCGCAAGAAATGTAATTCTTCGTCCTTTCTGGTGGTCAGGTGAGCCAAGATGGGAAGTCACTCCTTGATAAACTTCAGAGACCTTTGACTCCTGGGAGTTCTGATTCCCTCACCGCATCTGCCAACTACTCAAAAGCAGTTCATCATGTCCTGGATGTCATCCATGAAGTATTGCATCACCAGCGCCAACTGGAAAACATCTGGCAGCATCGAAAAGTCCGCTTACATCAGCGGCTTCAGCTCTGCGTTTTTCAGCAGGATGTTCAACAGGTAGGTTTTGTTTCACTTTGTCTAAATGCCTTTGTATTCTGATGGTCTGATTGCACTGACAGGTAAGTTTTGACTGCTAATTCCCATATTCATTTGTACAGCAAGTGAATAGTTGCAAGGGATTGACTGAATGATAGCAAGTTCTGTGTATTATGAGAACTTGACTATTGGCTATTACAGATAGCAATTATATTTGAAAGTTAGTTCTACTTCATTTTTTTCCAATTTTAAATTAATTTATTTACTTTAGCTCATATATGATGAAAAATATTTTTAATATAGATAGCTATTCTGAATTTGTGCTGGAAGCTGACATTAACATTCTAGGTAAAATTCTGGACTTGAAGTGGCAAAGACTTCTGGTTTAATATTAATGGTTTAATTAATGCTGTAATATGCAAAAAAATTAATAGTGTTATTCTGTGAAATTTTTGGGTTTAAATCCTCAATGATACTTAATTTGACTTAATAGTGTTTCTTTAAAACCTGAGAGTAGTATAATAAGGAATTATAAGAATTACAGATGAGATTACTTTCTGATAATAAAACTGTTCTTGAATTAATTTTTATTAGCTGCTTTTTTTTATTATTATGACAATATCTGTAAAAGTTAGTAGTTATGTACAGGCATTAGTATCTCTGACATAGCTTTGTATTTTGAAAGTAAAACAACATAAAATTCGTTGGTTGATGGATTTTTAATAAGCATAAAATGTTGGCTGTAGACGTCAATTAACAGAGATATTAGTAATTTATCCTTTAAAAGTTCATCTTTGTAAAAAAAAATGAAGATGGCTAGTACTTGCTGGTCATGTTCTTTCATTTCAGTGTAAAAGTGTCCACAAATCACAACTTCTGAATGAGTTTTTTAATAGATAGCCATAGTTCTGGTTAAACTAATATTTTTTTGTCAGAATTAGTTGCTGAATTTCTTGTACATTTCTGTTTCAAGAAGGTACTGGATGTGAGCAGTTGGGAGTGAAATAACTGATTTTCATCATTTACAATAGTTGAAAAAGGTAATTTAGGCAGATAGTGGGGAGACTGAGCAACCTTGATAACTGAACTTCCTTTGATATAATCAAAGAAAATAACTTAAATACTTAAGCAGTAAATTATGTAAAATTTTCAAAACTTTATTATTTAATTTTTTTTTAATCTAAAGAGAAGCATACATTGAAAGACAGGCTGTTATCCAGATTGTCAATGCTAAGATGTGACAAAGGATGTGGAAAGGCATGAAAAGTATTAGCTGACAAAAAAGTAAAAGAAAGCAGAGTGAATGTTATGAATGGTCAGCAAGGGCACAGAGAACAGCAGACTCCATTCATTATGCCATTGTCTAAATCCTTGAGGCTTTCCATAAAGATTTCAATATAAGTAGTGCTATCAGGGAGGGTCCAGTGCTGGTACTTACATGGGTAGTCAGTGAAGGGCTAACTCAGAATATGCTGTGATTCTGTGATGAGGCACAGTCCACAATGAATCACATCTTAAATTGAAAAGGTTTCTTAAGGAATCTTCAGAAACTGAAATCAACACAGTAGTTTGATTCTTGGGGAATAATGTAGGTCCTCTCAGTAGTCTGGTGCCAACAAGTATGGATTGGATGGTGGAACTCCCTCCTCTAGTTTGAATTCTGTTCAAGTAGGACCTACTTAGGCAATCTAGGTTAAGGGGTCTCCTGAGGTAATTTGCCAGGCGCATAGTTCAAGTTTCGGGCTTGTAGGCCAGTCTTTAGGCAGTTTATTTCCTGGGGGAAGGTGTTCATTAAATGCTGCAGGGAGTCTTATTGTACTTTTTGCCTTTAATATCTTGGGAGTCCTAAAATGCTTGTAGGAAATTTTCATTTTCTGTTCCATCCTAAATTATGGCTCTCGGTGTGGAGGGGTTAGCTCTCAGACTGCTTTGTTCTTTGAAGTTGGCAAATAACCCATCATTAGACTGAAGTCATTGTGCAGTCACCACCAGGTTCTTCAGCAAGTTGCTGGATTTTCCTTCTCTGTACTAGACTCATAAGCCATTGGAACTGCTGCATTTAAGATGAAGTAGTCACAGATTTGAAAACAGCAAAGTGGACAGCTTTACATATTTTTAAAACTTCAGTATCAGGAACTTGCTATCCAAATAATGAATGTGGATTGTGAGTACATCAGAAGTCTTCAGTATGAACCACATGCCTCGAGAATGTTGATCCACATTGGCTTATTATTCAGCACATGCCTTACCCTACTGGTTGGAGAAATTTCTTTCATCCTGTTTATGCCTGTGGTTTCTTTATATGCTTTGCAAGACAGACATTGAATTAAGGTAGCAAGAGATCCTCTTGACAGTCTGAAGCTGCAGCCTTGTGTGCTAATGCACATCTTTATCTGCTGCATGAAATTTCAAGCTAGATCTGTACGGAGGTGCAGCCCTTGCTTGCTGTCTTCCTAAGCCCTCCCCTTAGTATCCAGTAATTACCTCTGTCAGAGATTGAGTTGTCCTTTTGGTTTATCTCTAATGACTGTTAATTACTGAAATGTTGCATGTGGAAGTATAGCTCCTTATGTTGCTGTAACTTAACTTTACAGGTATTGGGTAATTTTGGTATTGCATTATGAATCACAGTGTGAATTTTGCTCACTTTTCCCTTTCATAAATAAAGTATAAATCTTTTCATACTTTGAGTGCAGGATTTCAGTGCAGGTCAATCTATAGGACAATAATCATTCAACATCCATACAGGTAAATTAATCTAATACCCACAGCAGATGTCATAGACACTGTAGCTCCCTCAGCTTTGAAAATTTATCTGGGGGGGAAAAGTGATCTCGAACAAAATTATTATTTTTTCTTGCAAAACAAAAGCAATAAAGGTTTATCAGATCATCCTAATTTATCTAAGAAATGGTAGCTTTTCATTTGAATAATCATTAACACCATGCAATGTATGAAATTACTCTAGTTTGAGAACTGAGACAATTCTGGATTGGTTTATGTAGAGCTTCAAAGCTTCAAACTTTTAAAAATACTTTAGTTTTTGTTTGCACATTCTCTCTTTGTTCACGTTAAAAAAATTCGATTAAGATTGATTGAGAAGCTAATGTGAAAACATCTTAATTATTGTCGGTAAAGTTAAATGTGGGTTTGTTTACTTTTTAAATTTCAGAATAAGCTAAGTGTGGCTCTCTTCCACTGTTTATAGTTAGTTTGCACATAGTGGCAAGCAACCAAGAGCATTGTAAGTGAATCTGTAACTGTCCTTTAGCACAAGTTTGTGATTTCCTCCTCCTCCCTCTGCTGAATTAATGAAATAACTCAGTTCATGGAAGTGTTACGTGAGTGGCAATGCTGAGTTGGAGGAGGGAATTGGCCATGTTGAGCTGGTACTTTACTTTGTGTTACTTCCACCTTAGAAAGCTCATTGGGTTTTTTCTTCTGTCTTGTATGTTGTATGTTCTTGTATACCGGGTAGCTATTTCTAGTGGAGCTTTCCAAATCAACATAAACATTTTGGTGACACCTGAGTACACTGAGAATCATCTGTTGTTCTTTTGATGCAAGTAGTAAAGAAAGTAGTGCATGACATAATGAAAATAATAGATAAGCAAATTACAGAAAATCTGAAATTTGAAATATGAAAATGTATGACAGTCTTAAACTGAATGGAATTCTGAGTTTGACTTTAGGTTGCAGAAACATGCTGGGAGATCTAGTTCCAAGTTAGTTAATATATTAGCATCTAAAAAATGGGTTTTTATTTTTATTAAAAAAAAAAAAAAAGTCTGGCCACTGGCACTCAAATATGTAGCCCTTCTACATGCTAGTAAAGTATGATTTTATGTTTAAGAGTTAATAAGCTTACCAGGTAAATAAGTCAGCCTTTAACCTAAGGAACAGAGCTGACTGATTCTGATATGAAGCAGTAAAGCAGACTTGGAACAGCAACATGTTCTGCGGCCATGAAAAGTCAAAATTGAGCATAAAGATAATGTTTCTGGTAGAGTGATACAGTTGACACTTGTATGATCAAAGTTTTGGTGCCTGAAAAACTCTCCTGATAGCTTGCAAGCCAGAAATTAGTAAAACATGCTGGTAGGAGGTGTTTTGAAGGGTTTTTCTGGCAGGGCATGGGAGGGGGACTAGTTGTTTTTGTTATTGTTGTTTGGGGGGGTATTTTAATTTAGTTTGGCTTGTGGTTTTTTCCCCAGAAATACATATTTGATCATAGTGGGTGTCTTCTCTGTCCATTTTGGATAAACATGCTGCTTCTTGCTTGATCTACCTGCCTCAAGACAGGTTACAGTCACTAGTTTCAGCCTTAAATAATGAAGGGCGGGCCATGAATGGGATTTCGCTTTGGGGTTCCCATGTGGCTTTTGAAGGCGGTTCCAGTGTAAAATGGGACTTTTTTTTGAGAGAGTATTTCCACATTTTAACTGTGTGAAGATCAGAAATGCAGATAGTTCCATCTTCCCCTTCTGAATGCTATGTCAGCAGCAAATAAGTGGAGATCAGAAAAGTGAATATATGCAAAGTAGGTAAAGGGGTGGGGGGGTGAGGAATGGATAATAATGTGAGAAAGATTGGTGCAAATGAGCACACTGAATCTGCAAAAGATCAGATTTACTTCTACAAGCAGCATATACCACATATTTTACAGCCATGAGCAATGATGTTGTTAAAATGAAGCTTTCCATAGTGGTTTCTTCTGTTGTATATTCTTTTGGGAGTTAGAAAAGTAAGCATTTTTCTAGATCCTGTGTTGGACATAAGGATGGTTTTGCTGAGACTGCAATAGAACTTAATTGCATCATTAAAGCAACTTGCTGCAGTGGAGGATGATACTATTCACCCTTTCACTGCAAAGTGTTGAGCCTCTTGGACTCCTATGTATTACTGAAGTACCAGACTGAATGTCATTTGCTTTCAGTATTGGTAGAAGAGGCCTTAGCAGCTCAATATGATGCTTTCTGTAACTTTTACTTCTCCCAGGAAAAGGAATAAATGTAAAAGTTGCTAAAAGGCTAATATCAGTGCCAACTAATGCTATTGTCCTTTGACTGAAGTGGTATGCAAAGCATTTACTGAAGGGAAGAGCCTCACTTGATTCTGCCTCTACATGCTGTAAAATTCCCAAGAGTGCTTGCTCTGTTTTGTTAAGAATCAAGGTATGAAGACTGAACACTAATGAGACGTGCATTCATACTGATTTCACTTAGAGGCAGTAATGTTTCTCTAGCTGAGTGGTTTATGTCAGGATCTGTGTACTGGGTTTCTATGACAGTTTCTTCCCTTGAGAAGTTATTCAGCATTATTTGGAGCAAAAATCATTCTCCCCAGGATGCTTTCTGCATTTCATCCCATGCTTTCTGGGACTGAGTTTGCTGTTGATTTCATTTGTTAGCTTGTAACTGTTAGCAGTCTCCAGAGTCCAGTCTAATTATTTCATCCAAACAGATCTCTTTTTATAATGAGAGAAGTAGTCTCCTGAAACTAGTCAAAAGTATTGGTAATAATAACTGAGGCTATGTTTAGGTCTTCACTCTCCTTTCTCTGATTGATGCCTTACCTTGAAAGAAGAAAACGAAAACTTGCATTGACCTAAAACACAAAAATATTCTTTTGGCAATACTTACTGGGAAAACAAATATTGCAGAAGTTAAGTATGGAGATTTAATGAAGTGTTGGTGATTTGAATAGCGCATAGTAATGTGCTATTAGGGAATTGTTTGTTGTTTTGAAGATGTCCAGTAGGAGAGAGGTTGAAAGTGGAAAAATATTTGCGTGTCAATATAAATGAGAAAACTATGTTTTTGTTCTTCTGCTAAAGAAAGCATGGACATTTTTCAGGGGAATGGTGTGTGGGATTACATGTGTATTGAATGTGATCAGGAGTGGTGTTGCAGGAATGGCTCTCAAATCTGTGTGGAAGAATAAAAATTCTCTCTTTAGTTATACTCAGTTACACTTCCAATAAAAGCAAACTTGGGAGAAAACTTCATCCAACTTTAGGAATCAGAGTAAAGGACAGTAATAGATAAAAAGAGGCACATTACAAGCTTTTGAAAGTTATTTTCAAAACCATCTAAAATATTCACGTTTTAAAGAAAAAAGAAGGTGAATATTAGGTAAGTATTCTGCACCACTACATAAGTACTGTGTAGATATGGTTAGCCGACTTAGGAAAATTGCTTATGTGCTGTTGTTTTTAATTCTAAATGTAATTCTTGAACCTTTTGAGTATTTTCCAAAAAATTGAATACCATATGCCTACTCAACTAATGGATTAAGTTGTGGCTAGGAAGTATTAGTTTGAAGAGAGGTTAGATGGTTTTGTTCATTCACTTATCAGAAATTTGGTATGTGTGCAGGAATCTTTTTGTGTTAACTGACAGGAATTAATTACATGTACTATTTTTACTATTTATAAAGCTGTCAGCCCAGTCATTGTGGTAAAAGCATTAAGGTCCTTAAAAAGTCTTTTGTTCACCACTTTTTCAGCTATAAAATTTACAATAAACAATTATGTCTGATGTTTTGAGGTGATAGATGCTTCTTAAGAACTGGAGCATATTCCTTCATATGCTCTGAATACAGACATTTATCTCATAATGATTTCAGCTAATTTTTCTTGTGATAATTGAAGTTAGTTACTGAATCTTACTTCTTGACTTAATAATATGTAGAAGGTGAACTGAGTTCTCATCTAAAGTAGAACTTCACTGTGTTATTACCAGCAATGTGCAAGCTTCCTTAGTGTTACCTTGCAGAAAAATGTCAGCTGAAGGAGTAAACAGATTAGAGAGACCCTCACAAGGGGTCTCGCCACTTGGATCAGATTACTGTTAAATTGATGACTGTGGAGAAATGGGGTGCTGAGGCAGGGTTTTTCTCTTTTGTTTAATGCCTGCTTGTTACCCTTCCCCCCACCGTCCGTTCTCCCATACCCGGCTGCCGTGTTTCCCGGGCTTTTCCCTGCACCTCCCCCTTCCGGGTTTCCCCCTGCCCGTTCCCTGCCGCCTCTTAGATTCGGGTATAAAATCTGTGTTCGCCTGTCCTGAGGGGTCTTGGAAACTTCCGGAATAAAACCACCCTGTTCTCTCCCAAGTCCCGTGTTGCCTCCGTCTGTCCCCATGCCTGAACTGAAACTGCAGAGCATCCGAAAGGGGGAACGGCTGATTTTCCTCTCCTCTCCTGCTGCTAAATCTCCTGCCGCTTGGGGGAAAAAAGCAGATGGCACACGCTGCAACAATGGGGTTGTCCTTGGAAGGCTTCAAAATACAGATATAATCTTGAATCATACTATTTTGCTAGTTTGAGCTAATTACTACCTTGAGAAAAGTTAAATGAGATGTAATTAATGTCCTTCAATGGCAATATTGTGTTTTAATCCAGCAGTTCAGTTTTTTCTAAGCAGTGCCTTTACAGCTTCTCGATTGCTTGAATAACTGTCTTTTTGTTGTAATATTCAATACAGCCACTCAGGGTTTCTGTGTGTCTTTCTTCTGTACCACAGGTGTTGGACTGGATTGAAAACCATGGAGAAGCTTTTCTTAGCAAACACACTGGAGTGGGAAAATCCCTGCATCGGGCCAGAGCTTTGCAGAAACGCCATGAAGACTTCGAAGAGGTTGCGCAGGTAAAAGCAATCATGTGAAGGACTGTACACTTGTCATGGAAATAAATGAAAAATTCCTACTTTTGTACTTAAGAACTGTGCAGAGGGAGCTCCACTATAAAACATTCCATTCCAGGAAGGGACTGTTTTGTTTCTGTTGCAAGTTTTTATTTCATTTCTCCTTTATGCTCCAGCTTTGAGATGAAAAAAGACAAACTTCCACAGTCCTAGAGGGTGTGAGCCTTAAAGTAAAATAGAACTGCTCTGGCATAATAATAATAATAATAATAATAATAATAATAATAATAATAATAATAATAATAATAATAATAATAATAATAATAATAATAATAATAATAATAATAAT